>OY101451.1:31583354-32170063 GCA_956483635.1 Panzeria rudis | reverse complement strand
GGTCATTTCTTAATTCAGCGGATAAAAATATACATATGGGCAAATCCTACGTGACGAACGCTACATTCAGGGGCCGAATTACCACATATGTGATCGAGTAAAATTGTTCGAAAGTTTTCGTTTTGGGATTACGGCATACGATAATCGAGTACATGCTGCTTAAATTGCACTCGTTAGCACAAGAGCGATCGAAAATAATTTTATTTGTATGTTTATTTGTATGCTTAATCTTATTACAGTCGTCAAATCGATTTGGTTGTTGGTTGAACTAGCTTAAAGAAACATAAAATTCTCCTTTAATGTATTAAAGATTCTTAGTCGCTTCAACAAACGGTGAAAAACAAACTTGGTATGTACACTTTTCGAATCCGGTAATCCATCCATTCGACACGTGACGAAATTTTATTCGATGCAAAAGCCTACGCGATAACAAATGCGGTAATTCGGTCACAGATTAATATACAAAACTTTTTTGTGATTAATAAATTTCAGACATTTTCCTTATAGTTTACGAGATAATCAAAAAAATAGTCACTCACTTATTTTCAAGATACATAGGTGGCGTTCCTGACCAGCTCCGACCTCGAAAATTCAAACTTAAGCTTACGGTCACATGTGTAACTAAATACATAAAAAATATCACCCTAAATATATAACACATTATTCCATCAACATATATAAACAGTTTTAACAACTCGAAAATTCTACCATAGGTGGACCATTTCTGGGATTTGCCCGTATATATAATGATCTGCTATTTTGATCTCGAAGCATTTTAATTTTTGCGTAGCGTATTTAAATCGAGGCACATCATAGTTTTCACAACATGAACTTTCTCCCTTCAGGCCGTTTTTTATGTGAAGCAAAGCGTTATCCGCGTGTAAGAACATTCTGATAGGTATTTTAGACTCATTTAAATAGATTCATCAAGCTAAAAACGCGTGCAACTTCTGCGTTTGAATAAGTTAAGGTTCACACACGGCAAGTTTTCTTGGACAAGTTTTAATTCAGAGAAAAAAAAGAGAAAGGATTACAAATTGTATTTATTTTTATTTCATCTTTCATATACAAATTAGAAACTTGCGCAAAAAATCTTGCGCTGTGTGAACCTAGACTAAGGAAGAGACAAAAGTTTGATGAAAATTTTTGCTAATGACTCAAACAGGCTTATATCGACTGAATATTTATATTTTGCTTGGGCAAAACCAAATATATTTGTTTATTCTTCTACAAGGCTGCAAAAAAGTATGTTCACCAAAGTGTTGCATTAGAATTTTACTTGAAAAAAATTTTTTTTAGATAAATAAACTTATTTTTGATTTTTGTGTTTAGTGAAACCTTCCCAAATAAAAAGCACAAAAAGTTAAATAAAAAAAAGCATCGAGCACTAACTTGATCATTTTTTGCTTCGAAATGTTGAAAAAGCACTAAAACGGTGTTATCAAGTGTCAAAATCCAAATGAAATATTTACAAAGAAATGAAATTGTACATATATTATTGTAATTATTTATATATTATGGTTTTTATTAAAAAAAATGTTTTAATAATAGTTTTTGTGTTCTTTACAATAAAGCAATGAAAATTAAAAAAAATACATATGTATTATTTGTTTTTAACCCCCGACAGAGCGTTTGCAGTGTGAATTGTGTACATGTGTGTCTGTCCGTGTGCGGAAATATGACTTCTTGTGTTTTTTATATTTAAATCATTAATTATCGTTTGGAAGGTCAAAATCATCCTTTAATAAATAAATAATCTAATTATAAAACTCAAAACATTTATTCCCTTGTAAGTTTGACCTTACTATTCTCCAAATGTTTATTTTTCACTTATAAATTTTCCGTGTAAAATAAATTTTCATATAAAAAGTTTTTGACAGTTATTTTCACTGATATACAAAACAAGAATCGCAGTGATGTGTAATTGTGAAAAACTTTTGTTTCGTTCCAATGTTTTTCATATGAAAAAATATTGACATTACTTTTCATTGTTTCATTAAACGAGAATTAAAACTACTATGAAAAGGTGAAAAATCTTTTCATTTCACCGTTTCACAGAACAAGAATTGACCCCCTGGTCTTGTTTTTTTATAGTTTTTTAACCAATCGATTTTTTTATATTTAAAACTTATTTTTATTTATATCTTTTTAGCTTTGTTTTCCAGTTCAACAATTTAAACTCTATTTATTTTAATATACTAAGAGCCTTATTCATAATATACCATTAGATGTTTATAAAAGGTATATAAATCAGATTTCTATACAAAATTTTCTTCATAAACCTCACATAAACTTTTGATAAGTATTATGAATGAAGCTGTATGAGTTTCCAGATGCCAAATATCTAGGTAATTTTTTTTGTTTATTAAAAAAAATGAGTACAAATACCGATATGCCTAAAGAATAGAAAAATAATATTGACGTTAAGACTATCACAACTTTTAATCACGTTTATGTTATAAGTGCGTTGAACCATTAAGAAGACAATAAAAAAATAATAAAAATATAATAAAACTTGAGCAAGAAAATAAACATAATGAAATATAAATTTGTCCTGTTTTGTATTCCATGTGAAATGAAAATGTGCGGAATGGTCATTGTATTGTTATTGTAAATATTAATTTGTAACAACAATGGTTTAATAATTCCCAATATTTTCATTCTTTATGGAATACAAAACATGCGTGAATATATCTGAAAGAAAAGAAATCAATGGCAATAATATTATTTTACAGGGACGGGGAGAGGAGGAATATTAAATACATAAATAATTTTTTTTTTATATTTTATTTTTTGATTCCTAAAGATGCGTTATATATTTCTTTTGTTAAATTACTTTTGTATGTAGGTCAATCATAAATATGGTTATATATAAATACAATATTATGAAAGCACAATATATCAGTAGGTGGTAGGTAAACTGCACCAAATTACATTTTGAAAATTTTACAGGAAATCACAAAAATATTTTTAAAATCGCAAATGGTTCTATCTCTGTAGCATTAACTGTTTGAATTAACAAAAAAATTTATATAAGTATAAGACGATTTCGATCAAATTACGTCATATAATATTATAGTGTTTTAATAAAATGGAATTTGTGTTCTCTACTTCCCAGGTTTTCATCAGTTCTACTGTCCCTTGTAATATAGGGCTTAATATATTTCAGTTTTCGATAGAGAAAAAAATCCTGATTCCAACAGTATAAAAAAACGTATTTTGAAAATAATGTAACTTGATGTAGTTTACCTCCCACCTATAGATATATACATGTACTACATACATACAAACATATGTATGGCTATTTGGATATTTGATATTTTAAATTTTACTAATTAACTCATACAGAGAAAAATTATGAAAGCTGATTTAAAATCTTTAATATCGTCTCTGTTATTTGATAAATAATTTTGTTTGACTTTTCATTTCATTTCGACACATGGGCAAAATACAAAATTTTGCTGCAAAGTGGGTCGAATTCGAAAGGGGACAGGACTACCAAAAATAGTAAATTGGATTAATTTAATTTAAAAAATAAATAAATAAAATAAACATCATTGATTACTTTGTTCATGTTTAAGCTTTGATATTGTTTAAGCTTCTTATTGATTTAAATAAAAGTTTGCTACAATATCTTTAGCTTTTCTATGAAATTTTTGTTTAAAGGTTCCCTGATAATCTGCATTTAGTTCCAGTGAAATGCGCATAGGAACTAGCTAATACCCCTTAGTAATCAATGTCAATGTGTTTTTATAAACAATTAATATTCTACTGAATAAGTAAAATATTAATTTTGGGAAATAGTGCGATTATAAATTTAAAAAACATAAATTTTAGCAATTCCCAAAAAAATCACGAATTTAAAACATGGCAGCACCCGGCCAAAAAACACTAGTTTGACATCACACTATACGAGTATTAAATGTATAGTTGTTGTTGTTATTACATTTACTTTTTTCTACATACCGTCTTACATCTGCAATTAGAGCACGAAAAAAGCCAGCCTGTGTAGTATAAAATAAGAAAATAAAAAAACATCATTGATTACTTTGTTCATGTTTAAGCTTTGATATTGTTTAAGCTTCTTATTGATTTAAATAAAAGTTTGCTACAATATCCTTTAGCTTTTCTATGAAATTTTTGGGTAAGGGTTCCCTCAAGATCTGCATTTAGTTCCAGTGAAATGCGCATAGCAACTAGCTAATATCTCTTAGTAATCAATGTCAATGTGTTTTTATAAACAATTAATATTCTACTGAATAAGTAAAATATTAATTTTGGGAAATAGTGCGACTATAAATTTGAAACACATAAATTTTAGCAATTCCCGAAAAAAATCACGAATTTAATTTAATTTTATTTATTTATTTAAACTGAGACCTAGCACAATAAGACAAAATATCTTATAAATGAAAGTGCTAGTCTTTAAGAAATTTATTATTTGACATATTGTCATAATTATATTTTAAATGAAATTTATTTGTTGATGGTTATTAAGCAATTGTCTATATGCATTTCATTGGCGCTTTTACCAAATCGTCAGTAGACTTCAACCACAACTTTGAACAGTTACAAACCTCTTATTTTATGCACAGACTTTCAAAAACCATTTGAGAATTTACAAACGATAATATTTTTGAAAATCACAATAGAATAAAATAAGTGTAGTAGGCTTAGAAACTTATACAAAACCCAACAAATATTTTATATTCGATATGAATCTATTTTATTTTTCTACAATTGCTTAATAACCATCAACAAATAAATTTCATTTAAAATATAATTATGACAATATGTCAATTAATAAATTTCTTAAAGGTTTAATTTGGTTTTTATTTTTCATTTTGCCTTATAATACTTTTATTGTTATCCAATGGATTTCTAATTGTATACAGGTGTATTAATAAAAGGAATAGGACTCATATTCTATTTCCTCATAAAATTTGGTTAAATAGCTGATGTTACATTAATACTGGTATCCACGATCAAACGTGGTAAAAGCGAACAAAGGACACTGATGATGACAGCGTAGCGGCTGTCGAAATTAGTAGTACTAATCCGTTCTGCTAGTCTGATTAGATATTATAATATTCCACTCTTAAAAATAATTTGAATTTACATTAATTCAATTATTGTGAACTTAAGCCAAATAATAATAAATTCCGACTTATAAATATCTATTCAGGTATGTGATGCAAAACGATTTTGAAAACGAAGCACTTTTAAAGGTCATTTTTAATACACTTTTCATCCAATTTTTATAATTTTTGTGATAAAATTATAATTAACAAACAAATATGTTTATAATATTTTTGGTAAAGTTCATTTTAATAAAGAAATATTGCTAAAAAACATCTTTTAAAATATGATCGTTTTCGAAATCGTTTTCCATCACATACCTGATTATATTTATTATATTATTATGGTATATTATTATATAATATCATTTTTTCTAAAATCATGTCAGTAAAAATATCTTGTAGACATGTATATAATAATTATCTGATTCTTAAGAAAAATTTATTTCCAGGTCGAAAATTGAGATAAATTACACATTTTTCAATTTAAAAATTTTATATTTTCAAACTCAGAAAGAATATTTCCATCAGCTTTTTTTAAGTATTTCAAATTTTTGTTTTTTGAAGTTTATAATCGTACTATTTCCCAAAATTAATATTTTACTTATTCAGTAGAATATTAATTGTTGACATTGAAATTGATTACTGAGAAGTATTAGCTAGTTCCTATGCGCATTTCACTGGAGCTAAATACAGATTGTGAGGGAACCTTTACCAAAAATCTCATAGAAAAGCTTAAAATATTGTAGCAAACTTTTATTTAAATAAATAAGAAGCTTAAACAAAATCAATACTTAAACATGAACACAGTAATCAATGATATTTTTTTTTATTTTCTTACTCTACCATATACTACAAAGGCAGGCTCTTTTCCCACTTCAATTGTAGCCGTAAGAAGGAATGTAGAAATATAAATGTAATAACAGCAACAATTATACATTTAATATAGTGTGATGTCAAAAAAGTGTTCTTGTGGCATGAAAGAAAATCTGAAATAAATATTAAACATACAAAAGAGGGAGAGCAAAATGTGTCTTGTATGATCATTTAAAAGTGCCTCAAATTGATTATAAAATATTACATAGTGTTTTTTTTTCTATAATTGTCATTCCCTAAGAAACATCAATTAAGAGATTTTTATTAAGATGAGAAAGTTATATTTTCCTTGCATAGGGCCGTTTTACGTGCAATCACTCAAATGTAAAACACTTTTAATTTCACTTCCTGAGAAGTCTAACTGATTCTTTTAATGTAGAGAAAGAGTAGTTCCCCAAAAGTTACTTCCAATTTTTTTCACTTGGATTGTATACAAATTTCATTACACTTTGAAATGTGGATATAAATTTACTTAAACCCAGCATAAACTTGTCATTACCAAACAACATGCTTTTCAACCACAAACTACACACCGTCTGAATTACTTTACATAGTTGTTCATTTACTTACTAGTAATGAAACAAGTCATGTATTCTCCTAGGCATAATATAGCACAATAACTTAAAAATGGCATGAGTTCAATGCTTAGTAGAGACATTTAATTTTTATAGTGTTTTTTGGGTTGAATGCCTTCTAAATATTGAAAATTTTAACTTGTTATTTGTACCCCAATGACATCGCCATAATAAAGAAATTGGCTAAAATGCCAAAGTGGAAGTAGTGAAGGGTATGTTTATTAGCATTTAAGCTCATTATTTTTCCATAAAAATTTTTGCTGGGTAATGCCTGCCTATGATATTGTGAAAGTACTGTAAATTCTGTTTATGCATGCAAAGGTCTAGCAATCAATTTTGTATTAAACTTAATCTTAATTATCTATATCAATTATCATAATTTCTTAATTGTTTAATTGATTTCCTTTCACCATTAAGAGCATTATAAAAGGGACAGATGCTGCAAATAAATACACAATATTTCTTAATAAGAATTTGTATATTCACAAGTGAAACCCAAAGAATGCTTGTCCCTTTTTAATTGAGCGTATAAATTAGTTTTATTAAGATATTGTAAATTTGAAAATATCTAGAGGTTGCTTCAATTTGCTTCGTATGAAAATCAATAATATAAAAATTATATTTTAACATCTGTAAGGGATATTAAATGCACAGAACTTATTAGAACACAATAACCTGTGTGCGCTCTACTGTTTCCGGGTTTTGGTTTTTGTAAAATGCTTTTATTTTATTGCAGACTAGAGACAAACCTGAAGTTAATGATGCAAAACATTGAAGTATGTACAGTGTACACTAAGGGTGTTCTTATTTTTAAAAGTCGGATTCATGTTAGAAAAATATATAAATCAAATTTGAAATACATCCGATAACTCTTAATGGACTTGGAGATGATTTCAGTATACATATTTCTATTTAGTAATTTTTAAAACATATTTGGCACTAAATCAAGAGTAATATTTTTACCATCGATTTTAATCAAATTCTACGAATATATACTACTACTCTTACGTGCACATCACATATACTTTATTTTGATTGTTTGTGTTGTGCACATGTAAATAGCCAACGAACGTCGTGGGCCATCACTAAAAATCGCATGGCTCTAATCTATACACATTGAATTAAGGGGCTATTCACATATTACCTAACGCTGTTTTCAGAGTTTTCATAGCCCCCCGCCCTCTTTGTAAAGCTTTTTACAAAATTTTTAGCATAATTTAACTAATCCGTAACATATCTCTAGCCCTCCCCTCCAGAGGCATGCACTTGTGCATGGATTTGCTACCAAAAGGGTGGTTTGAAGTATAACTTTATTTTAAATAGTAAGGTATTTAGAGACAACCTAATTAAAAAATCTTGTTGGAGATAAGGTGAACACTTGTTGTTGCCATAATGGCAATGCTGATACCTTTATGTGTTGTTACTTCTTTTAGTCGCTGTTTCTATGGTTTAATTGCTTGCGAATTTATAAAACTTCGGAGACATAAATAAAATGCAAAGCGTTTATATATTACACAGAATAAAATGAATATCTATATACGTAAAATTTCTGACTATTAAAACTATGATTGACGACTTAACAAAATTGCCAACAGCACTATTTTGCATACTGGAAATATGTTACAACAATTTACAACTATGTATAGCAGCCTTAAAAAAATGACGACAAGAACTCAAACAAGTTACAATTTGTTAGATAGATTTTATGACACTTTTGCTTTCTTTTACGTCGAAAAATTTGTTGAAAACTGTTTTTCAGTTAATTGAAAATCATTTCGGATAATATTATATACAAAGAAATCATTTTCTTAAAGTTATTTAAGTGTCTGGAACAATAGCAATATAAAAATAATGAAACAAATATTTTATATTTTTACATACCCGAAGCAGTTCAGAATTAAGTGTGAAGTTGATATCTGAAAACAATTGCTAAAATTGCAACAATATAATTACGGCCAAAGAAATTACTAATTTACAGCTGCTGTCGTAAGATACAGTGGTGTCGAAAAATAAAAAATAACTATAACATTTTGCTCGTGTCAAATTTTA
Organism: Panzeria rudis; assembly: GCA_956483635.1. Taxonomy (NCBI): domain Eukaryota; kingdom Metazoa; phylum Arthropoda; class Insecta; order Diptera; family Tachinidae; genus Panzeria; species Panzeria rudis. The sequence continues at coordinate 32,161,485 of OY101451.1, read as the reverse complement.
GGTGCCACCGCTGTCCAAATATAAATATTAGAGCGGGTCCAATTGTATGGGCAAAAAATAAAAAATAAAACAAAATCGTATAACGTATGCGGAAAGTTCCTATTACTATTTGACTTTATTTCCATTGTTTGATGGACATTATTTAATTATCCAAATGTCCATGGACATTACTTCCCTTTCAACATGGAAATAAAGTGCATGGACATTATATCCATGGATGTTACTACATGATGCTGAAATTTTACGGTATAAATATTTTTCAGTAAGTCCAGTTTTGTTAAATATTTTAATAGTGAATAAATTCGAAATAAGTCCTTAAATACATTTTAAGTTATGGCTTATTTCTGCCATTCAAGTTGTCTCCAGACATTGGCGTAGCTAGAAAATTTTCTTAAGGGGAAGAGGTCAGAGGAGCGGGAGGGCTAGAACGATTCTGGGGGTGGCCTAATCTGACCAGACCCATCGTCAACTACTATTCCCACCAACTTCTTTTCTCTTCCAGCAACACTGGTTGTCAGTCAACCTTTTACCATTTGTTTCGCAAAAATAATACGTATGAGCATTTTATTTATTCACAGTAAATCCTAATATTTTGACACGTATACGAAATATATCTCAAGATCCAAAAAAGTATGCAATACTTTGCAATAACAAAAAATGTTTTTTGAATTAAATAAAATTGTTGCATACTTTCTGAATTTCTGAAAAAAACTATAATTATTGCGTATACGTCAAAATATAGATCATAACTTTAAATAGATGAAATGCTCATACGTACTGATGTACGTTTGTTACGACAATCAATGTATAGCTTGTGAGAGGTCTAAAGAAGCAACCAATATAATTTGCTTTTCTGAACTAAATATTCCTAATAACAATTAAAAATTCCTTTGTGTAAAAGAATACTTGCGTGTGATTAAATTTTTAGTTAGCATTATTGTTGAATTCGGTACTTCCAGCCAATAAAAAGCTATGGTGGACAAAACGTGAATGATATTATTTTATTTGTTATTAAAATAAAATAAAAATTCGAAAAAGTATCAAGAAACCAAAAATAGTCAGAATATAAAATTAAAAGGATTAACGGGTGATGCAAAGGATAAGTTTGGCACTATTCATAGTAAGTATTATCAAATATATAAATATATTATCTTCCGAAAGCAATAAATTTTTAAATGATTTCAGTGCAACGGAGAATTCTTTGCAAAAACTTTCATAGAGCTGATGTGATGGGCTGCCGATGCTGGAAGCACAAACATTCTCTGATTCCTGACATACATACCTTTAAAGGACAGGTAAGAAGTTTAATATGTACTTGCTAAACTGTCACGATTTGCTAACATATTTTTATTAATATCGTTTAACATTTCAGAGATTCTTAAATAAGACATCTTTCTCCTCATGATTCGAATCTCATGGTCATAATCATTTAAAATATTCCACCTATGTAGGTAATAAATGTGATTTGAAAATGTATTTTTATATATATGAATTTGTTTGTGTCTTTTCTTTGTAAACGTTTGGTTTTTGCCTTTGATAAATAAACTAAATTAAAAAAAAATTCAATTCACAATAGCAAAATTTTATTAAATTTTTGTACCATCAGATTCATTTCCTACTACAGAATTCATACCATAGTTATAGTCGAATTATAAAGTAGTACGTGCAACTGACTAAATTCGATTGGCTACGAATTCGGTTGCCACAATGAATCTCTTTTCTCTGTGTACGTAATGTATTAAATATATTTTATATGCATACGTAAATTGTAGCTTGCGATAACATTTTACAACCTGGAGCAGAATAGAATAGAATAAAATTTCGTGCGCTAAAGCGGCCCACCCGCTTGCAATATAATTGTGCAATTTTTTGTATTGTACAATAATATCGCCAAAGTGTATGTCATATTTGAAGCTGGCACAATATATTGGCAAAAATCAAAAGGATTTTAATTTGTATTGTACAATAATGAAAATTGTGTAATGTGGTGGCAATATGGTTTAGTCTTAGGTTTACTTTTTCAGTGTCAGAAAAATTGGGCAATATTTTGTTTGAAAATATTCTGCCATTTATTGTAAAGTATAGGCCAAAACGACAATAATATGTACAACAATATATGCAATAATATTGTGTAATGGATGGTCCGCTTAACATATTGGAATTTTTAAAAATTGTGCCAAGTATACTTTACAGCGGTTTTAGAATTGACAAAGAATATGTTATGTGTCAGTATAACTGAGTTTCATCACAAGGAAAGTAAAAATATAATGTTTTAGATAATATTAGTTTTGGTCCTATAAATTTTATATTCGCAAATAAATTTTTTAATTGTCATACAACACAAGAACCAGACTAATGAGCACATTATGGGCAGAAATCGTAATATCTATAAGGTAGCTTTTGAGATATGTGATATATAAAATTTTTTTTTTATTTATATATATTTATTTTTTTATAACGATATTCAAAATGAGACTCTACGCTGAAATAGAAGATCTCCAAGAAATAACTGGAAATAAATGAAGTTAGACGAAAAATGCTGTAAACAAATACACGAGGGACTAGAGCGGAAACAAACGACTAAGAAATAAAGCCCAAAATACATTTAGAAGAAAGAACTTACTATTTCTGGAGAATAAACTAGAAGGCACTTAAAGCTTTAGATAGCTAAGTAATTCGAAAAGCTTTTATAAAGAAATTAGTAGAATGACTAACGAGTCCATTCCCAGAATAGTGGCATATCGAAACGAAAATGGTGACATTATACAGGATATATCATTAGTATTAGATAGATGGGTATCTTATTTTAGCAGCCTTTACAATACAGTGATGAAAGATGGAAATGACAATTTATTTCCGAATACATATTACCATACCGCGGACCAATATATTGAAAAACCTAGTGAAGATGAAGTCCGCGAACATATTAAAAAGCAAAAAAATGACAAAGCGCCAGCTATTGATGGTATTCTCGCTGAGTTAATAAAATCTGGTGGTGACGCACTAATTAACATATTCATCCACTAATAAAATTTGTATGGAGCCGGGAAACAATGCCGATCGAATGGAAACAGGGTATAATTATCCCCCTAGATAAAACGGGTAGCAAAATGGATTGCTAAAACTATAGAGGTATAACGTTATTATGTGTAATGAACAAGGAGTATTTGCCTCTATATTGAATGCAATATTACAAACATATGCTCAGGACAATATCGGAAAGTCTCAAGCTGGCTTTACGTCACGCAAATCCAGAACGGACCAAAGTTTTTTTATTAGACAAGTAACTGAGAAATGGACTGAACGAAATATTGATTTCCATCACCTATTCATAGATTTCAAACAATCCTTTGAATCGATAAAAAGAAACACGCTATGGAAAATTCTCATGTAATTTGGTGTTCCAAACAAATTGATAACATTAACAAAAATGACAGCAGCCGGAACTATGTCGTGTGTAAAGATAAATGGAAACCTTTCAAGATATTTTGAAACTTTAGTTGGTGTTAAACAATGTGACATTCTTGCCTCCACTTTATTTAACTTTGCATTAGAGTTCGCAATTCGCAAATCAGGAATTGAAACCAGTTGTACTATCTAGATAAAATCATCACAAATTCTTGATTTTGCCGATGAGGTTGACTACACTCGAAGAAAATTTCAAAAAATTTAAAAATGTGGTCAATATGGTTGGCTTGGAAATAAATACAGCAAAGACGATATACCTAAGTAACATAAAATCTAGTCATAATATAACACTAGATAACTGCTACTTTGAATCGGTCAACCATTTTAAATATCTTGGCTCAACGATAAATACAACAAACGATTGTAGTCAAGATTTAGGTGAACGAATGAAATCTGCAAATAAAGCATTTGAAAGGATGTAAAGAATACTGGGATAAAATCTTTTAAAAAAACATCAAAATCCATTTATACAAGACGCTCATCTTACCAATCTTTATGTACTCGTATGCTGCTGAAACTTGTTCAGTCGTATATGTGAATTAAATGGTTTCACTCCTTCTAAAAAAGTTAAAATACAATAGCTAAAATGGGTAGGACACATTATAAGAATGAACCCAGATAATCCAACACAGAATATATTTCAAAACCACCCATATAATCCAAATAAATTAGGAAGACCCAAACAATGCGTTAGAGCCAAACTACAGAAATTGGAGAACCATTGCCAAAGATAGAGATAAATGGAACAAACTTTTACGGGAGGCCATGATTCAATATGGATGATGATTGCAAATATTAAAAAAAAATTTAATTAAAAGTAGCAATACTAATCAGTAATTAAACCATTTTTAAGTGCGTAAAATTGTGCGTTTAAGCTAACAAAACAGAGCATATGATTTTTATCGGCAGCCCCCTTGAAAACTACATATTTTTTACATTTATCGTGGTACTGATGCATTATTATTATTTAATATACACATGCACAATACTTGGTACACTGATTTACTGATATTGAGTTTAAACTACATTAACCTTTCAGTTTAGTTTAAGTAAACCAGCGTTTATATGATCACGGATTTATTAGCTCTAAGTTGTATTTCATATATCTTCGGAACTACCTGACGAATTTTAGCTTTTTGTTCCACAATATGTTCGTAAGTGTGTCCATCTTTTGTTGGTATGCAGGGTTTGGGAATCGGGAATTCCGGGGGGCCGGGGGGGGGAGGTTCCTGGGAAAAGTCTACATAATATTCCTGGGAAATTTTTGAGATTTTCCGGGGAAAATTGGAAATTAAAAGTATCCGTTATATCACTAACATATGAACTTTTTTCATACATATATTTATATAATGGCGCAAGTGACAGCCAACTTTATGTTGATTCATATAAGAAATTTATATTATAATATTCTTTTTCCTTAATATCAACATTTTCAATGTTTTTTTACATAAGAAAAGCTCGTTTTTTCACTGATTGTACGACTAAATTTACACGAAGAAAATGTTTAAGTTCTATTTTAAAGTTGATACGTCTTTCAACCTCTGTTTAAACACCAATAACCTGCAGTACAATGTCCATACAATTTTTTTAATACAAAATAAAAATATGAACGTTTCAAAACTTATACGGAAATTTTATAAAAATTCCATTAATTCCATTAATTCCTGATCCGTCTACGAGAAAAATTATCGCTTGATTCGAAGAGCACATGCAAGATTAATTTAGTATTGAGTGCCTTTTAATCACTATAAAAGAACAAAGTGGAATACTTTGTATAAGTATCAACGATTGTAGTGCTCTAATTGTTTCCTTAAGTAAATAATTCGATATTAAAGAAACTTTGGACTGATTTTCACAGAATTAGTGAACAAATTTTAGAAAAATTTTGAGCTGACACTACTTAAATTTGTTATAGGTAAACGCTATTATTGAAACCCTGAAGAAGATGTTATAAGAGAAATAAAATGAAAAATCAAAGGCATTTAGACAGACTGTGGCTCAGGGTATGTAAAATTCGGTGTAGATGAGTATAGTACTTTAACTTGCTTGTGTTTAACGATAAGAATCGTCCTGTAAAATTTTCAAGAAATAGAAGAAATATTATGCCAACTTCTTTGTAAAGTTTCAAATCACTTAAAATCACTTCAAGCCTTAAAATAAAATTGTTAAATAATTGCGGTAATAGTCGTCAATTAGTCTTTAAAGAATCTCTTACTGTATAATAACTATAAGCTCTATTTTCTTGAATTCACTAAAAAATCCTTAAAATATTGTTTTAGATTTGCTTTTATATTAACTTTTATTTGAAAAGAATGTTTATATTAATAAAAAAAAGTCGAAATTTCGTCAATTTTCATATAATAAATATATTTGATTTAGAAAATTAAATTTTTTGGAAGTCCCGGAAATTCCCGGGAAGTGAAAAAATCCGGGAAATTCAAAACCCTAATGCAAAAGTTATATGCGAACGTAAAGCTAAGTGAGACAATACAAAACATAACTGGAAAAAGGACATTTCTAACTTCCTTGCGATGAAACTAACTTATTCTAAATCGAACTATAAAAAACTCCACTCAATTGAAAGGAAATCTTTTCCTCGAACCGAAAATTCCAAAAAATTTATTACTTGAGTTGCTATTCTAATGAATTTACACAAAAATTACAATATTTGGTAGTTTTTGATATAACTCAAAGTTTGTACCTGCTGGACCATTTCTCATGTAAGATCCTTAGTAACGAAACTAAAGACATGTATAGTAATATCAATTTAATTTTTTTCTGCAATTTGTCGTTTACTGTTTTAACTATAATTCAATTGTGTGTTGAAACTTCATAATGACAAATATAACGCACATTCCCAAGGTATACTAATAAGGTATATGCAAGGCGAATTCACCTACAACAAAGCAACTTTTTGGAAGGGCTGCCAGAATGCCATTTAGACAGACGTTGGGTAAAGGTAAAAGGAAATACTTTGAAAGCTATTGCCAAATGTATACGAAAGCCATGCAACAAACTAACCGCAATTAGCCCCGATTGGCCATGCTATCTACGACTCCCGTTCATGACGAATTGGTGATTAACAAAGATTGATTACAAAACTATTACAAGTTATTTTTATAAATCAAATTTATTTTAATTTAATTTATATAAAAGCATAAACAAATTATGACATCGAACGATACTTCAAAAAATAAAAAAAGGTAATCAGCTGTTACCTGTATTAATGGAAAAAGGGTAAATATATACTCAATTGGTAAATACCCGGTAAGATGAGTGAATTTGGAAAAAATGGGTAAATGCTCAGGTATTTACCCAAAGGCTGGGTATAAATTAAGTTGTAGAAAATTTATAAAACGAACACATTGAGCGGCAAAGTTCTATCATTAAAACCCGTCAAACTACAGGAAGTGTCAGCGCCCCTCGAAAAAAAATCGAGAAAATACGAAAACGCGCGAAAAATTGCTTATATATGAAAGATTACAATGTTGGGATTAATTAAAAGCACAAAAAAATGTAAGAAAACCAAAACCCTTGGAAGTTTCGCGTATCGCGAAAGTAGCGAAAATTTGCGAAAAATTCCAAAATTTTAAATGAGCCATAATTTTGTTAAAAGTCGCTAGAACTGTAAGGAATGGCAAAAATTCGGACAAAATCGCAAAAATAGCGATAACTTGCAAAAACTTGCTATGATAACAAAGTCGAATATGGTTTAAAAATCATGTAAACTGCAAAGAGCCTAAAAACTGGACAAAAGTCACTTCTATCCCGAACATCTAAAAAAATTCGCGAAAAGTTTAAAGATCGGAAACGACCCTTAACATTGATCATCTTTATAAAAAAATCACTAATATTGTAAAGAATAACAAAGCTAAAATTAAACGTTTTTGCTTTTTAACTTTAATGTCAAAATAAAATGTTGTTTTTCAATTTTTTTTTAAATATCCAAATAAATTCCCAAAAAAGGAATATACATGGTATTTACCTGGTAGTTACCTATACATCGGGTGAATACCGGGTAGAGCCCATCTATATACATTACAGGCGCGGCTACAAAGAGGGGGGAAGGGGATATCCCCCCCCCCAAACTAGTAAATTTCTATAGAGTTTCTAAAAGAAGTTTGGAAAAATAGTATGTTTTACTTAGAAGCCTGACTGTTTGAAAATAGTCGTCAAAAACCTAAGTCGGTTGTCAAAAAAACCTAAATCTAAGAATGTATTAGTAGAACGTTTTGTATTAGTATTGATTTAAATAAAAATTTCACAACATCACGAAAACCATACATAGTTGTACAAAAAGAATTTTAAGGTATTAATGCAATTAATTTTGCATTAAATAATGAAAATATGAATTTAGAACCCTTTTTAACGAATATTGATTTGCTAAACATTTTTTCCAATTTTTCTATTTGATACTATAAAATTTTATCCAAAAAATTAACAAACATGCAATACTGCTGAATGAAAAAAATGGGTCAAAACATCGATAAATTTAAAACATACAAGTGTAAACAAAATTAAAAAAATATTTTAAAATTACAGAAAGAAGAAACAAAAAATTTATTAAAAAAACAAATTAAAAAATTAAATAAAGCAAAAGAAAGTGTTTATGTGTGAAAAAAATATACATTTTAGTGCATTTTCGTGTGCACAAATTACCCTCTCTGTTGTGTGCTCAATTATCCCTCTCAAGTTTGTTGAATACACAATATCTATACGTGAAGACAGTTGTCAATTTTTTATTCACAGACCGAGAGTTGGAAATCTACGTATTTATCTATGGTAATGGGCTTAAAAATGTACACATAATCCAACAAATAGTTTATATTCGATATAAATCTATTTTATCTTTCAACACCTTTATATAATTATTCTCCCATTGGGTGACAGACAATAAAAGTATTTATAAGGCAAAATGAAAAATACAATACAAATTAAAGCATTTATTAAATTTAAAATAAAGATTTATTTTGAACAAAATTGGGAAATAATCCAAATAATAAATTTAATAAATGAAATATTACTAAATAAATAAAGAGTGTATTTTTGGCTTTCTCTTGTATAGTGTATTAGAGTGAAATTTTACGTAAAACATATTTTTCACACAAATCCTTATACAAACTAAAATAAATCCTAATACCTTTTAAGCGAAAAACCTATAGTTTCTTTCTTGAAGGTGATTTATATTGTGTCTAAAAACTAAAATAAGACTGAAGAAATATGTACGTCTTCATCTTGTAAAGTTTCGGAAGGTTTACCAAAGATAATCCTTATATTTGCCTTTACAACTATGGTTATTATTAAGGGTGGCTTATTTTCTTAGTTAACATTTATCCTCACTTTCATCACTTTTGTGTTTTACAAATACCAATAACAAAAATTACTGTTCTTCTTTTTATACATAGCCCGTGAAATATTTTCTTATAAAAAACGGCATTTGAAAAGCTAATTTTTTACCTCCTTTTTATTATTCTCTCATGGGAAAAAGCCATGTTTACATACCTTTAGGCGAATTTATTATTTAATTACATAAAATTTTCACCCTGGTATTAATATGAAATATTTACTTGAAATAAACCCTTTTGTTAATCACTTAAACATTTTAAATATTAAGATTATAAAATTTTTATTTTAAAATTTAAAATTTAAATGTATATGAATGAAACAAAAAAATTGTGTCAAAGTAAACAGCAACGTCCCATTCTGGGAACAGAAGAAAATGTGTCTAAGTACAAAGCTACGTGCCATTCTAATATTTTAATTCCCAAAGCGTTCATTGCAAATGGAGCAGCCAAAATGATTTTACCCCCCAATTGTACATTATATGTATGTGGATGTATATATGTATATGTACATTAGGATGGCGCTATATTTGAAAATTTGCCTCGATACTAATTCTCACCACCTAGATATATTCGACTAGTCTCAAAGCTACTGTGCACCAAATTTTAGACCGATTGAAAAATGTTTAGAGGTGGCTCAAAACGACTGAAATCTTAGAAAATGGTGTTATTTACCATTTCTTAATTTTGCTCAACCATATGTCACTAATTATATCCCAATTTCTTCAAAGGAGTTTGTTTATATTTCCAAAATGCTAAGAATTACAAAAATCTAATAAACTGTAATATATAATACAAAATATCAGCCAGTTTATCACACTTTTGTGTTTATACATGAGTGTGTTTTTCTTTTTCAAATCCTCATATTATGAGTTTTACTTATTATATCATTCCAAAGTTTTGATCCTTTCTCTAAACTTGTGTTTTTCTATAACAATGAAAATATAAATATTTGCTTTTATTTGTAAAACTAAGTTTTTGTGTTTTTTTTATTTTTCCCTAGTATTTACAGACAGCATATTAGGGTGTCCAGTAAAGATTTTTTCGTCTAATTTAGGTTGACTAATCGATTAACTCAATCGAAAAACTGTATAAAAATTTTATTCTTTTGAATGGGTTTTGGTAGATTTCTTAAAAAAAACTGGCAACATTTTTTAAATTATATGAAATTTGTCATGCAATTCGAATATTATTTCATAGTAATAAACCGCATGATCAAAGAATTAAGTAAATAATGCATGCAGTAACAATAATAGGGAGAAAGAAACCATAATCGTAGTATAATCGTGAAACAAAAATAATTTTAAGTAAAGAAGATATTTCGAGAGCAACTAGTTAACTAAATTTTTGTATTAAAATATCGAATGTAATCAAACGACGAAATTCAATGAAAATTTAAAAGGATTCAAAAAATCAAAGAGCAATAAATTACTTTTGTCATATAAAATTACTTTTGTCATATAAATGCTAATACTACAAATCTTCAGGTGAGATATAATAAAATTTTTTCAGCAGATGTAGAACGGCTTTTATCCGAAAAAAGAAGAGTTCGTAGAGAATGGCAACGCTACAGATCCCCTCAGCTAAAATCTAGGCTGAAGGAATGTACTAAACAGCTGAAAACTCTACTAGAATATCAAAAAACCGCTTCTCTTCAAAACTTTCTGAATGGGCTCGACGCAACACCTCAAACAGACTATTCGCTATGGAGAGCAGCCAGAGGCCTGAAAAGACCAGTGATATATAAGCCTCCATTGCGAGCTTCGAATGGAGACTGGGCAAGAACTGACGGTGAAAAAGGTACTCTGTTTGTAAACCACTTGCAGAAAGTATTTACTCCAAATACGTCTGATACTATAGTTGAGCTGCCACCAGTCCTCGCTATACCAGATGTTACTTTGAGATTCAACATTCGTGAGATTGAACACTATATTGCGGGCTTAAACTCGAAAAAAGCCCCTGGCGCTGATGAAATAAGTAATAAAATGCTCTTAGAGCTACCCTATACTGCAAAACGGATAATTCTATTTATTTTTAACAGTATTTTGCGCCTCAAACGCTATCCCAAAGAATGGAAGGTTTCGCTGATTACCATGATACCTAAACCAGGCAAAGATCATACGAAGGTGGAGTCCTATAGGCCTATAAGCCTGTTGTCTAACATGTCACAACTATTTGAAAAACTACTTATGAGTAAGCTAACACCCATACTGAATCGTACTGGATGCATTCCAGACCACCAAATCGTTTTTAGGAGACAACATAGTACGATTGAACAAACACATAGACTCGTGAACGTGGTTAGAAAAACCTTCGAAGAAAATAAATATTCAGAAAGAATTGGGTATGATTAATATTCCAAGGAACAATGGAAAAATTAACATCAACTTAATTTTTCAACGTACACAGCAGAACAGAGTAGCGCCACTTTCGGAAGCCGCTACACTTCCATCGTCAGTGCTCACGTGTATTTGCTATCACCACTTGTCAGGTGGCTCTGTTGAATGTGATTTTAATTCTTATATATACAACTTTTTCGTGAAAATTGAATACGAGAATTAAATCACTCTCAAGCTGATATTAAAGTGCACTTTCCCAGCGTTGCCATCGGTTTATTTTTCTTCATTCCCATTTTTCTGATTTTTGTTCTACTCAAGACAAACTTTTTTGGTTTGATTTTATACTTAAGTATATATGAACATGTAAACATGTGAAAAGCTCAAGCCAGTAGCTAATTGTTTTATTAATATGATTATTTCGAACGTATTTGCTTTGTGAATCTAAATTGATTATTAGGCTAAGGTTCGTAACGTTATATTCAGAAAGAATTGGGTATGATTAATATTCCAAGGAACAATGGAAAAATTAACATCAACTTAATTTTTCAACGTACACAGCAGAACAGAGTAGCGCCACTTTCGGAAGCCGCTACACTTCCATCGTCAGTGCTCACGTGTATTTGCTATCACCACTTGTCAGGTGGCTCTGTTGAATGTGATTTTAATTCTTATATATACAACTTTTTCGTGAAAATTGAATACGAGAATTAATTCACTCTCAAGCTGATATTAAAGTGCACTTTCCCAGCGTTGCCATCGGTTTATTTTTCTTCATTCCCATTTTTCTGATTTTTGTTCTACTCAAGACAAACTTTTTTGGTTTGATTTTATACTTAAGTATATATGAACATGTAAACATGTGAAAAGCTCAAGCCAGTAGCTAATTATTTTATTAATATGATTATTTCGAACGTATTTGCTTTGTGAATCTAAATTGATTATTAGGCTAAGGTTCGTAACGTTATATTCAGAAAGAATTGGGTATGATTAATATTCCAAGGAACAATGGAAAAATTAACATCAACTTAATTTTTCAACGTACACAGCAGAACAGAGTAGCGCCACTTTCGGAAGCCGCTACACTTCCATCGTCAGTGCTCACGTGTATTTGCTATCACCACTTGTCAGGTGGCTCTGTTGAATGTGATTTTAATTCTTATATATACAACTTTTTCGCGAAAATTGAATACGAGAATTAAATCACTCTCAAGCTGATATTAAAGTGCACTTTCCCAGCGTTGCCATCGGTTTATTTTTCTTCATTCCCATTTTTCTGATTTTTGTTCTACTCAAGACAAACTTTTTTGGTTTGATTTTATACTTAAGTATATATGAACATGTAAACATGTGAAAAGCTCAAGCCAGTAGCTAATTATTTTATTAATATGATTATTTCGAACGTATTTGCTTTGTGAATCTAAATTGATTATTAGGCTAAGGTTCGTAACGTTATATTCAGAAAGAATTGGGTATGATTAATATTCCAAGGAACAATGGAAAAATTAACATCAACTTAATTTTTCAACGTACACAGCAGAACAGAGTAGCGCCACTTTCGGAAGCCGCTACACTTCCATCGTCAGTGCTCACGTGTATTTGCTATCACCACTTGTCAGGTGGCTCTGTTGAATGTGATTTTAATTCTTATATATACAACTTTTTCGTGAAAATTGAATACGAGAATTAAATCACTCTCAAGCTGATATTAAAGTGCACTTTCCCAGCGTTGCCATCGGTTTATTTTTCTTCATTCCCATTTTTCTGATTTTTGTTCTACTCAAGACAAACCTTTTTGGTGGCGCTACTCTGTTCTGCTGTGTACGTTGAAAAATTAAGTTGATGTTAATTTTTCCATTGTTCCTTGGAATATTAATCATACCCAATTCTTTCTGAATATAACGTTACGAACCTTAGCCTAATAATCAATTTAGATTCACAAAGCAAATACGTTCGAAATAATCATATTAACAGAAAATAAATATTGTTCTGCGCTCTTCATCAATGTTTCTCAGGCATTTGATGAAGTATGGCACGCAGGTTTAATACATAAACTAAAGCAAAATCTACCCGAAAACATCCTTAAACTTTTAGAAAGCTACCTAACTGAGCGAAAATTTGTTGTTAAAGAAGGTAATTTTCAAAGCCCTCCGCAACCCATTGAAGCAGGAGTTCCTCAAGGCAGCATCCTCGGTCCTGTATTATATCTGATATATGCCTCTGACTTGCCGGTAAGCAGTAACATACACATATCAACATTCGCTGATGATACAGCTTTTTTAAGTGTTCACAAAAGCCATCAAGAAGCCACCCGCAATTTGCTAGATTATATACCCCAGTTGGAACAATGGCTAAAACAATGGCGGATAAAAATTAACGAACAAAAACGTCTACACATTACTTTTACATTGTGCAAAGAAACCTGCCCACCTATACAAATAAATAACCAAACTATACCTAAACACACTGAAGTAAAATATCTCGGTGTTCATCTTGATCGTCGTCTAACATGGAAGTCACACATAAATGCAAAGGTGACCCAAATGAAATTAAAAGCAGCTCAAATAAATTGGGTCATTGGAAGGAACTCTACTCTAAGCCTAGATTGTAAACTTCTTCTATACAACTCCATTCTAAAACCAATTTGGTCTTACGGAATCCAGTTATGGGGCACTGCCTCGGCATCAAATGTAGAAAAAATTCAAAGGCAACAAAATAAAATACTCCGTACGATTACAGCAGCCCCATGGTATGTCAGAAACAAGCGAATTCATAAAGACCTAGGTGTGCCGCCGGTTAAGACAGTGTTTTCTAAACACGTGACAAGCTACATAAAAAGACTTGAGTTGCACCCAAATCCCCTAGCCCGAAACATCATTAACTTTAGAGGCCACACTCGGCTGAGAAGGAGGGACACTCTTGCTCTCAGCCGAACACGAGAGACGTAAACAACCAAACAACCAAACGCTGAAACAAATATTTTTGTCTGGCACTGGCTGGACTTAAAAATTAAAATTTTAGAGTTAAGATTTGATTACTTATTGTTAGTTCAATTTTATTGAAGATACAATAAATAAATACATATAACCGAAAAAAAAGTCATATAAAATATTACTTTATGGATCTAGAAAACTCAAAGAACTAATTTTTTTTAATGTTCTGTACACCAAAAGTGTAAAACACGCTATTGTTTTCGCTATGCTGTCCGTCTGTCTGTCTGTCTATTCATCTGACTGTCACAGGCTGTTTTCTCGAGAGCCGTAAGAGCTACGGACGTGAAATTTTCACAGAATATGTAAAACTTTTGCCGCTACAACAAAAAATATATGACAGTTAAAAATTTAACTGTCATTCTAAAGCGACCAACGAAAAATATTGAAATATTAATGTAATATACAGACACTTAGATATAGACAGTTTACATTTTGAAAGTTAGCCTATTTTGCAGACTACTCCAATTAACATCGATATTTAAAACAATAAAAAATTAAAGGGTGTTCTATCAGTTAATGTAATTCTGACTATATAATTTAGACAATTTGCTGTATCTTGCCAAAAAAACTAAAAAAACGAAAAAAGTCGTCAAAACGAGAAAAAGCACTAAAACCTAAAAAAAATCGCCAAAAACGAAATAAATGGCAAAAATCACCAAAACGAAAAAAAGGCCAAAACAAAAATAAAAGCGCCAATAGTAAAACAAATCGCCAAAACAAAAAATAATGTCAAAACCAAACAAAAAAAGTAGCTAAAACTAAAAAAATCACGAAAAACCGAAAAAAGTGCAAAAACTTACAAAAAGCGCCAAAACTAAAACGCTACAACTAAATATATCGTCAAGAAGCGAAAAAACGTTAAAACAAAAAAATACGCCATAACTAAAAAATCACCAAAACTAAAAAAATCGTCAAAAAACAAAACAAAAATTGTAAAAAAAGAATAATCGCTAAATCAACAAAAAAACTTAAAAAAATAAAAAAACATAAAATTAATATATGAAAAGCAAAACGAAAAAATTGTCAAAATGAAATAAGGGCAAAAACAAAGAGGGATTCGTGCGGAACCCTTCGTGAGCGAGCTAAAGTCGCACTTTACTTAATTTATTAGTTCACTTTTCACAATTTCTCCAGCGTCAACGATTAGTCAAAGATCATTCTTCTTAATGGAAGAAATGTTCGATCGAAAAAAATATTTATAAACTTCATAAAAAGCATTATTTTTTAGGAGTAAATCTACTAAATATAAATTTTGAATTATCGGCTTATGATCTAATTTATGTAAAAATATGGTTTTTCTTTTGTTTTCTTTTATTTTTATTTACAAAACTTCAATAAAAACCGAGTAATTCAAACATTTTCCGATTAACTCGAATAATTTTTAGTAGTACAGCTTACTCGAATAACTCGAGCGAAATAAAAGTTTTACACGGCTGTTCGAGTAATATAAAAACATCGATTTCGATTAATTGATTAATCGAACAATTGCAAAGTCGATTAAAATGAATACCCTACAGCATACCCAAGGGTGTTTTTTATTTTCATATTTCAATATTTTGATTTGTACTTATTACATCATATTAAAACTGGAGGAATAGCCTAACACATCTCGCGTCAAGCCCCAAAATCGCAATTCACTCATTCGGGCCAAATTTTTTTCCTGAAAACATTCTGTTTAGATCTACTTATTATATATTTGAAAACAGAAAGTGAAAACTTTCACTCTTTGCATGGTTTTTTAGCAATATTCCGTATGTGCACCGGTGATCAAGTGGAAGTAATATTACTTCCTGGGGCAGCGTGATCACCGGTGCACATTTTTTTCTTTCTTTATTTTTTTCAGATGAATTAATTCAGCTAATTTTAAAAAGAAGTAAAAGATTTCAAGGAAAAAAACTTAGTGATAAAGAGATAAATGAAACTTTGAATGCTGATCAATCTGCTCTGTCAGATTTTGGTGACTCAGAAGATGATGATGATGGTGTTGATAGAGACAGGGACTACATTTATTCTAGTAGTTGTGATGAAGAGTCGGATGTAGAAGTTGTTCTGTCCACTTCAACGAGTGTGGACCAAATAATATGCATCAGAATACCACCTCCATCTGCGTGAGATCATTCTCAATAAATACTAGACAATCTGGTAATAGCTAGACAATCCTCACGTTCTGCTGAACCGTCATCATCTCGTTTATCCGAGATCCCTTCACCAGATTTCAGCTCCAGACCATCAACATCTCGTTCATTCAACATTCTTCTACCAGATTTTGGGTTAACGTCATCAAAATCTCGTGTTTTTGAGGAGCAAGTGGATAACCCGAACAATGTTTTTTGAGGAAAGTAATATAAATCCGGATGTATCAGAAATAGTTTTTGAGTCAATATGGCAGTCAGTAGAAGGATAAAGAATAAAATTTCCAGATGTAATACTTGGAAACATCGGAGTTCCAGCTGATATCTACACGAAACTACATTAGAAAGGGCCAATTGAATGCTTCAATGCAAAATAAGTTTGACGATGAATATCTTTTGAACGGCTAATTTAATCGACTAATCATATTAGAACATTTTTGTAGAGCAGTAAATTTCCTATAAAATTATGATTTGCACGTATCATAATAATTTTTGTTAACGAGCTATAAAGCTCATAAAAAAATAAATCTACCTGAAAATAGTCAATCATCAACCTTTAATAACTTTTGAACGGTTAGTTTTACAAAAAAATTGTCGAAGAACTTTTTTGTAAAGAATTCCATTTCCTTCAAATAGATGAGACGAGGTATATTTTCCAAATAGTAAATACCGAGATAAGAATTTTTCTTTCTAATAATGATGACAAAATAAAAACCTGCGAGGCGGAGGACCTTCCTATTAAAATTAAGAGCTCATACTTGGAGAGAATTTTCTTGAGATGTCTACCAACCCATTTTGCAGAGTATGAAGTGAAAAAACAAACAAAAATCTTGGCCCACCCTAATATGCTGCCTGTAGAATAGGGTGATCGTTTATTCGACATTTTCCAGAAACCGGTTCTCGAATAGTTGGACTATTTGGAATTTGGAAAAAAGTGGTTACGGTTTTTAGAACTCAGAAAAAACAGGCCAACCGGTTTACGAGAATATTATTATACAAAAGTAGCGAGAATATTATTATACAAAAGTATTGACTTTAATTTGCCTTATTAAAAAATAATTAAGAGTGTCACGTAAACATAACTATGAAAATAAGACCAAGTTTCTATCCAAAATTTGTGGCCACTAAAAGTACTGAGATCAAAATGAGGACCAAATTCTTGATTGGTACGATACCATCTCATTTCTAAGCAACTTGCGAACTGGCAACATTTTCCCCATAATTCTTCCTAATAGTAGAAAGTTAAAAAATATTGCAAAGCTAGCAGGTATTATGTCCATCAGGATCTTGGTCCTTAATTTTGATCTGACTTTTTTTACCTGCCGAAATTTTTGAATAGGAACTTTGCCTTATTTTCACATTTATGTTATTTTGTGGATCTGAGATCTTATTTCTGAGTTTTCTTTAATACAATACCCATCGCTATAATTTCCCATAATTTCTTAATTGCCGGTTATAGTGCCCCTTACGTCATCAGCACAATTTTTTTTTTTACTATAAAATACATTCCCAGAAGGATTTACAATCGAAATCACAAAAAAATCATTCTACACATATAGTGGAACCCTATTGCACGATTTATAATTTTTTTTCTTGTTATTTCTTTACCGACATTCACACAACTAACATTCATTTTGGGCATTTCCACAGGAAAGTCTACTTCTTTGTCACGTGCTACAGCAAGCAATTAAGCTTGTATTTCAGAACCATGTGGTTAGATTTTTCTTAAACTTTTACCTTATGTAGAGCTACTTACGGCCTACACAATGTACTTAAAGAATTTTCCAAGTTCCGTTTGTAAACCCACTGAAAATATTTTTGACTTTAGTTTAATGTAATAGTTTGTTATTTATTGTAATTTTTTGTTGAAAAAAAAAAAGACAAATCTTATTAAAAACAAAATTATTGACATGGCATAAATTACTCTTAAAAAAACTTACATTCATACAAAAACAAAAAAAATCATATAATTTTTTGGTAAAAAGTTTAACACTATTTTAGCTCATACTTAAGCTAATCAATATAGACAAAAAAGAGATAATATCAATGGTTTAATAAAAAGTTAGAATGTATTTTGTCAGGTCTAACTCAATAATGCCGTCGTAGTCTTGTAGAAACTTGCATGCTCAAATCAACGAGTGCGCTCATTTCAATTGCTTTCTTCGCATTAACGTATACATGAGTACGTAATAAGAAGGTACTGAAAACACTAGAATTGATATTTGTATAATTATGGAGTAAAACAATGTTTTCTGTTTACTGGTGTCTGCTAGACTACGACGTCAGTCGCAGAAGGTTAATATAGTAAAAACTCATAAAATATACAAATCCAAAAGTATTCAACTCGGCCGGTTTTTTAATTTGGGGAAGAACCGGTTTAAGCCCCAGTTGAAAAACCAAGCCGATCACCCTAGTTGTGACGCTATTGATGAAAACAGTGTTAAATTTTGTGGTGTATAATTCAGAGTTGTGTCTCTTTAACTGAAAAAAGTGACTATAATCGCCTGTATTAGTTTGAGCGGTGACTTTTTAACCGACTTCAAAAAAGAAGGAGGCTATCAATTCGTGTGTATGGTCTCCTTACTGTTTTTATGTTGGTACACGCATAATTCTTTTTGTTTTGAAAGGGCTTGCTTGCAGATTGCTCCCATAAATTTTTTTCGAAAATCGGGGGAAATTCCTCCCACCCCCAAATATTGATTATCGCATAACTCCTGCATTTAAGGACCGATTTTCAAAAATCGTTTTTGTTAGAAAGGCAGTGCTTGCAGTTTGGTTCCATAATTTTTATATTAAATGGCGAACAAGATTTGGCTCTTTGTATTGAAGTCGGTTCTTTTTTTTTTGCCAGAATTATTTATGAAGTAATTTATTCTAAGAAGAAATTCTTTACTGTAGAATTCAATTTAATTATAAAACTCTAAACAATGTTTCTAAAAACTGTTTTTTGCTTCCCCTTAACATTTTCGATTTTTTGAGTTATGACTTTTTATGATTTAGTATGCGATATGGTTGAATAAAAGGTAAAAAAATCTATATTTTCTTAAGAATTATTTGGTAGGTAATATATTTTAGACTAGTCCAATATTTCTAGGCGGTGGGAATTAGAATCGCAGTACTTTTTTAAATATAGGGCCACCCTAATGTACATGTTTATTAGTAAGATTTCTTCTTTTATATTTTGAGTTGTATTGTTTAAGTGTTTTAGGGCAAAAGAAAATTAAATAATTACTAAATGTTGGTTGAGGAAAAGCAAAGTAATTTTTTTCTTGTTATTATTTTTATTACGATAATTTGGGATAAGCCATCTGTAAGAGTCGGCATAAAACAGAGCTAATAAAGTTTTTTAGACGTAAGAAAGTCGTAACCGTCAAAGAGGTGAAGCATTTCTTAATTAGCCTTGCATTAAGTTAAAGTAGTGCCTTAATATTGACAACGTGTTGTTTTAGTATTAACAAATTTGCCTATAAGATAACATATCGATGGTCATACGTTGACAATACGTAACTGGTCTTTTTTTTATTATTATATTTTTTCACAAAACGCATACAACTTCATATAAATCGGTAAACAACTTTCCAATCCTCAAAATAAGAAAAACCAAAGTTAGTTGAGAGTATCTATTAAGTAACTTGCAATTATTTTATTTAATTGCTAGTAACGCTTGCTGCTTATTTATAACGCTATATCTTTAACTGAAAAGTTGTAAAAAATAGTTACCTCTTGTTAACGTATGACCATCAACATGTTTTTGTGTGTTAAAATTTTTTGTTTTAATGAAAAATCACTTATTTTAGGGTAAAAACGAATATTTTCGACACGAAAATAAGGGTTTGGATTTTTCACCTCTCCGATTTAAATAAAAATTGACACAAATCGTGTTCTCCTGCGTGCGCGTAAGATAGCGAAAAATTATTTCGATACATCCTATGGAAGATTCAATAACTTTAGAACGCGTCATCGGATATAAATAAAATCGATGTTATTCGAAAGATTTCAGTCTCTTCTCAGCGAGTATTAATTAAAAAGGATATAGCTTCCTGCTAAAAGTGCGTCTAAAATGCAAAAGCATCCTTTATCCCTAAATATTCCGAAAAATGGTATTTTAATTTTTTTTATAGAATGTAGCCATCTGACATGTCTTTATTGTATACAATAAAGACATGTCAAGGGATATAAATAAACTGAAAAGGTGTAGTTGTTTCTTTACGATAACTTGATAGTTTCTATGAAAATTGTATAAGCAAAAATAATAAAAACAACTATTTGAATAAATTTTTTTTGTAAAAGGTAATTTTGAAAATAGCATAGCCTTGTAGCGCGCCATCAGATTTAAGTAATTTAAATATCATTGAAAAGGTTCAAGGTCAGTTTTTGCAAATCCAAGACAAGGACATTAGAAATGAAAAAAATGTATCCTTAAATATCCTGAAAAGTGGCTATTTCTTTTCTATTGTTTTTTTTTTGCAGCATATAGCAAACTAATCTATCGCGATTGCGTAAAAAATACAAATCGAGATTTTAAGAAATACTACGGCTACGGAAGTTTTTATTGTTATTACTTACACAAAAAATAAACCGATGGCAACACTGGGAAAGTGTAGTTAATATCAGCTTGAGAGTGATTTTATTCTCGTCTTCAACTTTCACGAAAAAAGTTGTATATATAAAAATTAAAATCACATTCAACGGAGCCACCTGACAAGTGGTGATAAGCAAAATACACGTGAGCCCTGACGATGGAAGTGTAGCGGCTTCCGAAAGTGGCGCTACTCTGTTCTGCTGTGTACGTTGAAAAATTAAGTTGATGTTAATTTTTCCCTTATTTCTTGGAATATTAATCATGCCCAATTCTTTCTGAGTATAACGTTACGAACCTTAGCCTAATAACCAATTTGAATTCACAAAACAAACACGTTCGAAATAATCATATTAATAAACAAGTAGCTACTAGGTCGAATAGATATTAGGAACTTATAGTTATTCCTGCTATATAGAAAATCGTCTTCGCTGAATATATATTGTCAGCTTAAATCGCAAACGGTTCGGGTTTGGGTCATTTGGCATATTGAAGAATGGTCCAAGGAGATGGACGACTGTTCAATTTCCCCACCGATTTTTTGAAAAATAAATGGTGGCACCAAACTGCAAGCAAACACTTTCAACCAAAAGAGGAATTTTAAAAATCGGTTCACAAATGACAGAGTTAAAAATGGGGGAGCAAATTTCCCTCTCCGATTTTCGAAAAAATATTAGAGGACCAAAGGCAGTCAATCCCTTTTGAACAATAAAATGAAAATTGGTTCACAAATGACAGTGTTTACAAACGTTAAAAAAAATACACAAGAATTGGTAACTTCCTTCTTTTTTGAAGTCGGTTAAAAAAATTCCAGTTCGAAAAGATCACCCATATACACTACAGTGGTCGAAATATAAAAATTGGATTTCTGCAAATATCATACCACAAATCGATGCGTATATATAGAAAACTAGCCTACCAAAGTTTGATGAAATACCCTTTTTCTGTATTTAATGTATCATAACTTAATAAATATACGGCCTTATTTATAAAAAATATTTTATGTTTATTAAGAGCTTATTTTACAGTTCTCTATACAATAGTTATCAAATATCGCTTCAATACACATAATATATATTTTATAAATAAGGCTGATAGTATCACGCAAAGAAAAAATATGGTTAAGGCAACCATAAACTAAGAGCAACATACTATGATTGAATTATATGGTTGAAGTCAAATCATACTATTATGAAAATAAATCTTTTCTTAATATAATATTGTTGTCTTTTATAACACTAATATGATTGATATAACCTAATGTTTAACTGAATGTAAATATGCCATGATTTAAACTAATCATATTATATTTGTATATAAAAATAGCATGATTCTAAAGAACCATATAAAGGTTGTCTTCGTAATCATACTTTGTTTAAAAATTTGCAGCAGCTAAAAATATATATATTGTTGAAATTAAATATAAAATAAAATGTATTGAATCTGAAATAAAAATTATTATATATTTTCCCAAAGATAATTGTTGAACGTATTTTATTTGCAATCGGAAACCATTTCACTTTGAAATCAGCAAATTTCAGGAAAGAGTTCAACCAAAAAGCTCACCTATTGCAGCTTTTCACTTAATTTTTATGCCTCAGATGTTTCAGATAATTTATCGACACTAAGCCACAAATGCACTAAATTGTTTGATTAAAAGAACACTGCTTTTTGTTTCTGAAATTTTGCAATTTCGAAAAGAGATGGTTTTCAGAACTTTTATCCGTTTTTTTTTATTTTAAATTTATTTTTTCTTATTTTTTATTTTTTCAGCTGACACACAAAAAACAACCAACAGCTCTCCAGTAAAACAAAAAACGAATAAAAAACATTCAACCCAAGGATACAACAAAAACTTTTTTGGAAGTAGAAAGCCATATTTCTTTTGTAACCATAGCTTGATTGCAAGACACTGTTTTAAAATAGTATGGACAATAACCACATTTTATTGTTTTTGAATTTTCAAATATACCATGACTGTAGCTAGATTTTTTTAAACCAATAAATTCAACCATGTTGCAATCAATACGAATGCTAATAATGTCATGATTAAATTTAAAATTAAGTTTTTGTCATAAACTAATTAAGGTTCCCAATTATTTAAAACAATAATAACTTATCTGCCACAATCATAAGCTATATCGGAAAACATGACAGTCTCGGCGCAACCATGCCACAACCATATCTTTTCTTTGCATGTATTTACAAAAAATATATTTCTTTAAAAAAGTTGTTGTCTGTAAATTTTCCAACAGCTTTTGCGTTACCGACTTTTATCTAAATCGCATATTTAACTAAATAAACACCAAAGTCGAAAATGGGCCTTAACATTAAAATTTCAAATTAATTACACTAATTTACAAATTTCAATAAGTTTTTTCGTTCCCTAAAACTGAAAGTTGTTGTTTTAGCTCAACGAAAATCTGCACTCCATTTTTTATCAGCTCTAGTTTTTTTGGCATTTAAAGCAATTGCGCGACATATCGAGCCTTAACCACAGGAAAAATGTAACGAACATATTTTTCGAAACTCGTTTTTAACGAAAATCCTTTACTAATGCTTCTATGGACTATTGGTTAAAGTTTCAAAGTCATTTGAAGTAACGTTACTGAAATACAGCAAAAGCAATTCTAACGTTAGTGCATTTATCTTTAAAATTGTAATTGTTTACAAAGCATTGGTTAGGATAAGATTTTGTTTTTCCAGTAAAGCAAAGGGAATGGCAAAATCTATAAGGACTTCAATGACAGTAAAATAACAGTTTGATATATACAATAATTAATTGCCCAATTCACAAGCTTTCTTAGTATTGTGTATTTAACCTTTGAAATACACCTTGTGAACAGTCATATTTACTCTATTGGTCTGTATCTTGTATTAATGGACAAAAGAAGAACAAAATACATACAAATACTCTCTGAGAGTCTCTCAAAATACGCATTTTTCGAAACATATGAAATAAAAGTATATTTGTGTATTTCATTTTTATATGAAAAATCCCAACATACCAAATGGCTTGAGAAATATATTATAATAAGCTTACTAACATAAGCCTTAAGCTTGAAAAAGTATTGAAAATAAGTTGAAAAAAGCTATCGTAACAATTGTAGAAAAATCAAAACGGGACCCTCTTGAAAATAGCTTATAAGCTTATTCTTGCAATTGTAGAATAAGCTTATGAAAATAATATTATATTAACTTTTGTATAGAAAACCTAATTTGTCTTAATATTTTTATAAGCTTTGAACTTCAAAGTTTGGAGAATAAAATTCAAAAATAATATATTTTTTAATTTTCAAATTCATTCGATTTCATTTATTTATTACATACATATTTATGTTTTTTACATTGCTATTTCCAAAATTACACGTGCACCCAGTTTGCAAATGCCGCTGTAAAATATATTGAAAAAGATGAGTATTTTTCAATACATTCTCTTTACATACAATTTTCCAAAAAACATAAGTCTTTCTCAATCGTTTTATTGTTCTCTTGAATATATGTATGACGTTTATAAGCATACTTTAGAAACAGTTGTGTATAAAAATAGTTTCTCAAGCATTGTTAAAAACTGCTTGTGAAATCACATTTTATAAACATTATTATAAGCGAAGTTAACAAAAGCTTAAGGCCCACTATTTATATAAGCTTATTTTCAAGTTGTATTGGATTTTGATTACTGTATGGTATGTTGGGATATCAACAACAAATATACACTAATGTAAAGTAATACAGAAATACACATGATACAGAGATACAGCTAGCTTGTGAATTGGGCAAATGGTTTTAAAACAATTTTATTAGACTAATGGATTTTTGATGATTGTAGGAATATCTTAGCCCACACCAACAAGCGTTGTCTTATAGGAAATTTATTAAAACTATTAACATTAAAAATGTCAGTCCAACAAAATCACTATATACGTAATATGAAAGCTCTACTTCGATTTAAAGCTAAGATAATTAAAAATCACTTCTCTTGTTATATTTACTTTTTTATTGTTACGATTTTCTTGCCGTTAAGGCTTGATATATTAGCATAACTGGAGAAGGGGTTTTTCTATTCAGTAAAAAAGAAAAACCAAAACTCTGCATCAAAATTTTCTTTAAGCCTAGCGTACATTGTTGCTAAATCTGCCCATTAGTTTCAGGGATATTTTAAAAACTTAGCCCAAAAATTTAAAATGTCATGTGTGCTTTTATAAATATTGTAAAAGTTTGTTACAGAATGCTAATATGAAAGTAAAAATATTTTTAGGTTCTCAATCTAATTATAACACTTTATCCTTTGCGCCATAATATATACTGTTAACACAACTATTCGCATGGTGAAAATTATGTATCAGGTACGGATTGACGTTTTGCACATTAATTTAGATCATTTTGTGTGAGGTTTGCATTAGGTTTTCTTTGCCTTCTAGGCATTTCCGTTTTTCTTTTTCGTTAGTAAAAGTATGTGTGTTCATTTTAGAACTTGTGTTTTTCACTTCAGTTTTGGTAAAGCAGTCAAACTAAACACAAATTTTGTGTTCAGTAAAACAGCGAACAGTAAATACAAAGCTTTGAAGGTTTTAGTTTTAAATAATTTTTTAGTTTTTTTTATTTAATTTCTACGTTTTGGCAGTTCCTGTGTTAGCATGTGCGTTTTTAACACGAAAATGAGGTTAATAATAGCACTGTGGTTCGTTTTCTCGTATACACACATACAACAGGAACTACTTATTACTAGTAGTGTACATTTTACTGCATACTTTTAAGGCTTATGTAGTTTACGGAAGTGTTAAATTTAAAAATTAGGTTATTTTTCCTATCAAGAATTTACATTTTTCTTTATTTATAACTAAAGTTTATACTAAAAGGTTAAATTTAAATTTGCATAAAAGTTTTATGTAAATTTTCAAACTATAATAACCTCTTACGTAAACAATATACAGAATACTAAATAAATTTATACAATTGGATCAAATTTCGTTTTAAAAAAATGAAAAAAAAAACCTTTTTGTATATTAAATACCTTGGAAGATAAATATTTTACTAATGCCGTTTTAAATTTGAGGTTTTTGTTAAATCTTTCTAAATTTTAAATTTTCAAACGACTAAATAAGAGGCATTATTCACGATGCGGAAAACCCAAAAAATATGTTTGTCCTCATCCTTCGATATTTGTCATTACACAGAAAAAATTAATTTTTCACTTCAAACACCAAATCCCCTGAATCAAATGTAAATTTGTTCAACTGAGGACCAATGAAGAAATTTGTAAATTTAAATGCAAGAAACTTGTAATAACTTGTTTGAAAAAAATTCAGATTTTTTCAATAAACAAATTGTTTCGGTCAAAAAATGTTTTACAGGAATTTGAATAATAAATCAAAGAATTTCATAATTTTATCAGGTTGCCAATATTGGCGGTAGATAAATGAAATGAAATAATAAGTCAAACAAAATTATTTATCAAACGAAATAGTGACAATAAAAAAGATTTAAAATCGGTTTCAAAAACATGTTTAATTAAAAAAAGCTACCACAATTTTTTCTGTGTATACTTCATGTAGATATGAACGCGTATGCCAAATATTTCTTTGTTTGATGTTTATTAATCGAGTGTTAAGGTGTTGCCGTTTTCGAAATCAAATCTTAACTCTAAAATCTAAATTTTAAGTCCAGCGAATGCCAGAAAAAGATATTTGTTTCAGCGGTTGGTTCTTTGTTTGTCTACCTCTCTCGTGTTTGGCTGAGAGCAAGAGTGTCCCTCCTTGTCAGCTGAGTGTGGCCTCCAAAGTTAATGATGTTTCGGGCTTCGAGTTAGGGTATTTTGGTGCAACTCAATTTTTTTATGTATCTTGTCACGTGTTTAGAAAACACTGTCTTAATCAACAACATATTTAAATCTTTATGAATTCGCTTGTTTGTGACAAACCATGGGGCTGCTGTAATTATATGATTTTTTTCTACACTTGATGCCGAGGCAGTACCATAGGACCATATTGGTTCTAGAATGGATTTGTATAGAAGAAGCCCTTAATCCAGGCTTAGATTCGAACTCCTTCCAATGATACAATTCATTTGAACTACTTTTAATTTAATTTAAATCACCTTTGAATTTATGTGGTACTTCCATGCTAGACGACGATCAAGATGAACACCAAAATATTTTACTTCAGTGTGTTTAGGTATATTTTGGTTATTTATTTGTATAGGTGGGCAAGTTTCTCTACATAGTGTAAGAGTAATGGGTAGGAAGTTTTGTTCGTTAGCCATTGTTTTAGCCATTGTTCTAACTGGGGTATATAATCTTGCAGTTTGCGGGAAGCTTTTTGATGGCTTTTCTTAACACTTAGCAAAGCTGTATCATCAGCGAATGTTGATATGTGTATGTCACTGCTCACAGGCAAGTCAGAGGCATATATCAGATATAAAACAGAGCAGGGGATGCTGCCTTGAGGAACACCGGCTTCAATCAGTTGTGGAGGTCTTAGAAAATTACCTTCCTTCACACAGTTAAGTGGCTTTCTAAAAGCTTCAGGGTGTTTGCGGGTAAGTTTTGCTTTAGTTTATGTATTAAACCTTCGTACCATACTTTATCAAATGCCTGAGAAACATCGATGAAGAGCTCAGAACAGTATTTCTTTTCCACGAAGATTTTTCTAAGCACAGTCATGAGCCTATGGGTTTGGTCAATAGTGCTATGTTGTCTCCTAAAACCGAATTGGTGGTCTGGAATGCATACAGTACCATTCACTATGGTTGTTAGCTTACTCATATAGTTTTGATATGTTAGACAACAGGCTTATAGGTCTATAGGATTCCATCTCTGCATGATCTTTGCTTGGTAATAAGTGAAACATTCCATTCTGCGGGATAGCATTTGAGGCGCAAAATACCGTTGAAAATAAATAGAATTATCCTCTTTGTAGTATAGGGTAGCTCTAAGAGTATTTTATTACATATTTTATCAGCGCCTGGAGCTTTTTTCGAGCTTAAGCCCGCAATACAGTGTTTAGAGCTTAGAGGGATCAACTGGATCTTTGAAGCGGTAGTTAGGCCCATTTTATTTTATGGTGTATTAGTTTGTAGAAAAAGACTCTCATCGTAGAACACTTAATAAAATATTTCGGCTGGCAGCGACCCTGATAACAGGCGCGCTCAGATCGATTCCAACGAAAGCACTCTTCACGTTGATGAACTGGATTCCGGTGGAGGGTATGGCCAAACAGCTAGCTTTATTCTCGGCGATCAGGCTGAACGCTACATGCCCATGGTCACGAACTGATGTGGGCACTCCAGGATTCTGCGACAACATCAAGGAACTCACAGCAACATTGATTATTGCGCACCGAAGCCTTACATTGGTGGGCTATTCCTCTCACTTGTTCCCAGCAGGGAACAGTACCTCTCATCCCTCAACCCTGATGGAGCGATCAAAGTCTTTACGGATGGCTCCAAAAGGGGCAACAGAACTGGCGGAGATTTCTATGTGGAAAACTTCAACGTAAGAGTCCCATTTAGGCTGGAGGATGGTTGTAGCGTCTTGCAAGCTGAAATCTCTGCTATCACTAGGGCCGGGTATCTCTAAACGAGATAGCGAGACATTCGAGAGTAACACTGTGTTGGATTCCGGGACACTCAGATTATCCCGGGAACGATATTGCGGACGAAATTGCCAAACAGGGCGTGACATTGAGCAACTCGATGATATGCTACTTCGTTGGCATCCCTATATCACATTGTAAATCACTGATACAGCTTGAATCATTCAGGCTGGCACAATATAGGTGCGAACGCGAAGGCACCTGTCGCGTGGCTAGGTCCACGTGTCCCCACTACGACCTCAGCAGGACACGAGATCTGCTCAGGCTCGGTAAAGGTCGAACGCAACTATTAGTAACAGTGCTTACAGGGCACTGTAATATTGGGACCCATGCCAGAAGAATGGGTCTATATCATAACGACTACTGCAGAAGTTGTAATGATGAGGAAGAGGAGGAGACTGTTCTCCATCTTCCATGTCAGTGTCCGGCTCTAGCCAGCTTAAGGACGAGAATCTTGGGCGCTAGCATATTTCCAGACTTAGAGAGTCTGGCTAATGTAGGGCTAGTCAGGCTGTCCTCCTACTTACTTCAATCGGGATGGTTTGACACGGCGGCAGGGCAGTCGTAATTTCTATGCCCTGTCTGCTCTAGGGTAACACAAAGGGACCGAATCAACGGACCCAAGTGAGTCACTTCTACAGTCGTGACTGCCCTCCTTACCTAACCTAGCCTACAGTGTTTAATCTCACGAATATTGAAATCAAGGTAACATATCGTATAGAGAGGACTGGTGGCAGCTAAACTATAGTATCAGACGTATTTCGATTAATTACTTTCTGCAAGTGATTTACAAACAGAGTATCGTTTTCAGCGCCAGTCTCGAAGGTCGCACTGCTCTACTGAGCTCTTGGGCTGCTCTCCATAGCGAATAGTCTGTTGGAGGTGTTGCATCAAGCACATTCAGAAATTTTTGAAGAGAAGCGTTTTTTTATATTCTAGTAGAGTTGTAAGCTGTTTAGTTCTTTTTTCTTACTCTTCTTTTTTCGTATAAAATCCATTCTACGGCTGCTGAATAAATTTTATTATATCTCACCTGAAGATTTGTATTAGTAGCTTGCTTAAAGTTTGCCTCAAACATTCTACTAGAGTCATCTATGTCAGCAGGTCTTTTTAATGGAATATTTTCTGTGCAAAGAGCACTCAAATATTTTTTGTATTTCAACCAATTAATACGTGTGTTTGTCAAATCTAAAGATGCTTCTACTTGAATAACTTCGGTGGGCACACCCTTTATCACTGCAAAATCTATAACATCAGGTATTTTTCAGCGATCTGTTGGCCAGTAAGTTGGCTGCCCACTTGATATAATATTCAAACGCATTTTAGAAATTGTGTCAAACAAAATGCGTCCCTTTGGTGTGATGAGACGAGATCCCCAGAACGTGTGCTTAGCGTTGTAGTCACCGACGGCCAAATAGCGTGGGCCTAGTGAATTTAAAAATCTACTATATTGATATTATGTAATAGAGGGGAGTAAATTGATTAAATTACCAGATTTTGATGAGCAGTTGCAATGCAGATATTAGTTGCTTGAAAATAGTCTTCACAATGATCACCCATTAAGTAGTGTTTTAATCGCGATTTTATTGGTATAGCTGATCGACCACAAGCTCTACCTTGGGGTCCTTTGTATCGTAGAGAGTGTATCTGTTGATTTTAAAAAAGCTTCTAGCCGTCAGATGAGAGATAAGCATAAATAAGAAACAAATTAAAAAAAATAGTTTTTTCCATGTGTAAACTCGAAAGTGACCAATTAAAATGAAAACTTTTCTAACTTCAACATGTTTTTTATTTCATTTTATTCTTTACCAAATTAATCTCATTATACTGTAAAAGTTTAATAATGGGATCTTTATAAGTTTAAAATTAATGCAAATTTCTTTACATGCGTAACGCACTTCGAAACCGGAAGTGATCGCACGTTGGGGCAAACGGTACCGAAAGTGGTGCTTAATTAAAAATTAAGTAAAAAAAATTACGTTTCATCTATAGCAACTGGTATAGTACGATTGCTGAGAAAGCTCGATATAAATCAAGAGAAAAGATCACCGACACCAAAAGCAACATATTTTGACAAAACTGCCCCATGGCGCACTCTATCAAATGCCTTGCAAATATCTACAGCCACCATATAGCTGTCATCGAAATGATGTGATGCATGGCACCACTTTTCTGAAAGGAAGGCCAATAAGCCACCTATAAAGCGTCCTCTACGAAAGCCATACTGCTGGTCACTGAGTAAACTGCTTGACTCCAAATACCTCAGAAGATGGAAATTTACCATACTTTTCATCTCTTTTGAAGGCGCAGAACAAATTTCGATTGGTTGGTAATTTTCATAGTAATTGGCATAGTTACAGATACTCTCTCCAGCACGGTCAAGTGGTTGATGTCTTTCCGGAAAATGAGTATTTGGTCATCCCTTAAAAGAGTCAGAATTGAGAAACTACCATCATTCTTTACCCTTTTATGTCCACAAAATCGCTGCTCGTACAAAGATTTTTCACGTCATATCGTAGCAAATCAGTATCTGAATTTCTGTTACTACGCCAGATACTGAATGCCTCGTCTCTGGATCTGACAACATTTTTGCACGTCTTATTGAACCAATACTTCGCTCTGGGCTTAATCAGGATTTGCTTGGATGGAATAAAAAATTTCATTCCCAGCAAAATGGTATTTTCATCCATTTTTTCCATGGCATTGACACTACGTCTAGGAAACATACAGAGAAAAAATTATGATAGTTTTTATTGTAAACAAACATGTTTTAAATTTTTCTTAACGTCTCTATTTTGTTTGATAAATAACTTTGTTTGACATATTTTTTCATTTCATTTTTGCTGTCGCCAATGTTGGCAACCTGATAAAATTATGAAATTGTTTGATTTATTTTTTAAAAAATCTGTAGAATATTTTTTGATTGAAAAAAATTTTTAATTGAAAAAAATCAGAACTTGTTCAAACAAATTATTACCAGTTCTTGCATTTGAACTTACAAATTTTCTTGTAGGACTTAAATATATTAAACAAATTTACATTTGATTTGTTTGCAGTGAAAAATTAATTTTTTTCTGTGAAGTTTCCAGTTGAACTGTCAGAATAAAAATCGTAGAGCCCAGCCCAACGAGCCTTTTCGAATATATAATTTAAACATCGCGTAGGTGTTTGTGGTTTGTGCGTGGTCCAAATTTTACCATTCTTAAAGTTTACAAACTTCTCTATGATGTTTTTTACGTTTGTATATCGTTTTGAAATCAGATGGCAAGTTTCAAAGATACAGATTTATTACCCTTTTTCCAATTGGAACCACTCTGCGTGTATCTTATATTTTGTCTAGCATTGACTGAACTTATTATTAACAATTGGCTGCCTCCGTAGGCTAGTGAATAGTGTACTAACCTATTAGATTAATTCAATTATTGAACATTAATTCAATTATTGAACTAGAAAGCCGAAATAATAAAAAAAAAAATTAAAAAAAATTTTCAGACTATTAGTGCGGAGGTTGTGGCCTCGATTACCATCATAGATTCTGGTCTGTCTCACTGCAACGAGTAAAGATTCTTGCTACTATTCTCGTTTAAAAATTAAGTTATAAAATATTTTGTAGTTGTATTTCTAACATTTAATAAAGAAATAAATAAATAAATAAATAAGATAAGTAATTATTAACAATTTTAGCTTTAAAATTTTAATACTTATTGGTAGTTCAATTTACAATTTTAAATTGAAAAATGTTACTAGCATTAAAATAAGAGAGCGAGTTCCCAAACCACTGTTTCGTATGAAACTGAACCCAAGTGACATGAAATTAAAGAAGAATGTAATACACCCCATTCGTAACTTAAGATATTTACCGCACCGAAGAGTTACCATATAGCAGGTAGGGCCCATCCAATGCATGAAGTGTAAACAATATGGTCACACAAAAACATATTGCAATTTTCACACCGTTTGTGTCATGTGTGGTGAACTACACGGCACTGCTAACTGTGATAAACCAAAAGATGATTCCAAAAATAAAACGTGTATCAATTGCCGTGAAAACGACACTGCAAACTACAGGGCTGCTCTGTTTATGTACATGTTAAGCAGTCTTTGTCCAAAATACTTAATTCTACTTACGCTCAACCTATTACTCTCAGTTGCCCCAACCAACTACCTGGCAACGTTATTAACTCTAACCAGGCCATGGCACAAGAAATACCCTGCAGTCAGTTTCCATATGCTAACACTTTAAAGTCTAACTAGACCACGACTCAAAAAGGGGCTTTTATCAATGAAAGCCCTGGCTTCAATTTTAGTCCAATAGAAGCTTCAATAGAAAATTTAATACAACATGACGTACATGGTGCAGAATATGTCGAGAAAGGGGTCTACATTATTACGGGCTGTATTAAACAAACCATGAACTTCAAAATCTGTTTCTGGTTTGCGTTCCAACATAAAAACAAACTCGAACATTTCATGATGGATAGACAAATTGACGTAATGCTTATCACTGAGACTCATCCAACGTCTAGAATCTCCTTTGAAGTCCACGGATATACTTTATACGACACCAAGGACTCTCGACTTAGAGCTTGTGGTGGATCGGCAATAGTAATTAAATATCACTTAATACGTAGACATTTGCGAAGAGTATCTTCCAGCAACAAGCATATGAGTTGAAATTTTCATCAAAAGCTGTTGTTTTTATCGATTTGTTCTCCTCCAAGATTTTCAATTAAAGAAAGTCAATATAGTACGTTTTATAAATCATTAGGCCCGCGTTTTGTTTGACACAATCTCAAAAATGGGTTTGAATGTTGTTTCAAAGGCACAGCCAACTTACTGATCAACCGATCACCGAAAAATTCCTTGCTATTGATTTTGGAGTAGCAAAGTGTTGAAGCATCTTTAGAATTGTGTTCAGACCACACACCTACTATCGTCACTATATGTTCACATAAAACTTCATCACGCACTTGCGATTTTACGACGACAGCCGCACATACTAATTGGTTGAAATACTAACTGCCTGTTCGCCGATGTCGAAGGAGTTCTTTCTTTCGCACAATTACATTTAAAACAATAACATAATATTTTAATTTGTTTCGTTTTAAATGTAATTTGTGTGAAAAAAGAACATCGGCGAACAAGCAGTAAAAATATTGGATTGCTCGTTGCATAGTAAATATTCGACTGAACACGCCTGCTGACATAAATGACTCTATTAGAAAGTTTAGGCAAATATTGAACAAGCTAATCTAAACGCTACTTCTATAAATCTTCAGGTCAGATATAATAAAATATATTCAGTAGATGTAGAACGGCTTCTATCTCTGAAAAGAGAAGAGTTTGTAAAGAATGTCAACGTTACTGATCAGCTCAGCTAAAATCCAGGCTGAAGGAATGTACGTACTAAACAGTTTAAAACTCTGCTAGAATATCAAAAAACTGCTTCTCTGCAAACGATTCTGAATGGGTTTGACGCAATTCGCCATGGCGAACAGCCAGAGTTCTCAAAAGACCGGTGATATATAAAACATCTTATATAATTGAGCTGCCACCAGTACTCGCTGTACCAGGTGTTCCCTGAGGTTCAATATTCGTACGCTTGAACACTGTATTGCGGGCTTAAACTCAAAAAAGCTCTAAAATTCGGTTTAAGAAAAACATTTGAGAAAAAGAAATATTATTCTGCGCTCTTTACTGATGTTTCTCAGGCATTTGGTAAATTATGGCACGAAGGTTTAATACATAAGCCAAATCCAAACCTACCCGCAAACACCCTTAACCTTTTAGAAAGATATTTCACTTAAAGAAAATTTGTTGTAAATGAAGTTAATATTCTAAGCCCTCCGCAGTCGATTGAGGCCGGAGTTCTTCAAGGCGCCATACTCGGCCTTATATTATATCTGATATATGCCACTGACTTGCCAATAAGTAGTAACATACGCATATCAATCAATATTCGCTGATGATACAGCTGATGATACCTCAGTTGGAAAAATTTCTAAAATAATGGCGGATAAAAATTAGCGAGCATATATGTATACATCAGTGAGCTGCAACAAGTGTGATCAGCCGTCTTATTCACCAGCGCTAAATAACAAGTACAAGCCAATCAAGCCTTTGGCAGTTTTGTTCACATTCAAGTATAATACACGAACCAAAAAAATCAGCAACAAGTATGTCTTAAAGGCTCAGTTAGCCGACCGTAACGTTGATGTAGTTGCACGTGCTGATCGTTTCTCTCTCATAAGTTTTCAATGTGACAGAAACGATCAGAACATCCAACTACATCAACGTTACGGTCGGCTAACTGAGCCTTTATTCGCAACATTATACTTGCATTGATTAGTTTACAAATTATGCGACTTGCTTACGAACAATCGCTCACTTGTAGCTCGGCTGTTTATGTGCATGATTTGATGGTGATCGAAACAAAAACACTCAAGTTACTCTACAAGTATATTTTTGTGTTTGGCAAAGTATTTGCAAATATACATACGTATGTGTGTATGTATGTAGGTTTTGTTATGCCACTTTGTAACGAAGAAACAACACAATGAGGATTGTACGCAGCAACTACAATACCACGAACATCCCTATAAGCAAATCTGTAGTCGACTACAAAAATAATCAACTTATACTTAACTTTTTTCGACTAACTAAAATCTAGCTACAATGTAATCCAGAACTGACCTAAAATCAATTCTTAAGGTGAGTGCACAATGGGATTTGGTACGAGCTAACAATTTTACTCTCTCAGCTACTTTGAAAGTCATTTCGAGTCTATATTAACTTATTGCTGTCATTATTTTAAATGGTACCTTAGCTGGGTGGTCAGCACGTTGACTACAAAACGTATGATACATAGTTCGAAACCCAGCATCATCTTTTTGCACACTAACTACCATTTGACTTAAATAAAATTAACTTTAAGTTAGTTGGAAAGTAATGTAGAGTCGGACAATTGACGAGCCGTCCATAAAGAGTTCTACAAAAACGATGCGAACAGCATGTTTGTTTCGATCCGGTGCGGTTACAATCATACCAAAGAAAGCAATCACAAATACTCACGACCATTGCAAACAAAAGCACTTAAAATTTAGTGTTTGAAATGAGCTATTGAGTTTACAATCATTAGTTGTTGTTGAACAAAAACGGTTGCATCACAAAAAATTAGAGTACACTTGAAAATTTACCACTTGTTGCAGCTCACTGGCATACATACTACTTTTACATTTGCAGAGAAACATGCCCTCCTATACAAATCAATAACCGAATTATACCTCAACACACTTAAGATAAATATCTCGGTGTGCATAGATCGTCGCCTAACATAAATGCAGAGGTGATCCAAATGAAATTAAAAGCGGCGCAAATGAATTGGCTTAACGGAAAAAATTCTACACTAAGCCTGGATTGAAAATTTCTGTTATGCAATTGTAGAGAAAATACAAAGGCGACAAAATAAAATTCTCCGTACGATTACAGCAGCCCCCTGATATGTCAGAAACCAGCGCAGTCTTAAAGATCTAGATGTTTCGATGGTTAGGATTGTGTTTTAAGATATAAGACAAAATATATTTAAAAAAACTCCCGTTGCATCCAACTCCCCTAGCCTGCAACATCATTAACTTTTGCGGCCACAGTCAGCTGAGTGCTCTCAACTGAGCACGAGAGACGTAAAAGACAACCTAAAAACCAACCGCAGAATCAAATATTTTTGTCTAACATTTGTTGGTCTTAAAAATTAAAATTTTATTAAATTTTATGGAAGATATAATGAATAAAAATAAACGCAAACAAAGTTACAATTTCAGATTCAATAAATAAATGAAACGAAAAAATAACAATTGTTTTCATACGAAGAAATGTTGAGATTTTTATTAATTTCTTAATTAAAGGACAGTTAAAACTACCATTTTTATTTCGCCGTTTTACATCACGAGAATCGATACTTACATTAATTAAAATATGTGTTTTATTACCGTCAGATATTTTAAAAGAGTTTACAAGTAGTGCATATACTGCTATATAGGTTGTTTGTGCTAATTACCATAAAGTTGTAATATCTGCTAATATCTGTTCACACAATACAACCAAATGTAAGTCTATATTTTTCAGTTTCTGTCACAGAAGTGTTTATTTCAATTACATTCGTTGCTTTATGCTTCGCTTACAATTTCTTTTAGACTTTAATATGGTTTGTTGTTCTTGTTATTTATAGGCGAACGGTAGTGCGCCAGCCCAAGTTCAGGCCACACAGTGTGTATATCAATATTAACAATTCGTATTTAAGTTTGAGATATGAAGGTGTAAAAAGGCACTTTTAGTACCTCTTCATTCACCAGAGCTGTAAAAAATTTCAATCAATTATGATTGCAATAAAAGTGATTCAATCTTTATGTCAACAGCAGAAATATTATACTTAAGTCAACAGCAGCATACCTAAGTAGGCATTGTATTTGAGAGCGATGTATCCTATCAAGTAGCAAACGCATCGACCTGAAATTTCACGATATTCTTAACAGAGGTCTTTTTGATATTATCCTGAAGTTTGAGTGGAATTGAAAATCTCATGTCAGAGATATAGCCACTTTTCGATATACATTTTGTAAGGGAATTTTTTGTTTTATTATTCTTTTGTTGTTCTGTTACTTAGTTGGTATATATTTCCATATGGGGGAGAAATCGAAAACTGGGCATATCTCTGGACTAAGCCATCCAATTCCACCTAAACATTGGAATATGGTGAAAAACACTTTCATAAAATTTCATATCGATACAATTGCTACTTTCTAAAATATAATGCTTTTAAAACTAAAAACATACCCAGGTATGCTCCTGTTGACATAAAGGTTAAACCAAATTGATTTCATTCTTTGATTTAAAAATTAAATCTAGTAAAAATTGCAATCTTTTGTGATTGCAAAGATTTTGAAATAATTTTTTTAAATCATTGAATGAAACCAATATGATTACAATCAATTTGATTACAATCAATTTGATTGCAATTAAATTTCGTTGAATTCATGCGATTTCAATCAATTCCCATAAAATCATAACTATAGTGAAACTCCAACAAAATAATTGGGGGATTCAAACGGTTGTCATAAAGTCATATGTCTTAAAATAATAACACGAAAAAATATGACTGGTGTGAGCACCCCATCATAATTTAGTGTGCTATTTCAAATTTGAGTTAGCTGATTAAAATAAAAAAACAATTATATACATTTGGAATTAAGACGCCAAGAATAAGCGAAAAACAAAAATAATAGCCGGGTTGTGCGAAAATTACATATTGGACGTTGTAATGACAGACTCAAGTAAATACAGACTCATGTTAATACATAAGACCTTACCTGATTATCGTTTAAACACTAAATTCTTAACTAAAATCTAGATATGTTTCCTTCGTACATACAAAATTAAATTGTTGAAATATATAAACATAAACAAACCAGCTGTTTTTCACTAAGCACGGCTGCTAGTGGAAAAACGATCGGTAGCCGCCAGAAAGCAAAAGTATTCAAACAAAATTTTGACTATGACAATTTGATGTATCTTGGAAACCGTAAAAGGCTAAATCTTGAAATTTCAAAAAACGCTAAAACAAAAAATTCCAAAATTAAAATAATGTCAAAACGAAGTGGTCAAAATGGGAAAAGCGCTCAAAGAAAAAAGCACCAATATTAAAAAAGAATCGCTAAAACGCAAAAAATCACTAGAACTAAAAAGATCGCCAAAAAACTAAAAAAAACGCCAAAACACGAAAAAGTCGTCAAAACGTAAAAAAAGCATTAAAACCTAAAACAGTCGTTAAAACTAAAAAAATCGCTAAAAATGGGAAAAACGCCGAAACAAAAAAATAGCGCCAAACAAAAAAAAAAGCGCCAGTACGAAAAAAATCGCCAAAAACCGAAAAATCGACAAAACCAAAAAAATCTTTAAAACTAAAAATATCACCAAAAACCGAAAAATCCTCAAAATCGGGAAAATCGCCAAAACTAAGAATATCGTCAAAAAGTAAAATAAAACGCCAAAACAAAAAAAAAACGCAAAGAAACCAAAAAATTGTCAAAACTAAAAAATCGGGAACAAGTTGAGTATACCAACGCTGTTGAAAATAAAAAAAGCATTTCAAAAGTGATAGACTTAAAGTATATACCAAATTAAAGCTTGGAAAGTTTTCCATAAATTTGTATACATGGTAAAGTACCGTTATATAAATCACTTTTTGAGATAACGGTGTTTTACTTAAAAAGTTAGGTTATTTTTTTATTGCATTTGGTTCACAATGGGCTAATGGATTTAAAAAGCTAATATACAAGTAGAAAGGTATTTTAGAGCACTTTAAAATTATATACATATCGTTTATATCGATGCAGAATTGTAGGAGTTATGCCCAGCTCAACATAAAAGTTTTGAACGCCGTAACTCCGGAACCAAAAGAGAGCGCCGAAAAATATTTGGCAAACATTTTTGTTCCAAAAAGGGCTATTGCCTCATGATTTTTTATTTTTATTTTCAACAGCGTTCATATTCTTGACTTAAGCCAAAAAGCAAAAAAAAATTGCAGAAAACGAAAAATCGCCAAAAAAAAACGAAAAAAATCACAAAAATGAAAAAGCGCCATAACCAAAATATCGGCAAAACAACGAAAAACTTCAAATTAAACAAAAAAGCAACACGGAAAAATTGCCAAAATGAAAAAAGGGCAAAAACGAAAAGGGATATATGTGTTTTCGTACGGAACCCATCGTATGCGAGAAAAAGTCGCACTTTACTGAATTTATTTATTTTTACCTATTTACATATTGCATACATACATAATATATCAATAGCGCTGGCTTGTAAATATCACCGGCTCCACTAAAGACTCAGTCGTTCGGCTCAGATTTCTACTGCGTAGTTATGACAACACAATAAACACAGCACACAAAGTCTTATTATATTAGTACTTTTTTGTTTGAAGCACAACAACAACGTTTTAAAACTATTGTAAAATATCAAGACATTATGACAATATGACTAGATAACACACCCGTTTGAGTCCCCCAAATATAAAAAACGTTAGATTTGTTACCCATTTCATGCATTTATTTATACTATCAGAGCAAGCTTTATTTCTTGAAGAAGCAGTTTCATTTAAAGTGAACGATGATTTTGGTTATTTTGATTACAATTATTGGATTTGATTGCAATCAATTGATTGCAATCAATTAATATATAAATTATTTTAAAAAAATTGATTCGATCATTTTTGTCATATTGATTTCATGATTTCTAAATTGAAATCATGCAATCAATTTACGATTTCGAATGCAACCAAAAAAATAGCAATCATTATCGCTAAATCATGTAAATAAATCGATTGCAATCTTTTTCGGCACTGTCACTCACTGACTCATCAATATTATAGGGCACTTCTACTATAGATAGAGAGCTGAAATCGGGCGTACATGTAGCTAAGCTAGCAGGTTGCCCAGAAGTAAGATGGTATTGTACCTATCAATAACTTTGTACTTATTTGATGTCAGTATTTATTGCAGCCGAAATTTTTGGATAGGAACTTGGCCTAATTTTCACATTTATGTTTTCGTGCAGATTTTTCTGTAATCCATGCATATTGCCACTGACAATCTTGATAATGTTGTTGTTATCGTTGTCACTGCAGTTGTTGAGTTGACAGGAAGGATTATTGATGTGTTTTCGTAAAATTATATGATGTATATATGTACATTGACCATGTGTTTGTTATTGTATGCTCGATTTCAAACTTCACACAATCCACTCTCATATTTACAGACAGATATAAAAAGAAGTATATTTAAATGCATACATGTAAATATACATACATATGTACATATGTAGTTGACTTACAAGAAATTAAAGCTTAAATTCCTCATAGAACTTATGAAATTTTTTTCTGTTATGATCAACTCATAACTTAAGTTAAATGTTAAAACCGGCATGATAATCAACATATATTTTAAGTACCTTTCCACATAATGTTCTATGTTTAAGAAGATTAAAATATCCTTGTTTAATCGTACTTCAATTTTTAAGCACGGTTTACTTATTAAATTCAGAACTAGTTTTTCGTAATGTAGAATCTTATATGCCGTTATATATGATTAAATATTTATTTCAAAATATTTTTGATTCTATATACAGTTGGACGTACAAACTGCTGATATCAGTTTCAACAAATATTAGAATGGTAAAAGTTAATAGCTCCAATATATATATTATATCCTGTAATTCCTATAAGGAACATAAGGCCACAACAAAGTTCCTCCAATTATCTCTATCATTTGCGATATGCTTTATTTCGCTCCAGCTGCGTCCTGAAATTCTTATTTCGGTGTCCAGCTGTCTCCGCCAAGTATCAGCAGGTCTTCGAATACGTCGTTGACCTTGGGGATTCCAGTCAATGGCCATGTTGCTAATCTGGTCGGGTGGCTTTCTAAGCGTATGGTCAATCCAGCGCCATTTACGTCTACGTATCTCCAACTGGATGGGCATTTGGTATGCCAGAGGTTGATATTACTTATTCTTTCAGGCCAGAATATATGTAGGATTCTACGGACACTTCTGTTTACAAACACTTGGATGCTACTGATGTGTTTGGGTGCAGCATCAAAAGATTCACTGCCATATAGATTTTACGTTGGAATTAAAGATTCTGAGTTTGTTATTGGTAGATAGTTGGGTGGATCGCCATAGAGGATTTAGCATAGCAAAGGCCCGCCTCGCCTTGTCCAATCTAGATTTCACATCCTGGGATGAGCCCCCAGTTGTTGTAATAGTGCAGCCCAAGTAACAAAAAGAAGTTATATCTTCCACACGTTGATGCCGTAGCAGGAATGGCTGAGTAGTTAATGCATTTATGCGCAATATTTTGGTCTTTCTAAGGTTAATTTTTAGTCCCAGTCTTGGGAACATTTCCTCTATAGCACGGAGCTTGTCTTGCATGTCAGAGTATCTGTGAGCAAGAAGGCAAATATCATCTGAGTAATCGAGGTCTTCCAAACATCCCTGCAGTCCCCAGCTCACGCTTCTATTGGTACGTATGGCATCTGTCATAATGCCGTCAAGAACGATATTAAAATAATAGAGCTAATAGTACGCAGCCCTGTCTAACACCGTTCCTGACTGCAACTATGCCACCAAATCTATTTTCATGAATACTCGGCAATTGGCATCATAGTACAGACTTTATAAGTGCCATTATTTTCGCCGGGACACCCTTGCACCGTAGTGCCGCCCATACTTGAGTATGTGAGAGAGTATTGAAGGGTTTCTCGAAGTCAATGAACATTATGTAAAGGGGAGAGCGCCATTCCACGCATTGCTCGATGATTATTTACAGGCTATTTGCGTGATCAACACAGGATCTTCCAGGGCAAAATGCTGCTTCTTCTTGTCGCAACTCTCCATACAGCGCTGTGGATAATCTACAGTTTATAATGCTTGATATTGTCTTATAGAGCATGCCAAGCATCGTTATCCCTCTCCAGTTCTGGCATTTGGGGAGTTCCGTTTTCTTAGGAACTTTAATAATGACTCCTTCTTTAAGGTCAGCTGGCAGGTAACCAGAGTTCCAGGATTTTTGATTAATAGGGAGAAGTATTTAAGCGCTGATATTGGTTGATAATCTAAAGAGCTCAGCTGATATATTATCGTTGCCTGGGACTTTTTTGGTGGTACATAAACAGGGTGGCGAATCACTTCTTGTGCAGCTTTCTAGTATGTAGGTGTAATAAATTGTCCATATTTCCAGCTGTTCTTGTTTACACGTTGTGATGCTTCCATCCGTTCTCTTAAGTGGTTTGCTAGCGAATGATGTTTTGTAAGTCAGTTTTTTAGTGGCTTTGTAGAGGTCCCTGCTACGATTGGTTTCGGGAGCAGCTTGCGCCACATCTGCAAGGTTATTCACCCATTTACGCTTGTCTTGCCTTGCGCTTCGCTTAACCATACGGTTCAAATTTTTGTGGCTCTGCTACAATTGTTGCTTAAATCTACGGGTCTTTGCGCTGTTCAGTTCACTTTTGACACTTTTCCTTTCTACTACTAAGACCTACCTGTTGTCAGAAATCGATTCTATAAGTTTTTTTTCTTGTGCCCTAAAAGTTTCTTTGCTGGATTCAAGAAAATGCTTTTCGTAATATCCCAGTCTTCTAGATGTGTGTGGGTGTGTTCAGTTAAAACGGCAGATAGATTTTCGACATATGCCGCGGATATGGTTGGCTTTTCTAATGTCCAGCTTTCTGTTATGTACGGTGTTATCAGGTTTTCGGATAGCTGCAATTTCGCGACGGATAGTAGCAATATGTAGGTGGTGGTCACTCCTCTTCTGTTTCTCACGTCAAGAAGTCATCCTTACCATTTCCTGCTGATGACAATCGATTTGGTTTTCAGTCCGCTGATCAGGGTATACCCAACACATTTTGTGGATAAGTATTTATTTTCTATTGTGGTTACGGTAATCACAAACAAGGCTAGAGTATCCGATCCTGGTTCTGGGGCTGCCAGCAGGCCTCCAGGCCGACGCAATGCATTGGAATTTCCTCCGAGCGGATGTCATGGTTATACCGCCTAAGGTCGGTCTCCAGAGCCTCGTTAGCAAAAACAGGGAACACGAAGCCCTTAAAGGACAGTGGATGAGATTCGCTGTTGAGAAGGAGTGGCTATGTGTCCGCTTCACTTTTCTTTGAACCCCAAAAGCTCCAATATGATTTGTATTAAAAGTTGGATTTCTTCAAGTCGTCGGCTTTCTTCTTAAACCACGTAAGCGCCATTTTTTCGAAATTTACTTTTTTGGTTTTTATGGTAGAAAATAACATTTGCCACCCGATTGCATTCTTATCTTGACAACTTTGTATGAAAAATAAGAAATTAAAGCCATTTCGAAAACCTCGCAAGCGCCATACAAAATGACATTTGCATGCAAAATAAAATTCTTTTTATATTTAAAGCTGGAAATTTTAAAGTTTCACCCACCAAATTCATTGTTTTTGAGATAAAAATAAATCTGGAAAGTTTCAGGCCAATAGGAGCATTATTGGTGCGGCGTCAGGATCTCAGAGTCAGTAACTTTGGTAAAAAGAATACTTCTCGTCGAGTAACTCAAAAACTATATATCCTAAACAGCTTAAATGTTCCTCTAACCCCCAATATTTTAATAAAATACAGCTTTTTTCTGTATGCGAAAGCTTTATCGCGATATGTAAACATGGCTGCCGTACAAAAAGCCCTTTTGAGCTGAAGTTCGTTTTCGGACCCTAAGGGGTTAACGCGCGCTCATAAAGGGTTAATTTCTAAGACCGACCCCAAATATTTTGATATAACCAACATTTATTTCAAAGGATTCAAAGCGCTATCTGTACTCCTTAGAGTAGCTCCCACACAAACCGTAAAATGTACGGAAAAACATGAAATTGATCGAACTTGAGCTATTATTTTTTTACTCTATATAATGAACATGGCATATTCTACAAATTGAATTTTGAAAATAAATTTATTTTGTCTCCCCATAACAAAAATTATGTTGGTCTCAATTTAACATTACCTTCACTTTACAAAAGCTCAATTGGCATTAAAAAGGAAAATATGAAGATTTGATAAGTTTGATAAAAGTAATGCCTGCAAATAGTTGCCCATTTTTTGAACAGCTCGTTATTAATAATAAATAGTAAGATTTTGAAAGTGTTTGTTTTTAAGTTTAATTAGTTATCGGCCCTTTTCATAATGTACGATTAAAAGTTAACGTGGACTTAAAGGTCAAGTTCGAAATACAAAACTTGTCGATAAAGTCCACGTTAACTCATTGTATAAAGGGTCGTAAGCAAACTTTTTTTTACCAATGGAATGTTCGTTTTTTTATATTATTTATATCTTCGGTTTATTTGTTATATTTTTTCAGCGT
Organism: Panzeria rudis; assembly: GCA_956483635.1. Taxonomy (NCBI): domain Eukaryota; kingdom Metazoa; phylum Arthropoda; class Insecta; order Diptera; family Tachinidae; genus Panzeria; species Panzeria rudis. Next base: position 32,117,112 of record OY101451.1, on the reverse strand, counting down.
CACAATAATTTGAATTTTTAACGTGAGCTTAAGAGTGAAATAAATAATATGTAATAAGTTTCTTTGTACTCATTTTATATAATATCTTTCGTTACTTTTTTTTAAGAGAATAAACATTTTCTTTCAAAAATATAAAAATAAATGTTAATTTACACACAGAAATTTATGTTTTTTAATTTTACAAAACCTCGTAAGCGACAAAATTTGCGAATTGCTGTTTGCGCCAAAAACATGTAAGCGACAAATTTGAATACAGTTACTTGTTAGTAATAAATTTTTTTAAAAAATTATACTACACTAGGGTATTAACTCGAATAATGTTTGCTCGATTAATCGAATAATTTAACTCAAATAATGTTCGAAGAAACAAAAAATTTTAATTTCGAGTAAAAATTTATTCGAGTAATTTAGGTCGATTAATCGAATAAGTCGATTAAAAAATTTTATATAAATTTTTCTTTTTTTGTTTAAGTTTTTGTAGAATTCTAAAAAAAAAACTGGAACAAATTTTAAAATTATGTGAAATTTGCCATTGAATTCGAACGTTATTTCATACTAATAGACCGCATGATCAAAGAATTAAGAAAATTATGCAGTACAAAAATTCGGAAATATCAAGCAAAAATTATTTGGTATAAAGATGAGATTTCAAGAGCAACTAGTTAACTAGATTTTTCGTATTAAAGTATCGAATGTAATCTAACGACGGAATTCAGTAAAAAATTAAAAGCATTCACAAAATCAAAAAATTACATTTGTCATATAAAATAATATTTATACATCCAGAAAAAACAAACAATTGATCGGATGAATTAGAAATGATTTTTCAATTCAGTTTTCTCAAATTCTCTAGCGTATACCATTAGTGAAAGATAATTTTTAGTTATGTGACAAATGATCAATCGAAAAAAATATTTATGAAATAAAGAAAAAGCATTACATTTTTAAGAACTAAATGTATTGATTTTGCTCGATTCTTCAATGAGTTATCTGTTCTGTTCTCCATGCAAAATAAAAATTTTCGGAATTGTAAAAGCTTTGCTGTTACACTTTAATATTTATAATAATTTATGACTATTTTTATGTTGCATTGAATACAGAACAGGTCTGAATATTATTAAATATTTCCTGATGCTAAATTTTCTCAAAAAGAAACATTTGAATAGTGAAAAAAAATATGTATTTGAATTGATCAGTTTATGGTCTAATTAGTGTAGAAATATATATTTTCTTTTGTTTTCCTTATTAAAATATATAAAACGCGAACAAATTTTATTTGTTTATTTTCATTCATAAAACTGTGCTAAGAACCGTGTAAATTCAAAAATTTTCCGATTAACTCGAATAATGTTTAGCAGTAAAGCTTACTCGAATAACTCGACCGAAATAAAAGTGTTACTCGATTGTTCGATTAATTTAAAAACCTCAATTTTGATTAATTGATTAATCGAACATTGGAAAAGTCGAGTAAAATGAATACCCTATACTACACCCTTCAGAGAGTCGTAAATCCATGCTTTGTAAAAAATTTTGGTTATAAACACATATTTAAAAAGTTATTAAGTTTATTTTCGTTTTCTGAAAAACGAGTTGTTGGCGCGTACGTGGTTTAAGAAGAAAGGCGACGAAGTATTATACCCAAAAACAATTGGTATTTATCAAAAACTATCCTAAAGATTGCAGGGCAATCAGTTAAGATTAAGGCATTTCGCACGCCCACCAAAATTTTAGTAAATGCTTTTTATCTGTCTTTATGTATCATCACTTAATAAACATGGGTCGGAAATGTGTATTTACATTTATATTATAGAATATAGCATATTTTTAGGCTTTACTTCTTTTTGTAGTATTAAAGTTTAAGTTGCCTTTTTTAAATTTTTTAAATTTTGTATTATATTTTGTTTGTTGTACATTTGTTTCAACTTTTATATGACAAATTATTTTTCAAACATTTAAAAATTGTATTAATATTGTCATTTCAACATTTAACACATATTCCTGACGATGCTACACAAAGAAGTAGCGAAATATTGAAAATAAAAATACAATTGTTCTGTTTATTGTTTTTTATATAAAAAAAGAGACCTTGTGCTTTATAATTAATACTTAAACTAATATATAAAGGTCAAAAAACTAACGAATTATAAGATAATATTAATTTATCTTATAATTTTTCGGTTGCATGAACATGTATTCGTAAGAGGACATGCATGTACTAAAGAAGGACAATAACAGGGTAGACTCATATAGTACATAGTGTTTCATGCTTAGAGCTTTCAAACTCTGGACATAAAACGACTTTTATTTGCAGTTTGACATTTGGTTAGTTATAAGATGATTTGAGTTTAGCTTATCTTAAATTCCACACTTGTTCGTGTATACTAATAGCTTCATGCAGCCGTACACGGTGCTTGTGTCATGTATTTTGACCGTGAATACTGCGCTTAACTTGAGAACACTATATCTAATTGGAAAAAACAAAGCATTAGCAGATGCATGATAAAATTACCTTCAAAGTATATACATATAATTAGGTAAACAAATCAGTGGTTTCTTATGTCCTCATTTTGTAAAATCAAACGAATTTCCGTTTGCGTTTATAGTTGGAACGCAAAAGAATTTTATTTTTATATTCTAAAGCGTCACTTTACTTTCTTTTCAAGTCAAAATGTTTTATGGCCTCATTTTGTAAAATCAAACGAATTTCCGTTTGCGTTTATTTTGTTTTCAAGTCAAACTCTTTTAGTGTTGGAATCACAAATTAATGCTAAATTCAATAATTTTATTTTTTCAATGTAATAAAATAGAAAATTTAAGCTTGTAATAATTATATATAATTATGGCCAAATTTTGTAAAATCTAACGTATTTTCGTTTGCGTTTATGGCTGGAACGCAAAAGAAAAATTTGTCTATTTTGTAAAGCGCTACGTTATTTTCTTTTCAAATCAAAATGTTTTAGTCTTGGAATGATAAATAATTTTACATCAATATGACTAATTTATTTTCAATTCAACACACAGAAAAATTTCCATGTAAAATCGTCGAAAACCAGGCTAACTTAACATTTTTCGGTAGTGATTTTGTTTCATAGGTATTTCATGTTAAATCAACATGATTTACAATAATCTTGAAAGAAAATTTTTCCTTTTGAATTAACTATATTTCATGTTGATTTAATATTCCAGTACAGTTAAATCAAAATGAAGTTGATGCTACAATAATACGAAAAATCATATTGAATCAAAGTAATTTCGAGTTGAAACAACGTGAATTTGATATTGGAACAACACGAAGAATCATGTTGAATCAATGTTATTTCAAGTTGAATCAAGATGACTTTAATGTAGCTATTTTCTTAATTCTTTTACTTACGTGATAGTCATCAGAAAACTTTTCGTTATAGCTGACTGCCCCAGCCAAGATTTGAACTCGTGCCACCTGCATGATACTCCACGCTCTAACCACTGCAGCCACAATAGCTTCAAACTCTTCTTTACTTATACACTAAATAAATACCATCGAATGTAAAATGCATTTCATTTTAATTCAACATGATTTAAATGATTATTTAACATAAAACTTATTTGAAATTAAAGTTATAGTCATGTCGATTGAAAATGAAACGTTTATTATTTTCCGTTTAAAATTAATATGAAATAAAGGTAATTTTAAACCAGCAGTGGTAAATATTCGTTGGTAATTCGTTTTTTGTCGTATACATAGACGAATAAACAACAACAAGTCACACAACTAAGCAGAACAGTGAATTGTAGCAATGAACAAAGCAAGTAAACACTAACACACTCAAACGACAAATTATTTCTTGTAAATTTAATATGATTTGCAATCAAAATTGCGGCATGTGGATTTTGCATTCCTTTTTTCTGTGTGAACAATTTTATTTTTTCAATGCAATAAAATAGAAAATATAAACATTTTTGTTTGAAATTTCAAACTTTTGTTAGAGTTGGTGCGTTGCAAAACTCGTTCGTTACAAAATTCAAAAATCGAGATAATAATTGATTCTGACATATCTTTTAGCGCTTTATGAGAACTAATATACAAATTGTATCGAATCATGTCCCTTTCCATGTTTTTATGTGACCTTAAATCTCAGTTTGTAACAAAACTAGTTCGTTCCACACACCAGACATTTTCAAAAATATCTCCTTGCATGTTCTGTAGCAAAAACCGCTGGTTCACTGCCATAACCTTTCTGCTCTGCGATGGCTGCCAAGGGTAAAACAAAAATATGACTAGCTTAGGAATGCTATGTAAGTTTTCGTCTCAATCACGAAGTTGCGTAAAATTACTAAAACGTATCCTGTACTTGGACACACATTCATTCCTCCCGATAGGGTGTTCGGTAGAACTGAAACTTTTTTTAAGCTACAATAATAAAACCAAGCAAATACTGGGATTTGTCTACTGAATTCTGTTCTGTACGGTAAGTTTGTAGTTGACCAGGTCAACTACATATTGAATTCATACCTTTAAAGCAAATGATCAGAGAAAAACACTAGAAGGCTGTGCAAGGAGAGATCAATTCTTGAAGTGACAAAAACAAATTCATGACATTATTCGAGGACTACAATGTGGAGGTTAAACCTGAAAAGCAAAAAGTTGTTTAAATTCTTTCATACAAAAAAAAATTGGAGAGTTAATAAAGATTAGAAATTTTACGTACGATTTTGGACAATAACAATATTGGCCATGGCATGGAATAAAACAATGAGGTCTACATTAAAGATGAAGATTCTATTTTATCTATTAAAGAATGTATATATTTTTCTGAAACTTAAAAAAAGTGTTATGGCCATTTTTTAGCACTGTTTCATTACATTAATAAATTAATATAGTTTATAAAATATAGTGAAGTTGATTAATTAATTATCCCATATTCTTGGCAAAACTCGTTCAAACTTATATCTATTATTTTTCTATATTGCAGCTAGTTTCAATTTTTCAAATGTTGAGTTATTAATCAAGAATGACACAACATTTCAGAATCAGTAGCATTCAGCTAATTTGGATCATTTTATCAGGCGCAATATGATTTTTACATTTTCCCAAAATTCGATGAAAGTGTAACGATCGAGTTTTGTAACTCACATACATGATCAAGCACGAATTAAGCCGACTCACTTTGTGTGAAGATGAAAAACGGGCTTCGTTAACCGTCTCAAATTAAAAATCGATTAGTTTCAGTAGGACTCCTAAACATTTTTGTCTATCGATGACCGTTCCTTAGGTCTATATATAAACAAGGTAAGTATACATATTTCTGTAGTCTTTTGTTTCGGAGATAATGTTATGTGCACTCTATACACACTTACTTACAGATGCATGCTTGTATGTACATACAAATAATTTTAATTAAAATCAAAACTTTTTCAAACGGTACATCAACCTCGACCATTCTTAAAAATGATATCTTCCATAAAAACACCGTTTCAAGAGCTTTTTAACAGAAGGAGGACCCACTCATTTAACGTAAATTGAATAATATATACTCATTTTACCCTCAAATCTATAATAGGTTGGGTAGTTTCATCCTGTTTCCCGAATATATTTGGTGTAGTAACCCTCGCTCGCGAGGTCTGATTGAGTCGATCCAATATGCATGTATTTGTATGCACTTTTATTTATAAAATAAAGTGCTAGTGGTAATCAAATCTTTGGCGTTGCTCATTTTATTTTTCTTTCACAGTAATCGCGATTAGAGTCTCAAGTTTGGCGCTTTTAAAGGCCGTATATTAATTGACATAAATAAGAAGTATTTGTTAACGTTCTCACGATAAAAAAATTAAATGCATGAGTACTTATTAGTGCTATATAAAATTTCAATCAATATTCCCTATTCCTTCTTATTTATTTAACATTATTATCAAAATATTTCAAACTTTTCGAAACAAATCATAAAGGATTGAAAAATACTCAACGTTTGAAAAAACTATTTTGTTCACTAAAAAAGTTTTGTTCTGTTGTACAAAATACACTTTTTTTACGTAACCAAAAATTTCGTTTATAAATGTTTTACAAAATTTTAAAATAAAAATAAACATACAGTTCGACTAAAAATTCATAATTCAATTAATAAAAATAAACCTAAGCTTTCTGCCTGAAACGTTTTGTTCTGTCTTACAAAATTAAGCCATTAATGTATGAAATTCATAAGGTTCTTTTATTTGCAAAAATAATACTCCTTTATTTATTTAATGAAGTTTATTTAAAAAATAGTATATATAAAATATTTTCAATAAATTTAGTTATAGTATTATCTACAGATCACCAGTTTCAGTTTGAATTAAAATGGTAAAATGCCACTTTAGGTCCGCACAATAACTCTAATAAATAATAGAGATAATTTTAATAATACGTAACATTTAATTTTTTAGTTTCAAATAACAAAGGTACTTACCATAGATTTCCATCCACTTCCGGTCGCCAAAAGGTTTTGCAAGTGGTCAATAGCCTTGCCAATTTTCGGAAGCAATTTTGGGCCCAGAAGGTAAGCTTAAAATAAATAATAACATGAGCAAACTTTAGTATTAAACTCTTATTTTTAGTTTTGAAGCTGAGAAGAACCACTTACCGCCGATATAGGTCAATTTCCGGTCGCCAAAAGTTTCCCCTACATGTCTGTAGCCCTGCCAATTTAATCGCTACACCCATTATTACCGATGACTACGAATACCGCCTATCGATCGTACACCGAATATTACCGATTACTTCAAATACCGCCGATCGATCGTAAATCGATTATTTCCGACGACGCACCGAATGACGTGTGAACTGAGCTGATATAACTTTTATGTCTTGCGATAAGAATGACTTACTAAATTTTCAATATTACAATATTTTTAACACAACTGCAGAATAAAAATGTTTTTCATAGCGAAAATTTACTGCCAGGTCCTTTATGTCGACACGATTATTTCTTTCGCACAATTACATGGGCCTGGCCATTAATGTTTTTAGAATATACTTATTAGATTAGTATATTTTTATTCGATCTTATTATGTTTTAAATTATCTCTGTGTTTTTCAGGCTCTAGGTCAAGGTCTAGGACCTAGAGCCTGAAAAACACAGAGTTAATTTTTAGAATATAGGCAATATGTGGGCTAATTTGGCGTTATTCGACATGTGGGTTGGTGGAGAGGGTATTAAGAAATTTGACAACACAGCAGTAAAGTATGTGGTAAGAATTTGTAAGTATTTTTAGACAAATTATTTTATAAGTTCGCAAGCTGCGCAAACTGTGCATGGGTCCACTCTCGTAAATGAACTCTGGACAAATTTTTTGAAGTCTCATTGGCACAACTAATATAAATACGCGGAACAATTTCGAGTCGTAAGCTTGCACAGATTATTGGGCATTTGAAAAAACTATAGTAAAATACACTCATAAAATTCTTAAATAAGTCCTTAAAATATTTTTAATCAAGTGTAAGCAGCCAATCTAAAAAATCATCATTCAGAAGAAAAAGTTATCAAATTATATTTTGATTAAAAATCATTAAAAATATGATATAAAAATCAGTCTGACAACGCAATTTAAACTCTTACCAAGTTTAAACTCTTATGCTTATATCTGTCAAAACACTGAACCCATTTTAATAATATATAATTTATTAAAAAAAATTTAGAAATTAAAAATAGGCATAATTTCCTTCGCAGTATTTTTATTCTATATGTTTTAAAAACTTTGCATTAAATCTGTAGAGTTTAAACTTTAAGATTTATTTCAAACTATTGACCTAAAAACAAATATATTATCTGCATATATAATTTGATATTTAAGGCATATTTTCATAGCACCACAGTAAATGGATTATATACCACATCCAAGTAAACATAAATTTTTTTTCATCATTTGTCTTTAAATGGAAATAAAAGCTTAAACACTCAAACACTAAATACTAATCATACCAAACTCTTACTTATGCATCATGCAATTGTGCAAATATGGCTGTGTGAAAGAAGTGCACGACTTGACCCAATATTCTATAGGCATTTAACTACAAAAATTTTTAACATTCTCTGCGCAGCCATGTAGTCAAGTTTATGCTTAGGAATCTGCATAATCATAAAGAAGAATAATTTATATTAAATTAAAGATAGTAAGAAAGGAATGAGCATTAAAAGTAAAGAAAAGAGTATAGATGAAAAATGCCTCTTCTTTCTACATTATAAAATTTTTTCTACAAATCCTTTTCAATGTAATAAAGAATATTTAATAAATATATTGAAAAGAAACCCGGTAGTTTTATAAAAATATAAGTGTGAGTAGGATGTGAATTAACTTAACCTTTAACTTAGTAGATGAAATTTTTAGACATACCTTGGGTCGTGGTGATAAATTTTACCCCACTTAACTTGTCCAAATTTTTACTAAAAAATTTATTTAGTAAAATTTTTTTTAAGTATAAGAACAACATTTCTAATTTTAAAAAATAAAAAATTCAATATAATTCATGCAAAAAAAAACCGAGGTCAAAACAATCGTGGCACCGCTCCATATTTTACCATCATGTACTTTTACGAGAACTAATTTTGTATGAAAAGTTTTATAAGAATCGGATAAGTAGAAGTAGTTAAGAAGAATATTTACTTTTCATGGGTGTGGCACTGCCCACTTTTCCAACCACAATGTTGTAGTGTAACGACAACTCAATGTGTATGCAAAGTTTCATAAGAATCGGCTAAGTAGAAGTATGCTTATTTACTTTTCATGGGCGTGGCACTGCCCACTTTTCTAAACATAATATTATATTGTAACTATAACTAAAGGTGTATGAAAAATCGGTTTAGTAAAAGTTGTTGAACAAGAATATTTACTTTCCATGGGCGTGACACATCCTACTTTTTTTTATCCTGATGTAATATTTTGTGTGTGTACAGTTTCTTAAGAATCAGTTGAGTAGAAGTAGTTGAAAACGAATGTGTATTTAGTTTGTATAGGCGTGACCCGCCCACTTTTCACCAAAACCAATCTGGAGTACATCCTTTTGAATAGAGAAAAAATTCGAAATCGGTTCATAAATGGCGGAGTTTTGAGGAAATATACATAACAAAATACATGACGAATTGATAGCCTTTCTCCTTTTTTTGAAGACAATTAAAAAGCGTTCAACAAAACAGGCAGCTTTTTTTACAATCATTTGTTTTAATCCAAAAAATTAGTATTTATTTAATTTAAAAGAAAATTTTAATTCAAAATGAATCAAAAACTTAAGTGGCATTTTTTTCATAGCCAAAAGTTTAAATTTAAGTAAAATAAAAGAGATTAGAGAAAAAAAATAATCGTAAGAACTGCGGTCCAACATTTAACTGTTTTTTTAAATTCGTTACCATATAAATTGGCTTACTATAGTGCAGAAAAAAGTGTGCATTTTAATATTTTAGCCTTTGCATGATTTCCCTGGAATAGGCCCTTGTTTTGGTCGACAATTACCGACTCAGCTCAATTTGTTATCATATGGAAACAATTTGGTTATTACTCAATACATGGGTGTTTTTTGTAATTCGATATAATCTACAAACACAAATTGCACAACATACACAACATAAAAAAATAGTTGGTAAAAACTTTTCCTAAAAATGTTGCTAAAAAATCCTGAAAATTTTTTTTAACAAAAATTACGGAAATAATGACGTAAATAAGACATGGTAAAATTTACCACCACCTCCGTATTGAAAAAATTGAAAAAATAGAAATTTTCATACCTCGGACCCCCACGAGTGTGAAAAATACCCTCATAATAATGGGGAAAAAATTGATTTAAGTGACTATAAAAAACCAACTATAACTTCTAAACTAAAAAAATCTAAAACATTTATTTGATGTTATTTTACAGGTAAAAATAAAGTTTTGACATGATGTGCATTTCGATTTTTCTGCGAGAAGCTTAAACGTAGTTCTGTTACAAAGAAATACAAAACACCACGTAAGTACCCTACAATTACAAATGCAGTGATAAAAGCGTGCATTCCACCCTACATATTGTAGCTACCACCTACAAACAAACAGCATGCAAACGGATATAATGCTCATAGGGTTAATCAATGCACGAGGCATCGAGCCGTGTACACAGCGAGGGAGCAATTAACGATATCGCACGGAAGATAGTTGCAAGTCGGCCACTTGAACTATCTTCCGATAGCTTTATCGATTCTTGTCCCTGTTCATGTATTGGTATAATGTTGATGGTATTATTTACTTTGCCGGTTATAAGAACTCCCGAATACACTCTTGCACTCGTACTAACTAGAGATGGGTGCGTGTCGAAAATTTCCAATTCGACACGACCCGAACACGAATACCGGAATGTCCAACACGTACGAAACACGTACGCTAAAATTTTTCAAAACACGACACGACACAACACGATCGCAATCAAATTCAAAATATAAAAAAACATGTTTTGTATTCAACGACATATTTTTCTTTTATTTTAACGTTTCATGATCGATTTGTATTTTTAATTACATATTTTTGTTGAGAAATAGGAAACTTGTGCGGCAAGCTGCTGCATTCATACATATTTAAAATCGTTTCGTATTTTTTCGTGTCACGACACAACCCGAATACGAACGAAATAAAATTTTCTGTCATGAACACTTCGTGTGAGTCGTGCTTGTTCGTGTCAGGAAAAAAATTATTAAAAGTGGGTGTTTACTAACACGTCCATTTAAAAATATTTAATTTATTGCATTTTCTTTTCTAGAAAAAATTTAAGATTTTTTTATATTTTATCAATTTTTATTTTTAATCAACTCAGCAATTCAGCATTCCTTTAAAGCAAAAATTTAGCTTCGTGAGAGATGATACAATAGGTGGCATGTTATAATGTCCAGTGAGATAATGTCCATGGACATTATGTCACTCCAAAAAGTGTAATAACGTCCATGGACATTATGACACTTTTGAATTATTTGAAATACTTTAATTTTGAATACAAATATAAAATACAAAATACCATTTTTATTTTCTATTTGAAATACTTTGCCTCAAGAGTATTTTATATTTTATTTGAAACATTTCAAAATACATATTTTACATTTGTAAAATACAAAATTCTTTTTTATGTGGTGCGAAGAAAAATAAAAAAGTGAATAGTGATAGTAAAGTACTAGTAAACAATAGAACAACCAATTTTGAATCTCAGCTTTGTCTTCTTGCACAGTCTTTTGATTATTTTGCAAAAATGACTAAAATTCCGCAAATATAGCATAAATCGATGTCAAATACAGAAATTTGTTAAAAGCCGCTGGAGCTGTATAAAGAAAAAGTAATATAAAAAAATCACGCCTATTGCGGAAGTGGCGAAAATTTGCAAAAAAAATTGCAAATTAGAAAGAAGCCCTAAAACTGAATAAAGCTCGCTAAAACTGTAAGGAATGCCAAAAACCTGGACAAAATAGAGAAAATGACGAAAATTCGCTAAAACTTGCTGAAATTGGTAAGATTTCAAAGTGTAATATTGATTTAAAATCCCTAAAATTTTAATACAGCAAAAACCTTGGAAAAAATACTTCTGTCGCGGAAATGGCGAGAATTTGCGAAGAATTGCAAAATTAAAAAAAACCATTATATTGATAAAAAGTTACTAAAACTGTACGGAATGCCAAATGTTTGATAAAAAACGCGAAAATGGCATAAATTCGCGAAATCTGGCTACAGCGTCATGATAGCAAAATCTAATATGATGAAAAATCGCTAAAGCTGTAAAGACGATGAAAAATTGCAAAAAATCGCTTCTATCGCAAACATTGCAAAAAATCGCGAGAAATAGCAAAATTGTAAACAAACTCTAAAATTGATTACCGATCACAACATATTTGTATTAAATTAAACAAATATTTTAAAGAATTATAAAAGAAAATGCATTTTGAAAATAGGTATTGTGAAAATATGTATTTTGTATTTTCTATTTCAAATACTTGTTTAAAAACTATTTTGTATTTTTAATTTGAAATAGAAAATAAAAAACCATTTGTGTTTTGAATTTATTTATTTCAAATACGTATTTTCCACAACTCTGTATGTATGTATATTTTTATATCATTGAGCGTGGTTACCATGGTAGCAAATAAAGTCAATTGACGTCAACAAAAATTTTGAAATAGTGTCAGCAATGCTTAAAGTATGTTGACCCAAAGAAATATGTAGAAAATAATTGAAAATTTCGGGAAATTTTATTATTATTACTAAAGATTTTCTGCGTAGACGGCCTTCGGCCGGGCTTATAGATTTCTTCCTCTCAGTATATCTAAAAGCGGCTTCGCTGAGTAAAGCTTCTCGCAGAGCCGGCCTTCGGCATAACAGGCAGCGCTTAAGCATTTTCTCCTCGCTAAGTAGAAAATCGTAGCTTAGCGAAGTCGCTACTCGATATACCAGGGGAAACTGTTAAGGCTGGCCGCGGCCGAAGCCCGGTTATGAAACAATCTTTACACTCTGAAAAATGTCATAATGTCCATGGACCTTACGACACTGCACTCATGGACATTATGACACTTTTGAAAGTGTCGTAATGTCCATGGACCTTATGACACTTTTAAGAGTGACACAATGTCCATGGACATTATGTCACTGGACATTATGACATGCCACCGATACAATAATTTCTAATAAATTCACTTCCTCGAAAAATGTTTATATTGAAAATTTTCATTAAAAAGTGCAAGCAATGCAAAATTTTTTTGTAGAAAAGAAAACGCCATTAGTTTTGAAATGTATTAAGAAAACTTTTTATGAAAATTATTTTTAACATTTTGATTTTATTTGCGAATTTTATGCAACATTTCTGATAAATTTCTAATTTTACATCCGACTTTTCTCCAACATTAATACGAAAGGACGAAAAAGCTATGACTTAAATCGGAACACTGTTTGTTTATTTGCTAGACATTTGTCCGAAATTGTTCAGATATGTTAGTTCTTTAGAAAATTCTTCAGAATTCGTAGAGAACTCTATCAGACATTGCGGTTTTTAGAATTTCCTCACACAAAGAGGTTCGTTTTTTTCAACCAATTATCGGATACGAATTCGGCATCTTGGCAAAAATATTTGCTGGGTAAGCATATCAAGTACGTGTGTCTATAACAAAAGATACCCTGTGAACATTTTTCTCCGACATGTCTGACGTCAGGAGAATATATTTTTTTTAAACTGAGTGGCTGTTGAATATGAAGCTGAAGACAAGACAGCACACACACAGTCAAAAGGTTTGAACTACGATATATCGCTTATTAACGTAAGCAACGGATGCAAAGATGTTCTCTTCAATGGTACTTCGCATCACATCATCGCTTACTAAAAATTTTAGTGTAATACGAATTTTTACGAAATATTTTTTAAAAACTGGTACAAAAACTCATTTTTGAAGTCTTATAACTTTCGTATTTCAGAAGTAACTGCAAATACACACCAAAAGGTAGCTTGAAAGTTTTCATATGGTTAAAATAAAATACACTATTCAGTACAGCTATATCGGTCAGTCTCTGAAATAACGGGGTTCTTACGTAAAGCGTCAGGTTAAAAAATTTTTAGATTTCATTTCACTCGCAATGGATTAATCCATAAATAAATAGTGTCTGTTCTGAAAAATGTATTAAATTCGTAAGAAAATATATTGAACGTTACGCCAAAAAATTTTTAGATATAATTTATCTATAAATTTTAGGACGGTAAAAATTTAACAGCAGCGGATGTACAGAAACGATACAGAGAGCTCTATCCGTTAAGAAATTCCTGATTTGTTTTCAAAAAAATTTTGATTTTGCCGCACTAAACAGATTTTATTACCATTTTATGCCAAAAAATTATTTTTTCGTGCAGTTTTATTTGAAAAAAATTTTTTTTTCACTTTTTCCAGAATAACTTACAGGGACTCGCAATTTTTTATTAACAATATTTGGCAAAGTTGTAGCTACGGTAAAGCTAAACTTTTGTGAACATATCAATACAATCTGAATGTATCTGGGCACCCTAAACAGCCCAGAAAAACTAATTTCTACCTTAAAAGTTTTCGTTTTTTACGAGTTAGGCTATATTTTTATTGCATTTTTTGCTTTCTTTGTTATTTTTCCACTTCTTATGTTGCTGATTTTAGTATTTACTATTTTTATTGTTTATTGTTGTTTTGCCAAATAATGGCAATGAAAAATTTGAAGACCCTATAAGTTATACTCAAAAAAGTGAACAAAATAATTTTTTTACATTTTTTTTTTCAAAAAAAGTACAGGAACATATTATTTTTCTGAGCACAAAATGTTAGTGAAACACAACAGAGAAGTTTGCACTTGAATGTATTATTTTCAAAAAAAAAATATTTTTTAGCATAAAAAATAGTGAAAAACTACAACTTTTAAGGTAAAAAGTGGTCTGTGTGAGCTATTAAAGTGCCTAGATACATGCAGATTGTATTGATATGTTTACAAAAGTTGTTAGTTAAAAATTACAACTCCCTGTAACTTATTCTGAAAAAAGTGAAAACGAATTTTTTCCTTAATTTTGTCAACAAAAAGTTCACGAAAAAATTTTTTTGCCATAATATGTTAAAAAAATCTGTTAAACAGACTCTTAGCTACATTATTGACATATATAGTTAAGCGGTATTATACAGTTTGAATTAGCTGTTGGCCAAATACTGATGACACCGTTTTTTGAGGCCCCACTGATTTTCAGAAACTTTGGACGTCCATAAAAAAAATTGGTCACCAAATTCGCCAAAATGAGTAAAGGGTTTTACTACCCCATTGTAGGACAATCGAACCTGTACTGTCCAGTTCTTGTGTTTTTCCAAAAGTCTTTATTTGTCGCATAGTGTAATTAATAGAAAAGCAAGAAAATAATTTTAGTTCCTTTATAATTTTAAAAAATACTCGCCATACTCGCATAACACCGAAAAATAAATTTGTCCGAGCATCGCTTCCAATTCGGTGATTGGTAATCGAAAAACAGAACTTCTTGCAATGGCAAGGATATGTAAGACTAATTAAAAATTATCCGAATTTGCAATACTTCCGGATAGCGAATTCTACATTTTCATGACTTCTTTGGAGTGTCTTTTTTTGCTGGAATAAGATTTAAAAAGCAACGAATTGGATTTGATTACATGGTAAAATTAACAAAAAATAAATAGTTGTTTTACAAAATACTAGTATAAAATATTACTAATTTTTAAAATTGATATTAATAAAATTTAAAAAGTACCGAAATAAGTTTAGTTCATGGTAAAATTAACAAAAAATAAATAATTTGTCAGAAAAAAAGTCTGAAAAAATTTTTAAAAGTATCGTCGTATCGACAGTAAAATATCGCCGATACCGATGTATCGGAAAATCTGAAGTATTGCCGATATATCGGTATCGGTATCAGTATTCGTTACATCCCTAGTTGTTATGTTTTCGAAAAAAGTCTCAGGTGGGACGTATATATACTCGCTTTTTGTGTTGCATTTTTTCGCTAAAATCCTTCCCAGAACAACTGTGAGAGAAAACGTAACGCTCAATATACAAAAATTTTAAAAGATTTAAAAATATTATTTTATACGTTCTCATATTTTAATAATTAAATTTGCTAAATAAAAAAACCAATATGTACACTCAAAATGAGAATCACGCATGAATGTATATTATTTCATTGGGCTAAAAGCTCGCCTTCTTATGAACACTAAAAAATTCTTACCACTTTAAACGTTCGATTTTTTGTTTTCTGGGATATAAAAATATAAGTATCGTGAGACCTTAAGGTTTTGTCGTGCGAGATAAAATCAATTTTGATCGTAAGCGTGCGTGATCGTGAGAGTCCTAAAATTGTCTGTGCGTTAGCGTGCGTGCAAAAAATCTTCTTTTCGTGATCGTGAGAGAAAACTTACTCATGCGTACAACTCTAGTGTTTAATAAGAATTCCGTGGACGCGTATGCTTCATATTGCATTGAAATTAATCAGCACTCATACGCTCCAATACATCTAGGTGAATTTGGATTCTCAATACATCAAGATGTGGTGGAGCGTATGAGTGTTGAAAAAGCTTGAATTCAATGACCACGGCATTGCACAGTGGGGACTTTTGCAAAATAAATGGTAATATATATTGAACTTCTAAACTGCTGATTGTATTTATCTGAAACTTCGAACATCTTTAGAGAAGAAGTTAGGATTTATAGCACGTGTCTCAGTTGCCTTCTCGTTGAAGCAAGTAGCCCAAAATTTAACACCTGGGACTAAAAAATAATGCTGAGGCTTCTAACTTTTTTAAATGTTATCCGATTATAAAAATTTAAAGCACTTTAAACTAAAATATATAAAGAAATAAGGTCCCAAAATGGGTTTTCGTATCTCTCATAGCTTAGAAGATATTTGACTTTGAAAACAAATTTTTTTTAATATTTCGCTTATAATGTTTTAGTTTACAGTTAGATTTTCAATGGATGGTCAGGATTATAATCTTGATAAAGTTCTAAGTACATAAAACTAAAGAATTTTTTTAATATATGCATTCTTAAACTCAAAAAAAAAAAACAAAAAATCAAAATTTTGCAATGCATTGCATACTTAAGAAGAAATGCTTCCAAAAATGCTACTACAAATGCACTAAAGTTTGCAAAACGTCACGAGCGAACAGGCACGAACACTTCTTAGCTTTTGAAGATAATTTTAAAATGCAAAATATATAGGCAAAGCAACATATGTATGTAAGAATTAACTACTCTCACTGACGATAGTGCTTCTTGGAAGCACTAACGTAAGCGAGAACCTTAAAATATGTTTTACGATTCTATGCACTTACGATTCAATACTCATACGCTCCACAACATCTTGATGTATTGAGAATCCAAATTCACCTAGATGTAATGGAGCGTATGAGTGTTGATTAATTTCAATGCAATATGAAGCATACGCGTCCACGGAATTCTTACTAAATACTAGAGTTGTACGCGTGAGTGAGTTTTCACTCACGATCACGAAAAGAAGATTTTTTACACATAAAGTATGCACGAACAGTAAATTTTAAACATAACGTAAAGTCACTAATTTTAAAATAATGTATTTGTAAGAGTAAGCTTATGTTAACTTTGTGTTACCGGCTTGCAACTGTGTTTTTGGTTGAGTGGTTGGTGCGTTGGATTTCATATCAAAAGGTGTTTAGCTCGATACTAGTTGATGTTAAAATAACAAACAAAGAGTAAAATACAAAATTAAAAATTTTAGTGCTGAAAATTTTGATTATTTTGAGCGCTAACATAAGCATGTCGTGGAAACAGAAAATATTGCATCTAAGCAGCTCATCGCGAACAAAAATCGTGCATTATAAAAGCGCAATTGCAAGAAATTCCGTTTTGTTGTCTCCCTTACATTATTTCCAATTTTGTAAAAAAAAAACTTTGTTTAAAACTTTCACTCTTTAATCACATATCGCAAAAGACAATTCATTGACAATGTAATTAGCACAAATTATTTTGTATTTGTGCCATGCACCTACGTGCAGCAATGACCTACAATTGTCAATTTTAAAAATATGTTCTGTGGTTTAGGTCCTGTAAGAGATTGTGATGCAACGTTTTATTTTTAATTTTGTAACGGGCTTTTTTCCAAATTATGTAAAATATTAATGTTGTACTAAAATACGTTGAAACTTATTACTGAGGAGTATTAGCTAATTCCAGTGGTGCACCAGGCCATAGGCTGGCAACGCAAAAACACTTAACTAAGCGAAGCCAGTTTTGGATATACCAGAGAGGAGAAAATGGTTTCGCCCGGAAGAAGGCCTGCAATGCAAAAAATTCTAGAAAAGCGAAGCCAGTTGTGGTCTTACCCAAGAGGAACATGTGGATGCGCCCGGCCGAAGGCTGGCTATGCAGGATAGCTTAAGCAAGCAAGACCGTTTTTGGACATTCCAGAAAGAATATAATAGATGCGCCCGACCGATGCCCCTAAGTGCTGCAAAGCTTATATAAGCGAAGTAATTTTTTTGACAAACCGGAGAGCATAAAATTGATGCGTCCGGCCAAAGGCCGGCAATGCTGAAACGCTTAAATAAGCGAAGCCAGTTTTGGACATACCAGAGAGCAGAAAGTGAAGCCAGTTTTGGACATACCCAAGAGGACCAAATGGATAGAAAATAAAAACCAAATACATAAAAAAATTGGCTAAAAATAATTTAAAAGATTTTACAACAATGTGAAAGTACAAAGTTACAACTTTTCTTACTTAAAATTTTTTTAAATTTACATAAAAGATAATGGCAATGTAATTTTAATTCGCGCAAAAATATCGAAATAATTTTTTTATTCGCAAGAAAATATGTATATTCTCGAAAAAAGTCACAAAATATCCTTATTTTTTACATATTTATATATTAAAATCATATCAAAATTATAATAAATTAAGTAAAGTGCGACTTTGGCTCGCGCACGTAGGGTTCCGTACGAATACACATATGTATGTATATCCCTTTTTGCTTTTGCCGCTTTTGTCATTTTGGCAGTTTTTACGTTGTGCTTTCTTGTTTAATTTTAGTTTTTTTATTTTTTAAGTATGTTTTGTCGTTTTGGGGTTCTTTTTGGCTTAGACGCTTTTTAAACTTTCATGATTTTTTCATTTTTTTTCTGTCGATCTTTCGTTTATTGAAATTTTTTTGTTTTTTGCCGATTTGTTTAGTTTTGGCGATTTTTTGGTTATAGCATTTTTTAACGTTTTCACTTTCTGATGATATATTTAGTTTTAGCGATTTATTCAGTTTTGGCGTTTTTTTCGTTTTTAGGGATCTTTATCGGTTTTTTTTTTTGGTTTTTTATTTTTAGCGATTTTTTTTTTGTTTTGACACTTTTTTTCGTTTTGGCAATTTTTTTGGTTTTTGGCGTTTTTTCAGTTTTGGCGCATTTTTTTTGGTTTTTGGGGGTTTTTTTTTGTTTATGTGATTTTTTTCCATTTTTGGCGATTTTTTCATTTTTTGATGATTTATTTAGTTTTAGCGATTTTGTAGTGCTTTCTTTCGTTTTGAAGACTTTTTCGATTTCTGACGTTTTTTTAGTTTTTTGGCGATCTTTTTAATTTTGGTGATATATTGCGTTTTAGCGATTTTTTTAATTTTGGCGCTTTTTCCCTTTAAGCGCTTTTTTCATTTCTCGTTTTTTTTTCGTTTTGAAATTTTTTAATTTTGGATTTTTTTAGTTTAGCGTATTTTAACATTTCAAGATTTTACATCTTACGGTTTCCAAGATACAGCATATTGTCCCAATAACATAGTCAAAATTACAATAACTAATAGAATACCCTTTAATTTTTATTGTTTTAAATATCGGTGTTAATTGGTGTAGTCTATTCTACAGACTACACCAAGTAGCACTTACTTTGAAAATTCAGACACTTTGTATTTCAACATTTTTAGTTGCTCGCCTTAGAACACCCTTTAATTTTTAACTATCACATACTATTTGTTATAGCGGTCAAAGTTTTACATATTCTGTGAAATTTTTGAGGTCCGTAGCTCTTACGGTTTCCGAGAAAACATTACATTAGTATTTCAAAATTTTTCGTTGCTCGCTTTAGAACACCCTTTAATTTTTAACTGTCATATATTTGTTGTTGTAACGGCCAAATCTCTACATATCCTGTGAAAATTTCAGGTCCGTAGCTCTTACGGTTCCCGAGAAAACAACCTGTGACAGACAGACGGACAGACGGACGGACAGCGTAGCGAAAACAATAGGGTTCCTTTACACTTTTGGTGTAAAGAGTTTTTATTGAACTTTACCATAAAAATCTCAAATCAAAAATGGGTCACCCCATTGAATTTAGCGTCCTCGAATTAAATTTAACAATAAAGTACCCAACTTGTTACATTTTACGAATAGTATAGTGTAGATAATTACATTTCATTAGAAGTACATAAAGCCACATTAATACATATTGACAACTTAAGAAACTCAATTAGATTTTATAAAGTATTTTGAAATAAATCAAGTTATTCCCAAATATTTTTATTTTAACTTATTTAACAATTTTTTAATTAGTATATTACAAAATAATATTAAAAACGTTTTATTCGTTGCATGTCTATATGCCTGCATCTCATTAGTAAAGAAACAACAAAATACAGGCATATTCGTAGACATTCTTAAACCCCAACAAATAAGACTTTTTCAAAATGAAATTGGGAGAATATCTCAAATAATAAATTGAATAAAAACTTATATTAATTTAAAAACATGTCATATTTTTCCATAATCTATCCTACCTGCTAACTTACACCTAGTATGAATCTGGGACTCAAAATAGTTCATGAGAAAAACGTTACACAATAATAGTTTAAGTAAAGAGAAGAAGTCCATCATCAATACATTTTTTTTAGAATTTTACAAATACAATTTTTCGACAAAATCAGCCGTGAATATAAGGCTAGTATAAATTGACCTTTGGATATTCAAAAATAAAATCGTGACAAAAGTAATTTTAAAGGCCATTTTCTGCCCCTCTTGTCTACGATAAATATTTTAAAATATATAAATAGCTGTGTGCAGTCAGTTTGATAATTTTGTTTAAAAATTTTACCATTTTCAAGTCGCTATATTTCGCAAACCATTAAAATTAGTAGCCCAGGATTTTTCACTACTGCTAGTTATGACATAGACATCATTTGTACAAAATTTTATTAGGATCGGAAGATTAAGACCCAATATGTTACTTCTGTTGCTTGATTATCAAAATAATAACTCATGGCCTATTAAGAGTCCCAGATTTATACTTGGTGAAAGTAAATAAAAGTAGTTCATCATCAACATATCTTTTTTTAAAAATTTTAAAAATACAATTTTTTGAGAAAATCACCAGCGAAGGTCCGTAAAATTTTACAACTAAATATTGCAAAATAAAATTAAAACACATGTCATTTTAAGGGCTATTTTATACCCCTTACTATGACATCTCAATGGAATATCTAGGATAAGCAGTTTTAAATATATATATAAGTTTGTGAAGTCAGTTTAGTATATTTGAGATGAGTTTTTCTATTTTAAAGTCGCGATATTTGGGAACAATTTAAAATAGCGATCTAAGACTTGGCGTTAATAGTAGATTTGCCAAAAGCATTATTCATACAAAATTGTATCAAGATCGGAAGAGATAAGGTCCAAAATATTACTTTTATTAGTTGGTTTTAAATGTTTTTACCCATAAGTATTTTTTAGTAATTGTTTACTTGAAACAACAAAAAGGCAATTGGTCTATTAATCTAGCGCCCTCTTTTGGCGTCAGAAAATAAACAAATACTAAAAGCTATGAAACACTGTCAAATTGGATTAATATTACAGTATATATTTTTATTTCAAACCAATGGAATGAAAGTTAACAGGTCAACTACTCACAAATTTTTTACGTTCCATGTCTAAACTCTAGAACAAAAAATAATTTGTCGGTTTGATTAAAAAGTCTAACTACCAGTTTTTGTAAATAAAATAAAAAGTTTTGTTAGGGCATTTATATTGAAACAACAATAAAAATACTAAAATTTGTTTTTGTTTTCAATTCAAAGTCCCTAACGAAAATTTTTATTTTATTTACAAAAACTGGCAGTAAATCTGAATTTTATTCCCAAAAGTTCTCTTCCGTGCTTAGCACGAGAAAAACATGGCAATCTATACGCAAAATTGGTGTTGGTAAAAATATTTCTCAAGAGCCATGCCCAATTGACGCTGACATCATTAACCCTACGATTCATAACCGGGTACCCGTGTACCTTTTTTGACTTTAAAGTGCTGCTGTGCCTATAATTTTTGAGATATGGACATAAAACTCCGAATCATGAGAGATTTTGGCTAAACTAAGATTTAAATACGAAAAAATTCAAAATATTTTCAATATTTTCTTTAAAAATTATTTTAAATGTTTTACCCCCATAAACACACAACCGGGTCCCCGGGTACCCTAATGCAATTCCTATGTAAATGCCTGACATGTAAATGAAAAAACGTTTTTTTTGTGTTGTTTTTATTGGAAATAAATGTCTTTTTTATTTATTTTTATCATATTTTATATATATTATATTATAATTCATCCGAATCACTATCGTTGTTATTGTGGCAATTGTAGCATTTAGTAATTGTTATGGCGTGCTCATCGCATATCGGCGTGCTACATATGCTGCAATTTTTTCTAGTTTTTCTTCTGCGCTTATTTGGAAGAAGGTTGCACATGTAGCACACGCCCGTATGTACTTTTCTGCTCCTTTGTCGTGCTGACGGAGATGTTGACGGACCTGCAGCACAAAGCACACTCTCCAACGGCCTTCCGATGATGCTTTCAATTGCATTTTTTGTTGAAAATTGGCGCACGCTTTGCACATTTGAAATTCTACTTTCTATAACAGGAATGCACAGGTTTTCTGCCAGTTGACGCAGGAAATTCTTCCTGCGCGTCGTGGTGTATCGTGCAGTTGGATTATTTCCATAATATATGATGTGTGAAGCAAATGCGCTCACATCAATGATGTTATAGAAAAATGCCATCGGCCATCTTCTTGTTTGTCGCTGGGTCGTGTATTCTTGGAGCGTTTGGTCCATTACGTCCACCCCACCTTTTGTTTGGTTATAAAAATTTATAATTTCTGGTTTCCCATTCTCGTCAATTTGTGCATCATCATGCATACTAGAAAGAAGGATGACCGAGTTGGACTTCCGCTGCTTATATGAGAGCAGTGTTACGTTGTCGTAGAAGCCAAATAAACTTGAACCAACGCCTTTTTTTGTCTTCTTTCATCTCCGCAGGGATGTAAGCTTTGTTGCGGCGGAGTGTACCCACAATGCTGAGCTTTTTTACTTTTAGTTGCCTAGCCAACGGCAGCGTCGTAAAAAAATTATCCATTGTTATATTTCGTCCGCTACCGTAGTATGGCCCAACTAAATCTCTCACCACTCTTTCGCCAACACCAACTTCACGACCAGTTTCTTGTTGGCCAGTATATATTTGGCCATGAAGTGGATATGAGTTTTTGGCATCGCAAATCCACCATACTTTTATGCCATATTTTGCTGGCTTCGAGTGTATATATTGGGTGAATTTGGTTCTACCACGGTATGGATATAATTGTTCATCAATGGTCAAATATTGTGATGGCACATAATATCTGGCAAGATTTGCATTGAGCATTATCCAAATATCGCGAATTGGCGCCGCTTTGTCTTGACGCTGCCGCTCTACCCGTGTTCTGGGGTCGTCAAACCGCATAAAACGCAGCAAATCGAAAAACCTGTTTATTTCCATGGTGGCGCGGAATATTGGGTGAGCCTGTGACGTCCACAAATCTCTTGCGTTTTCGTCATTAGAATGATTTGTGCCAGCCATCAAAATCATTCCAATGAACGCACAAATTTCGTTGATTGTCGTGTCTTTCCACTTCAACTGACGTCTATTGGGATTCGCTTCATTGTACGCATTATATGTGGCATGCGCTTTTCTATTTGTGTGGCGCACTATTATATCCACCATTTCCACTGTGAGGTATGATTTGAAACACTGCAAAGGCGTCATATTTTCAGTAATCCGCGCTGGACCACAGCGGTCTCTGAATATATTGTGGCTTCTCACTTGTTGGCAACTACGTGGTGTTCGCTGCCATTGTGTGCCGTCACGTGCAGTCATGTAGTCTGATGGGTTTGTTGTTGGTGCATCTTCTTGCATATCATCATCTTCACTTTCATCATCAAAGAAAATTTTCTCTGGTGCGTCAATAGCAGCTGCAATTTCGTTTGCGTTGTCAACATTCAAATCTTCATTCTCTGATTCCGAAACTTCGCCAGTATACGACACATTTCCTTCATTTTGGTCTTCCACAGGGTCCACTTCAATGTCCTCATCTTGAGTCACTTCCTCAAATAAACGTTGAATATATGTGCTTCTTGCTTCATCACTCAAATTCCAGTATTCCCTTGTAGCCAAATATCGGTCGTTGCGGCTCATTTTTCACCAACTTCACTGTTCAAATATTCAACACAGACTGGCGAAGCAAATGAAATATTTCAATTTTACGACACAAATGAACATCTGCTATCTAATTCAAAAGCAATTAAGCAAGTAGGTACCGAAAATAAGCAAAATAAGCAAATAAACAACCCTTACATAAAACCAGTTTCTGCCTACTTGTGTCGCTTTAGGTACTTATACACGAACAGAAACCAGTTTTTTTTCCAAATATCAAATTTGTACAGTTGAGAACGCAAAATATAATCAACAACAAAAATATTTACAGGAAAATATTATTTTATTTCAATAAACGCAAAACAACCTACTTTGGGTACCCGGGTACCTGGTTATGAAATTAAAGGAGTTTTGCTGGTTATGAATCGTACGGTTAATGAAAATTGTTTAAACATTCCACTGGTAGAAGCTGATGAGAATTATTACTAAAATCTTCTTAGCACTAGCTGTGAATCTGTTTTCCCTTTTTCTTTCACTACTGCTGAACTATGTGATGTCTTGGCAAGCCTATTGTCAATTAAATCCAATGCTGTAGGTGCGGATGGAATAAATCCAAAATTTCTAAAAATTCTATTACAACAGCTGCTTTCCTTACTTACTTTTATATTCAAAAAAATACTTACCACAAGTCAATTGCCTTCGAACTGGAAAATAGCTAAAATCATACCCATTCCAAAAACTGGTTCTGATCATAGACCAATTGCCATACTACCATTCCTCTCAAAAGCCTTCGAAAGAATTTTGCATAATCAAATCAATCGTTTTCTAGACACTATTATTTTGCTTACAGATCACCAATCTGGCTTTAGGAAAGAAACATAGCTGCATAACAGCCTTATTAGATGTTGCTGAGGAACTACGAAGGGAAGTTGATAATGGTAAAACTGCCTATCTAATGCTATTAGATCATTCCAAGGCTTTCGATAGTGTGAATCACAACAGTTTTTGTAGCAAGTTAAGTAGGTTTTTTTAATTTTTCTTCGACAGCCACTCAATTATTGTCAACATATATTTGTGAAAGATACCAATATGTTGATTACATAGCAAAAAATCAATAGCACTTCCCGTTATAAGAGGAATTCCGCAAGGATTAATAGTTGGCCCTCTGTTGTTCTCAATGTATTCAAATGATCTCCCTAGTGTATTAACGGACTGTAAGATTAGAATGTACGCTGATGACATTCAACTCTATACTAATTGCAATAATAGCATGCTTGACCAATGCATTATGTCTTTAAATCAGCAACTTAATCGTATTAATAATTGAGTATCAGTTAATGGCCTTGGAATCAATCCTAAAAAGTCGAAATGCATTGTAATTCAGAAACGACTAATGCAAAACAATATTACACGAAATATATTTATTAATAATCTAGGAGTCTAGGAGTTCAATTTAACAATACACTCACTTGGTCCGATCACATAAATTATGCTTGTGCTCGTACTTTCTCAATGCTAAGAACTATTCGGCCAACTCAGCATTGTACACCTATTAAGATACGGATTCTTCTTGCAGGAACTTATTTAATTCCAGTTTTACTGTACGGATGTAAACTGTTCGCTGCATGTGACTCCGTTGGTAAGAGAAAATTAAACGTCGCCTTTACCAACACCATTCGTTATGTGTATGGCTTGAATAGGCGTTCTAGAATATCTATGTTTTCATTACGGCTGTATGGAATATCCTTTGAGAATTTGCTTAAGAGTCTTGTTCTTTATGCACAAAATAGTTTATACGCATCAACCAAATCATCTCTTTAGAAAACTCTCCTTTGCAGATAATTGTAGAGGTAAAAGAATACGGTCTATTGGACATAAAAGTCTAATATTGAAATGGCATTTTTACATCTTCGTGATATCTCTCTGGAACTCAATTCCTTATAGATTCCAACTTTTAAGTAACGCGCGACAATTTAAAGACAATACAGTAGAATCTCACAAATTAAAACCACTTTTTGCACCCGGCAGTTCGAATTTCTGAAAAGTTTGAATTTCTGGAAATTTTTTTTTACAGAAATTGATCAAATTATAATAAAAATATTTATGTAAGCTTTATTTTGACATAAAAAAGCTTTTATTTGTTAACGTTTATTTAATCACTTTGACCTTCAGTCATCAACTGACCCAAATTTGTACACGCATATCAAATTTCACACGTATATGGCCGAATTGTATATACCACGAATATCTCGGTGGTTCCCCGTTTTATTTTTACTTTAATGAACGTAAAAATAATAATTTGTATTGAAAATACAAAAAAATTAAATAAAAAACTTCCAGAAACAAGAACCCTCTGTTGTAAGTTTAGAGCGATGGTTTTTCGCCTATTACAATACAAAAAAAAAATTTCTAGTGGAAATATAAACAAAAAAAAACACTTCCAGAAATTATAATCACAGGCTCTAATTTCAGAGCGTCCCATACATTGAAATGGCCGGTGCTAATTTTTGGACGGTTCGAATTTGTGACGGTTCGAATTTGTGAGATTCTACTGTATTATTAAACTAATTTCAGAATAAAGAAACTTTTTTTATTTTTAATTTTTTTTCTTTGTTTTTAAAAATATTTGGAATTTTGGACAGTGTTGTCAGGTGTAAGCGCTGAGTTATACCGTTTGTTTATATGTTATGTTTGTTTTTTTTTTTGTAACATAATAACAATAATTTTTAAATTGATTTTTATTTCTTCATTAGTTTTTAAGTTTAAATAACGATTTGTAAATTTTTTATATTCAGTTCCATACGGCAAAATAAGACCTATGGTCTTGTGTGTTGAACGTTGCCAATATATAAATAAATAAATAAAAATAAAAATAAAATAAATTGATAACCATTTAGCCTATAGACAAACCACAGGACTCGAATATGTGTCACATTGTATACAAGAGATTAAAAAGTACAAGAAAATTACTTCCTACAAACTCTCACAATTACATATAATGTTTTTTTAAATTAAAATGAATGACATATATGTGACATGAGTTTCTGTGAAAACACGCATGTCATATATATGTTAACGCTGACTGACGAACGTGTTAACAAAATTTTATGACATACAGAAACCAATAAAATAATAATTATAGGAAAAAATTTAGATAAAATTTTATGTTTAGTTATATAATTAGTTATTATAGAAAGAATTTCGATATCCTATTACGAAAAATTTATCTTTGACAATTATCTTCTTGAAACCAACGTCAACTTTGAATTTGGCGCCCTCTTGTAGCGTCAAATATAGACAAACACAATTGTTATACTTTTTTAATACTTATCTTGTGTTGTTTCAAAAGTATCTATTTGGATTTATATATTACTATATACCTAGTTCATTCTCTTTTAAACTAATTAAAGCTATAGAAGTTTAAGCAAAAATCACGAAAATATCAATTTATTAAAATAAATTTTTTTTTAAGTTGTGGTTAAATTTGTTTTTGGTTTTTCACACTAGCTATTAGAAAACAGAACATATTTACGAAAACAGAAAAAAACCATAAACCATTTTTTCTTTCTTGTTTTAATATTCCATCAAAGTTAATAATTTTTTAGAGCTTAAGTGAATAATAAGCATTTTTCAAAGCAATAAAAAATACTTATAGGAAAAAAATGTCCGTAACAATTTGTACAGCTAATCCAAAAAATGACTTTTTTCAATCATTTTCTGGAAACAAAAAAAACCAACGTCATTTGTGATCTAGCGCCCTATTGTAGCGTATAATAGAGACAAACGCAAAATTAGAGTATACATATTCCGTTTTTTGTTGCTTTTTATTAAACAGTATTAATTTGAATTTATATTTTACATTATTTTTAGTTTATTTTCTTTTAAACTCCTCAAAACTATGATAATTTGAGCAAAAATCAAAAAAATATCCATTTTTTAAATTAGTTTTTTTAAGCTGTGGTAAAATTGTTTTTTTTTTCTTCTAGTTATTAGAAAACTGCACAATTTTACGAAACCAGAAAAAAACCCATACACCATAATTTTCTTTCTTTTTTAATATTCCATCCATGTTACCAAATTTTTAGAGCTTAAGTGAAAAATAAGCATTTTTCAAAACAATAAAAAATATACTTCTAAGAAAAGAATTCACATAAGATTTCTTTGCAGTTATGTCTAAATATAGTTAACTACTACAGCGAAAATTTTTAATCTCCTGCTCCAAAACTTTAATTTCTTACAACTGTTTTCCTGAAGGATGTAAAGCTCATGTAGTTGTTTGGTTGTTTAGTTGTATTTAAGTTAAATAGTTTTATTGTAATGAAACATAATAATGATGCAGGTAAATTCACTAAAAGCTAAAAAATAATTATGTAGTACCATGTGCTAGCTACCAAACCACTCTCCTCACGAACATAGGGCATTGATCAGACTAAAATAAAACCGTTGGGCATTTTTGACTGTAGATAACTGAAAGTCAATGCGCCCCACGGCTTTATTTTAGTCTGATCAATGCCCTATGTTGGTGAGGAGAGTGGTGTGGTAGCTGCTAAATAGGACTACATAATTATTTTTTAGTTTTTCATTACAATATTTTTTATTTTTTTATATATTTTTTTTTAATTGTACGTTCAAGTCCTGTACAACAAGAGTTAATCTTATACTTAGAGTACAGAAAGTAGTATCAATAAGTTAAAGCGGCAAACATAAGTATACAAATTTAGACAAAATTAACTACAAATTATTGATATATTATGTATGTTTTCCTATTGTGAAAAATAATTAAATAAGAAGTGCTTAAAGCTAGTTGCGTTGCTATTAAGTTGTTGTGTTTGTGGAAGAACATTCCAGAGACGCGCCGCATGTATGAAAAACTGCCATTCGGAAACAAGAAAACGGTGTAAAGGAATTATAATATTTTTTCCCCTGACTGATCTCGCAAACCGGATTTTATCAATAAGATATTGTGGCATTTCAGAATAAATGATTTTATGCAAAAATAAAAGCACAGGTATGTTAAGAAGGTTGTTAAATGTAGCTTTTCAATCCGTATACATATCTAATAATATTGTTTTATAAAACGTTTAGCTTTCTTTTGCTAACAGAGTCACAGCTTGCAAAAAGTTCACAACCGTAGATTAAACCAGGAACAAGATAAGCTTTTGCAAGAAGTTGTCTTATGTTGAAAGGAGTATAATACTGTGACGACCAACGACACCTCAGCTTAGAGTAAGTCTGACCCACAAGTGTGTTAATATGGTTTGTCCAAGTAAGACCGTTATTAAAAATTAATCCCAGGTTTTTGGCAGCATTAACAATAGTGATTTTTTCTCCATTTATTAAAACATGGAAATCAGCAATATGAGTAATTGTTTTCTTGCGAATTATGATACACTTTGATTTGCAAGGGTTTAGACAAAGTCCATTTGCACTTGCCCAGCAATAAACTCTATTCAGATCTGCATTAAGTCTTGCAATATTTTCAGTAACGGAAATGACTGGGCTACTTAAATACAACTGCACATCATCTGCGTACATTTGAATTTGGCTATGTAAAAGTTGTTTTGGCAAGTAATTTGCATAAATGGAAAAAAGGAGTGGCCCAAGGATTGACCCTTGAGGCACACCCCTAGATAAATCTAATACCGAAGATTGATTATTTTTCGAATACACAAATTGCCGACGACTAGAAAGGTATGAAGATAGCAGTCGTGTGGATGTTAAAGAGAAATTAAAGAAGTGTCGAAGTTTCATGCAGAGCATGCTATGGTCAACCGTGTCAAAGGCTTTAGAATGATCAAGAAGAACCAAGAAATTGATTTTTCCTTCGTCCAGCTCACGTCGTATATTTTCAGTTACGTTAAGTAAGGCAGAAAAATAAAACCATTTAACTTATTTTTTTTTTTTTACTTATAAGTAAAAATTTTAAAATAAAATATATTTTATTCTTAAATTTTTTACTTTTGGATTTGGATTTTTCTCGTGCGGTACTGCATTATAGTAGCCAAGCGCTTTCATTTAATACCAATATTGAGGGGGCTGACAATATATATGCATGAATATAACGATCTTGTAACACTAAATTGTATTGCCGTGAAAGGTAAAGCTATTTACCGAATTTCAGATCAGTCGGTCAAGAGGAAGGGGGTAAAAATCAATATTACTTTTTATGGGCGAAGCGAAGTATTACTTTTCATAAGTGTGGCGCCGCCTACTTTCGTAATTACTAAATTGTATAGTCATCGTAAGTAAAGATGTCCACTTAATCTCAGATCAATCGGTAAACAGGAAAGGGCAAAAACTAAGTATGACTTTTTATGGGCGTAGCACCTCCCAATTTTTTTATTATAAAAGTGTATAGTCATTGTAAGTAAACGTGTGCAGCAAATCTCAGATCAATCGGTTAGCAGAAAAGGGCTAAAACGAAGTACTACTTTTTACGGGCGTGGCACCGTTCACTTTTTTAAATACAAAAGTGTAGAGTCATTGTAAGTAAAGGTGTCCACGAAATCTCAGAGTAATTGGTTAACAGGAAGGGGATAAAACTAAATGATACTTTTTATGGGCATGGCGTCGCCCACTTTTTTAAATACAAAAGTGTAGAGTAATTGTAAGTAATGGCGTCCACTAAATCTCAGATCAATCGGTTAACAGTAAAGGGCTAAAAATAAGTACCACTTTTTATGGGCGTGGCGCTGCCTAATTTTCTAATCACAATATTAAATCGTCACCAAAGGTACAGGCGCTTACAAAATTTCAGATCAATCAGTCAACAGGAAGGGGGTAAATTTAGATTTGACCCGACGACATAAACGCGACAAACTGCACAAACAGGCTAAGTTAAATAAAACCATTTAAAAAGAGTTAAACCTAAAAAATTCTTGAAAAACAAGTGAAAAACATGCATTTATCAAACAAATAAAAAATACTTATAACAAAGAATTCACATAAAATTTCTTTTACAGTTAGTTCTAAATATAGTTAAGTATTACAGAAAAAATTTCAATCCCCAATTCAAAAAAAATTATTTTTTACAACTGTTTTTCCGAAGCATGTAAAACTCATGTAGTTGTTAAGCAATTTTTGTTTAGCAATTCTCTGACTTTGACGTCCTCTAGCGCCGCACAGAGAGTTGAAATGTACCAAAAGTGAGGATTAATTCAAAAGGTGAACTTTATCCTACACATTCGTGTGTGGTACTGGGTGAAAGGTAATTAAATTCTACATTACTATTTGCCAAAAACTTTTGTTTTGATTAAATTACTCTATCGACTGTGAGCTGTCAAAGTCAAATAATTTTTCAAAATTTTTCGTGCCGTGCCTAAAACTGAAAATTGAGATACTTTGGGTGCTGATAATTCTTATTAAGCGTTCTAAAACTAATTTTATTAAAATGGAACCATCAACTTCAGGCATTTAGCTACATAATTGCATTAATGTTTTTTAGATAAATGTTTTGCAAATATTTTTAATATTTTTTTAAAAAGTGCTCCATATTTAGGGTATTTTCGATATATACACAGAGTTTCAACAAATTTCTTGTTGCGATCCAGCAAATTTTATTAAGTGATATTTTAATATAGTATTTTAGCTTATACATTCCACACCAAACTTTTGCAGAGGCACCGCGTTTTTTTACTTATTAAAATTATTGTGAAAGAACTCCAGTTGCTAAATACTTAATCTGAAAAAACAAACAACAAATCAACTTGTTTGTTTTTAACTCTCTTTTGTCTTTATTTTCGGTATTAAAGTTATTGTTATAAATGAGTTTGGTTTCTATCAGAGATGGTTGCGTGAGTTAATTTTGACTCACGCTCACTTACAAAAAATAATTTCTGTTTTATTTACACCGAATTCTAATTTTATCATACGTTCGTGCTTTTATTAAATTTAAAATTAACTCACGAGCTCGAAATGATCACGAAAACACTTAATGATCGAACAATACTAAAGCTTAAATACTAATATTAAATGCTAAAAAAAAAATCTAAAAAAACTTCTGCTAGTGATGATTGATGGCAAAGTGTGTAATGCCGAAACAACATCCACACAAAAATGTTACGTTTGTGGTGCTACGAGCAAAGATATCAACTGTATTGATGAAATGATCGCCAGAAGTGTGAACAAGGATACATTTCAGTTCGGTTTATCTATTCTCCATGGCTGGATTAGGTTTTTTGAGTGTCTTCTTCATGTGGCATATAGATTAACACTTAAAAAGTGGCAAGCTAGGTCAGATCATGACAAACAAGTTGTTAAAGACACAAAAACATGAATTCAAAAAGAGTTCAAAGAAAAAACTGGATTGATCATTGACCAACCAAAACCAGGCTTTAGCAACACAAATGATGGCAATACCGCGAGAAGGTTTTATAGAATGCATAAGTTTCCTCAGAAATAACAAAAATTTATCTAGATTTAATAAACAGAATGCATATAATACTTATAGTCGTGTCATGTGGCCACGAAGTCAATAGTGAAAAGTTTAGTGACTTTGCACACAATACTGCAAAACATTTTGTTAAAATATATCCCTGGTACAAAATGTCACCTACCCTTCATAAATTTTTTATACACGGACCGGAAATATTATCCAATGCCCTTTTGCCAATTGGTGAGCTATCAGAAGAAGCGCAAGAGGCTAGAAACAAAGACTTCAAAAACTATAGGGAATACTTTGCGCGTAAGTGCAGCCGGGAAAAAACTAATGAAGATATATTTAATAGATTTCTGCTTACTTCAGATCCATATATTTCCAGCATGAGTAAAACTAATATAAAAAAAATACACACAAAATACCGCAGGTGGCTTTGCAATTATTAATTCTTCCCGAAGAAGGCGACAATGATGATGAGGATTCTGATCATGATAATGATGATTATGATCATGAAGATAATGATCATTATAATGATAATGATGATTATGGTGATGATGTTGAAGATATCTAAAGCTATTATCACAATAATACCCAAAATGGATTTAAATGCATATATATGTACATATAATTTTTCTCTTCTTTTTTAAATAACAAAATATTTTCTATCAGTTTTTTTTTTCAAAAACCTTATTTTTTCACTAAATAATGTACAGTTATTCCAAAAAAAAATTTTATATCAACAATAATTGGCTTCCCTGAATTAATCCTCAGTTTACCTATGTTTCAACCCACTGTGCACCGTTATAAAGATTTAAATCTAAAAAGTTCTTTAAAATTCGTTTCAATTATATTGTTATCTCTCGATCGATATATATTTATCTACAATACAAGAATTTCTATTTTTTATATTTTGGTCTATGGGATACAGCAGTGTGTTATTACCCTTTTATAAATAAATGTAGATCTGGTTATTTATTTTAATTTGTATTTTTGTGAAATAAAGTACTAAATGCAATTTTGTTCCTTAGTTAGTTTTAATTCTTACAAGGACAAATTTAAGTGGCGTACAAGCAAAAAGAAAAAACTATATTAATTAATTAATATGAACGTTTTGCTAGCGATATTAAAACAACCGCGTATTTGGTAGAATTAAAAGCATTTAATATTCGGTATTTGTTTGGCTATACTTAAGCATAGGGTGCCATATGCAATTATAAATTAATAATATAAAAAAATACAATTATTGGGATCACTAATGACGCACTTTGCTCCTAAAAATTTCATTTTGTATTAAAACATCACAAAATGTACATCTTTTTCTAACATCAGAATCCTTAACATATTGGTTTTGTACTATACAATAAACTACACTCAAGAAGGTTTTGTTTTTGTAAACAGTGACTCGATGTCTTTTTGTTATTTTGTAAAAGAAAAAAAATTTTTAAACAACAGTATACTTTTAGCACAAATATTATGAAAAGTTTTCTTATGACAGGTAAGTGTATGTACTTATTGTAAATAATAGTTTCACTTAAAAAGCCATTGTTTTTCAGTTAAGAATGAAAAAAGTTTACATAAAGGCATATCACTTCAGGTTGTTTTGTTTGTCAGAGTTTAGCATAAATTTACAATTTGTTTTAAAACTATACATTGAAAATGATAATATTTTGGTTTTCAACTTAGTGAACTCTGTGAATATTATTAAAGCAGAATAAATGCATAATGTGTACTTTCGTTGTAGCAAATATGATATATATTTACAAACGAGGGTAGTCTTATTTAGAAATACATATGGAAAAGTACAAAAATACATATAACATTCTAATTTAAGAATTTATAACGTCTACTTTTTTATAACCATATGTAATAATGGACGCCAAGCGTGTGGCTAATATTTTAGTGAGAATATTTTCGAAACTTCAAGTAAAATACAATTTCGCAAGTAGAAATTTGTTTCCGTTCCACTATTTGTTTGAAAATAAAGTTTCGTTTAAAATGTTGTATCCCAGTAAAATAAATATCATGTTTCTCGAAGCAGCAAAAAACTTTCATGCCTTCCCCATGCGATGCCTTGAAGCGCTTCCGAGGATGCGCAAAAAGAAGGCAGAGATCTCTCAGTGTTCATAATGTTTAAATTACGAAGTTGGCCAGCAATTTATATTTATTCAACTACAAAATAAACAAAATCATTTTCATTACCACAGTAGCTTTCAACAAAATACATAGGTTTTAAAGAATCGTGGCACACATTATTTCAAATAAACACTAACACCAGGGCTGCCAGATAAATTTGCAAAAAATCGTGAATCGATAAAAAAAGAAAAATATCGTCTTTTCAACTATTAAAAATCGTAAAAAAAAATCGGGAACTAAAAAATTCAATTCATTTATTAAGAGTTTTGTCAAAAAACTTAACACAAATATGACAATATTTGTTCGCAGCTTGCTATCCCGAATACATTTCAAAACACTAATTAAAATCTTGAAGAACTTAATGTTTTTGATAATTACTGAAAATTTGAGGAGCGCCGAGTCATACACGCCTCAAATTTGAATTTAGCGCGTCAAAATACTCGTGGGTAGGTGGGTCTGGTACGGCCCATTTTTTTAGATATTGTGTGTAGTATACTTTCAATGGCTATCAAAGGCAGCTTGTTCGAATTTTGACAGGAGTCAACTGACATATCTTCACCTTACTATTGGTTTGACTCATAAATATAGGAAAAAGCATTAGAAAGAAGGAAACTAATAATAAGCTGCCGAGATGCCTTTTGTTGCCCTTTCAGTTAAAAAGACGAGACATTCAAAAAGTCATGGACTTATTGACGCGCCCTCGTATATTTTTGTCCTCTTCATAGACATATAACACGATGAAAATCCAACTGTCTCGTTTACAAAAAATTTTTTTGTATTGCGTAATATTTATTAAAAGAAAATTCCCATATTTTTAGCACAGCATAAAATCGTCACTTTCCATGCAAAAATCGTCAAATCGTCACTTTGCTATTTTTGGAACATAAAATCGTCAAAATGACGATAAATCGTCAAATCTGGCAGCCGTGACTAACACATTTAAAAACGAAAAACACATTTAAAGTATGCTCTCTTTCAAGGTAGATCAACACCAGGTAGTCGCAAGACAATTCGCCGTGAAGAATTTACATTTGGGCTGTCAAAAAAACTGATACATTAACACTGCTGACAGGCCAAATGTGTAAATATTTACGTAAACAGATGGGCTTTTGCGGCCACCTAGTATGAACTCGCCTTGCTTTCTTTCTTCATTTCTCACGTACTGCATGAAAGAGAGAGAGAGAGAGCGAGAGAGATTTATAATAAAATACGTTTTGTTTTGTCTGTGGTTTAACGATGATACAATTGGATGACGCAATAAGACGAAGAAACATGATTTTAGAGCATTTTTGATGCTTGGAAAGAAGTGCTTTTTTACATCAAAAACAAAGAACTCCAAAGTGGGACATCGCGAACAAACATAATGCATGTTCGAAACACTTTTCGAAGCAGGAGAAACCACAACAATCAGCTTCTCTCGCTTACAAACTTGCTTTGGCCGAAGCATTAGTTTTTGCTGAGATGCTTCTAAATAAAATTCTTTCTTCATAAAGCAATAATTTAATTAAAAACTAAATAAACAAATTTCTGCAGCCTGATTAAAATTTCTAAGATTTGGATATAATCTTATAGTTCCAAAAAAAGTGCCACACAATCGAATTATTTATCACATTTTAAAACCTTTATCTACAGCCTTCCTCATTCATATTAGCCACACTATGTTATACTTCTGCAAAAAATTAGGTCATGCATATTTTACAAATAAAAAAAAACTTAATAAATAACTATTTATAAAGTTTCAATATTTTCTAAATACAAAGTATACAAAACAAAACTTTTTCAACAAACAGTTTATTAAAAAGTCATTATATATGTAACAAAAGAACTTTTCATAAAATTTCATTTATGCATATATACTTATCAATCTACGAACAGAATGAGAAACCATGAAACAAAAACGACAATTGAAATACAAAACAACAGAAAGATGTCAAATAAAAGAAAAGAAGGAAACATAAAAACTAAAAAAAGTTGTTCGATATAGTTAAGAGGCAATAAGTTTACATTTTACTTCATTGTGCGGATTTTTTCGGTTTTATATCGAGTTTATTTTTTTTTTTAATTTTTCTTGTTGACAAAGAATATAAAATAAAAATTCAAAAATAGCAAAATAAATTAAAATATCGACCATTAGGGCCAAATTTTGGAGAAAAAAAACAAAAACAGTCACTACTGAAAAAAACTCAATTGTTCGGGAAAAGGAAAAAAAATGTTTTTACAAACATTGTATAACCAAATTGAGCTGCAGAGTAAAGAAACTCTTCTTAGAAGAAAGTTAATCTAAAGTTGTTTTAATGCGATATAAATTAAAGGTGAAATCAAATGTTGCAGAAAAAATTTAATTCGTATTCTTGGAACTGTATAACAATAATGAAAAATTATTAGTGGGGATTCT
The DNA here is from genome assembly GCA_956483635.1 of Panzeria rudis. NCBI lineage: Eukaryota > Metazoa > Arthropoda > Insecta > Diptera > Tachinidae > Panzeria > Panzeria rudis. Next base: position 32,080,281 of record OY101451.1, on the reverse strand, counting down.
ATGTCGTCCTAATAAGAATATAAGCTTTGATACCTTTTTCTTGGAACTATCTAACCATCTAGAATTTTTCATGTATAATTTTACATGAAAAATTCTATGAAGCTAAAAACAAGATTGGAAAATATTATTTTGGACGACAACGAAATCTTTATATCATTGGACGTGATATCGTTATTTACTAACATACCTATAAACTACATACACCAATATGAGGATGTGCTCGAGATCTACACCGATGGGTCAAAGTCGGGCATAGGAGTAGGCGGGGGTTTCTACATCCCACAAATGCAACAAATGCAGGCTGAAATATCGGCAATCAAAAGGGCAGCCAACTGGTTAAGGTACTACGGGATATTCGATCAGGACATCCGAATTTGTACCGACAGTAAGGCGGCACTACATGCTCTATCTGGTGTTTACACAACATCGGAATTGGTTAAAGAATGCCGGGCGTCTCTGAATGAGATGGCGGGTGGTGCCCGCCTATATGAAAATGACATCGACTGGTTAGTAGGTGTCCCACTAAAAAGCTTTAAAATACAAATTCAGCACAAACTATTTAGAGAAGCGCAAACCAGATGGACAAATGAAATCACTTGTGAGGTTTCCAGATCCATCTGGCCCCAGTATAACGTCGCAAGATCTGCAACCATACTGGGGCTCCCTCGTCAACAGCTGCATATATTCGTAGCGGCCATAACAGGGCACTGTCTCATTGGTGTCCATGCCAGAAGATAAAATCTTCCTTTTAACGATTTCTGTAGAAGTTGTCAGAACGAGGAGGAGGAAGAAACTGTGAAGCACCCCCTCTGTCGATGTCCATACTTGGGAAATCCGTCACTATCTGAACTAACAGACCTGGGGGAATGCGACATTACGGGAATTAATTCATTCATACGATACTCGGGTTGGTTTAACACCGACCCAACCTCTAGGATAATAGGGGCACGTCTCTGAATTGCCCTACTATTAATCCCAGGCATCACAGAGGGACCAAAGGACCCAAGTGGGCCGGTTGTTGGAGACCGGCAGCCTGTTCAACCTAACCTAACCTAACCTAACATACCTATACACACAAAAAAATTTCAATGTAAAATCGTCGAAAACAAGGTTAATTTAACATTTTTCGGTAGTGATTTTGCTTCATAGGCGTTTCATGTTAATTCAACATAATTTACAATAATCTTGAAGGAAGGATTCTTTTGAATTAACTATATATTATGTTGATTTAATATTGCAGTACAGTTAAATCAAAATGAAGTTAATACTGAAATAATACAAAAAATCGCGCTAAATCAAAGTTATTTCGAGTTAAAACAACGCGAATTTGCTATTGGAACAACACGAAGAATAATGTTGAATCAAATTTATTTCAAGTTGAAAAAAAAATCGCGCTAAATCAAAGTTATTTCAAGTTGAAACAACGTGAATTTGATATTGAAACAACACTAAGAGTCATGTTGAATTATATCAAGTTGAAACAAAAAGACTTTAATGAAGCTATTTTATTAATTATTTTTTTTACGTGATAGTTATTAGTATAGACAACAGAAAACTTTGTGTTGTAGTCGGCAGCCCCAGTTAAGATTTGAACTCATGCCGCTTGCATGATAGTCCGCTCGCTAACCACTGCAGCCACAACAGCTTCAAACTTTACTTTATCTATACACTAAATAAATACCCATCGTATGTAGAATAAATTTTATTTTAATTCAACATGATTTAAATGATTATTTAACATTAAACTTATTTGACATTAAAGTTATAGTCATGTTGATTCAAAATGAAATGTAATGCTTATAACAACGTTGTTTTAACAATGAAAAATTTTAAGCCAAAGAGATACAAGGTTAGATTAATAATTTTTCATTTAAAATTAATATGAAACAATGGTAATTTTAAGCCAGCAGCAGTAAATGTTCGCTGGTAATTCGTTTTTTATCGTGTACATAGCCGAATCATGTAAGAATAAACAACGACTAGGCACACAACTAAGCACAACAGCGAACTGTACCAATGAACAAAGCAAATAAACAATGACACACTCTAACGACATTTTATTTCTTGTAAATTTAATATGATTTCAAATCTCAATTGCGTCATGTTGATTTTGCATTCCTTTATTTTTCTGTGTGTACATATAACTATAAGAGATATTATGGAGAAATGGGAAATTTTTAAAAACTTTAAAAAAATACCCAAAAAACAATTCTTAAAACTGTTGCACTTTTCTTTAAACTAAACCAATTATTTAAAAATAATATTTATACGGCTTTAAGATTATTTTGTTATCGAATTTTTAATTTTTTATTTAAATGGATAAAGTATGGCGTTCTCAAGTTATGCCCATATATATCCTACAAGTGCCTTCATTTTCGCCATAACGGTATATCTCCAAAACTAGAGCTGATAAAAAATTCTAATTATGTATTGAAAATCTGCATAACATATGTATTCAGTAATGGCTAAAATTTTTCCGGAGCGAGGTGTACTGTAAATATGTGTAATTACACTATGCGACAAATGAAGACTTTTGGAAAAACACACGAACTGGACCATATATGTTCGATTATACTACGAAAGGGTAGTAAAACCCTATACTCAGTTTGGCCATTTTTTTATGGGCCTCTAAAGATTCTAAAACTCAGTATGACCTCAAAAAAATGTGTCACCAGTTTTTGGCCAAGTCCTAGTTCTGACTTGGTGCTATTGCTTAACTATATATAGCAGTAATATAGCTAAGAGTTTGCCGAATAAATTTCGTTCACATATTTTGCAAAACAATAGCTTTTTCGTGCTCTTTTTTCGAAAAATTTTTTGAAAAAAAAAATTTTTTTTCACTTTTTTTAGAATAACTTATAGGGACTGTTAAATTTTCACTAACAATATTTAGCAAAGTTGTAGCCACGATAAAACTGAATACCTTTTGTAAACATGATAATACAATCTCAACGTGTATAGACATCTTCAACAGCTTATAAAAATCACCTTGCCATTTATGGTCGTCGTATTTTATTGCTTTCAAAATGTGCTGAATTTTTTCATATGTTTCCTTTGTATCGGTGCTATAGGCTATTGGAACACACGGCTTCTTATTTGTTTGATGTAAAAGCACAGCTTTTAGACTCTGCTTTGAACTGTCTTTAAACAAACGCCAATCATCGGGAGCGTATGCAATTTTAATTTGTTCCATAAGCATTTTTGTGTCTTCGCAGTATGCAAAAGTTTTAGCGTCATTAATAGTGAAACAAGCTTGGAGATCTGACTGTTGTTTTCGTTATTTGGTGACCTTAAGTTCAGGTACCAACATGTTTTGTTCTTTTAAAAATACGGCAAGCTCTTCAGATTTCCGTTGCGATAGCTCCAACTTGGAAACGATGAAATCAAGACGGTCTTGTATATATTGTAGGCTTTACTTTTAACGTATAAGATATGCTCAGCAGTCCTATGTAAAATAAACGGTTAACGTTTTTATTAGGGAAGTAATCGATACCGATACCGATATGTCGGCGATACTTGAGATTTTCCGATACATCGGTATCGGCGATATTTTGCTGTCAATACGACGATACTTTTAAAATTTTTTCAGAGTAGTTTTTAAACAGTTAATTTACTGTTTGTTAATTTTACATGAAATAAATTTAAGTAGTTGGTTTTTAAATCTTTTTAATATCAATGCTAAATATTAATAATTGGCCAATTCACAACCTGTTGTATATGCTGTAGGTCGTATAAATGTTGTTTGTAATTTCCAAATAATCTACGTGGACGATGTTATATGTGTAATAGAAGGAAATATGGAGGAGCAAATTCTGGATCTACTGAACAAACAACACAAAAACATAAAATTTACAATGGAAGTGGAGGAGAACGAAAGGATAAACTACCTAGACCTAACGATTAGGGCAAACAAGAGCTTAAATAGAATTGAATACGAAATATACAGAAAACCGACCGCTACAGATACAATAATACACAATTCATCAAACCATCCTCAACAACATAAGAACGCAGCAATTAGGCAATTAATAGCGAGACTTGAACGAATACCCCTAACACGTGAGGCCTATATGAAAGAGTTAGGAATAATATATAACATAGCGGAAAACAACGGATATAAAAAAGACCTAGTTGACAAGATTAGAAAGGATATCGAGACAAGTAAGATACGGAACAGAGAACAGGAACAAGAAAAGAAAACCTGGGCTACCTTTACGTATATGGGAAAATCAACATACAAACTGGCAAAATTTTTTAGAAAACACAACATTAACACAGCATTCCAAACAAGAAACAACTTGGGTAGAATACTACAGAACAGAACAAACGAAACAGACTTCCTAGATAAACAAGGAGTGTACAAATTAACTTGCACATGCCAACACAGTTATATCGGACAAACTGGAAGAAAGATAAAAACAAGATTTCGCGAGCACATGAGAGACTACAACAAGAAACTGAGAGAACCAGGAATAACACCAGAATCGAATTTCGCAAACCACATATTCGACAACAAATGTACACCAGGACATATTAGAAAAACAGTTAAACTATTACACTCACAACATAAAGGACGGCGACTGAACGTATTAGAGAACATGGAAATATACAAGCAAAAAATATTTGACGGAAGAATAATAAATGAACAAATAAACACTGCGTCAGACGTAATATTTGAACCGTTAAAATATTTTTACACAAAAGAAAACAATAGTCCAGGCAACGTGGTAGAAAATGAACAAGACAAAAGGATTACCCAGAAACGTACAATTACGGATTATTACCTACGTAGGGATAAAACAACTGATAACTAATAGAGCAGATTATAAACCAAATATTAAACACAAACATAATAGTAACAGAAACAGGTAGCAGGTAGAGACACACAAAAGCATATAGAGGCGAGAGAGAGAGAGAGAGAGAGAGAAAGAGCGGGAGAGAGAAATAGGGAGCAGAATACAAAAGGGATCAAGGAAGGAAGTTAGGTATACAAACGAATTATAAAAGAAACAACGTACAACAGAAAAACGATTTAGTATTCAATAGAACACTGAAGATGGCACATAGCCGAAACCGGTCTGTTTACAAACCAAATTTGGCGTGGGATGACGGAAAATCGTTCCAAATTCAAAAAAACCCCGTCGGAAGAAAAACACAACACTTTTCCAAATAATCATTTGCTTAGAAACATATTTATGTTGAAATTGCCAACAACATTTGTACGATCTACAACACATACAACAAGTTGTGAATTGAGCAAATATTTTACGCTGTTATTTTGTAAACAAATAATTTATTTCTTGTTAATTTTACCAAGAATTCAATTTATTGTTTTTTAAATCTTATTCCCAGCAAAAAAAATACATTCCAAAGAAGTCATGAAAATGTAGAATTTACGAACCGGAAGTAGTTAAAATTTTTAATAAGAGGCTCTCTTTCTCAATTACCAATCCCGAATTGGAAGTGATGTTAAGAAAATTATCTTTTTTGGCGTTCTATAATGATATTTTCTTCTAGGAAAAAGGGTGAAAAATTATCGGTTTTCGCAACTTCTTTCTTTTAATGCGATTTTAAACGCAAACCAGTGTTTTCATGTAAATTTAAGTGAATATATATAAACTTTTAGAAGAATATTAGTTCATAAATGTCCTTTAAAAAATCGAGTTTTTAACAAGGTTAAATAAATTTTTACGTGCTTTTCTACTAATTATGAGCCTATTTTTAATATAGATTCTTTAGAAGCAATGAAAATGTAGTCCCTTAAAAATTACTTGCAATTTTTATAATCTCTTACACTGTAATTTTTTATAATAAAAAAATTTCTCTACTTGAGTTTTGCTAATTTTAAATTAAATTCAATTTCAATGTGCGTATCGATATCGAAATCGGTACCAGCGATATTTCTTTTTGAGTGTCGGTATCCGTATCGTATCGGCAATAAAGCTCTTCGCGGTATGAGTCTTTTTGGTCCCTAAATAAAAAGTGGGCAAAAAACTCTCCTTCAGAGGCGATGTAGCAGGGTTAATTGTTCGACAAAAATGTTCCTCGTGAAGTTTTACAAAAAATTGCTGAATATATCCTACACTTTAAATGTAATCCCCTACAAGATATTCTATGCCAAGTCAGTATAACTATGTGCTAAAAGGGGGAAATTTAACTTCCCGTAAAATAAATCCCAGATGTAAGCTTTCAAAACGCCGGTACAAGTATATATTTTTTTGTTACTTTTACTAGAATCAGTTGTATAAACCATGTTATTTAAAAAAAATGGTTATGTTGTACAGTGTAAATATTAGCAACTTTTACAAAAATTATGCGCCTTCATATTATTATGAATAAAATTACTATATATCCATCGATTTTCATGAAATAAAGCGTATTTTTTATAGTATATGTGGCTTTATGATCACTTAGTAAAAATGACATAAATAATAAAAAATAATATAATAAAAAATTTCTAATATTGCACAAAAAAAATATTTTTCATCATTGCTGTCTGAATATTTCCGGAACCATTGAGTATGTAAAAAAATATGTTAGAACCGCTTAAAGGTATGTTTATTCCAAGTTTTTTAATGTTTTTTGTAAGCAAATTGGATAACCCCCTTCCAAGTTATAATGAAATTGGTGTAGCACCCTCTTGGAAATTCCCACATTTTAGGAAAAAATTAAAAAAAAACCTATCCATAGAATCTTAAATTTCGACTGTTTTTGTAGTTAGGGGACTATAACACATACAAAATATAGTGGTGATCAAAGGTCATGACGAAACTTGCATATTGTTGCATACTGATATTAAACGAATTTGAGAGTTATTTTATTAGTTGTAAGCCTCCTTTTACCTCATCAGACATTAAGCTTGTAGACATGCAATCAACAAACATACATACTTTGACACTTGCAAAAATTAAAATTCAAAAAAAAACTGAAACAAAGTAAATAGGTATTCGTATTAAGGGAAGAAAAGCTTTAAAAATATGGTATTTGTTTGAAGAGAATTTAAATTGCAGAATATTCTTGATGACACGAATAATATAAATTTTATTTTTATTTTTTGTATGTTTCTGATTGCATTAGTAAAAGAAAATACAAAGAGAAAATATTCATGACCTGAAAGAACACCTTTTATAGCAATCAATTGGAAAACAAAAGTAGCTTCCAATAGAATTAAAGATGATGCTACGTGCTAGGCAAATGAATTAAACTACTGCATCAAGAGCATAAAAATACGGTCAAAATTACTTGGAAAAAATAACATTTTACCTTTACAAACATTCAAAGACTAATGACAAATGTGATTCTGTAAAGAAATTCCTAACATATTTGTGATTCTTACTAATGACTTTGTTCAATTTTTCTGACTACATATATATAGTGCAATTATGTTGCCGTTTTGCTAAGACGCCAGTTAACTTATTTTATTACAAGTCAAATACGTATGTACAATTTATATTATACACATACATATATTTTATATCTCAATGAAACTAAAGAAAAAGAGATACAGCATGTGCTGAAAAGTATGTATGTATTATATGTATGTATGTATGTATGTATTATTATCACCAAAAAATTTTCAAACAAAAGTTTGTCTAAAAATAAATTTAATTGTCAGTAAATGTTCTGTACATAATCAGTGAATTGTTTGCTTGACTCTTATTTAGAAGGCAAACACCAAAAACAACAAGAAAAACTGTGTTGTAAAAAAACCCCCGATGATGATATATACACAAATAACAACAACAATGATAGCAAAAGGAGTTTGTGTGCTGAAGATTTTTGAGTTAATCAATTCGTTAATGTATTTGCGTTAATACTCATTCATTCTTTTAGAGTCTATAGTACGGTATTAATTTAATTGGAATTCTGCTTTAGTCGGTTAATCGCTCGACTAATTAATCGAGATTTTGGCTTAATCGGCTAACAATCGGTTAATTTCAGTATTACCCGGTTAGCCGACTAATGAAGTTTTGTCATAAATCAAGTAATTTTAGCAAATAAAATTGCATAAACTATCTTTTAATTTGAATTTATTAGTAAACAAAAACAATAACATAACAAACAATTCTTGAATTTATTCAAGCAAAAAATAATAATAATGTGAGTCCGATCACAGGGAAGATGTGTAAACATCTAGTAATGAAACATTTTAAGAAGACTTTAAGTTTGACAAGTTTAGTGTTTTTGTTTTCCTTATTTTGCTTTGTTTTAGTAAATTTTTTATTAAAAGTGCTAAAAATCTTTTTAAAAGTTATTAAAATTAAATGTTTTTGTATTCAATTAGTGAAAATTAGTAGCTACTACCACTACTATTGCGCACTAGATGGTGTCAGTATATTTCTATGCAGCTGTTAAGTTTCTATGTACTTCTTGTTGTCCGTATGATTACAGTAATACACTCATACACAGCTCACACCGCGTTATTACAATCTTACTCAAAATTTGTGATTGTATTGTGAAAAAGATTTTTACCCCCTATCGTATAGGTGTTTACACATCAAAAACAATAAATATGTATTCATTAAAAAATTAACAAGTTTGTGAGACCATTATATCAGTTATTTCAATAGTTTACGAGATCTTAACCAATCTTTTAGAAAAATAATTTCTTTAATTTTGATAGAACTTGGCTTGAAAAATCCGTTCATTTATCGTAGATGTTGAAGTAATCGAAAGCAATCCATAATACAAAACATCTAGTTTCTCAGTCCTTTTCCATTATGCCATTTTTTTTTTTTAATTTTCAATACTTCTAATTGTTTCGGTTAATTCTGTTAAAACATTTCTTGTATTACTATTGATAGTTTCTTCTGTTGCAAGGATATCTTCTAATTCATGCTGGCAGAGCTCAGCGAAAAAAAGTTTATTTCCGAATTCCTTTGTTTTCGTTTTTCTACTGTATTTTAAAACACTGTTGCTAGAAGGAAATATTCCTGAGTGGAGGTGTAACTCTAATCCTTAGATTTTTAATTAAATCGTTGACAACAGTATTATTAGATTTTATAAAACTATTAAACAAAAACTTAATACATTTTTCCATCAAGTTCAATTAGAGTAGCTGAGTCTTTACTAAATTCTTTCAAATTTTAATGTTTTACGTAAGTTAAAATCACTGAACAGATTTATATGTTTGTATGAAAAGTAGTTTCTCAACACATACATTTTGTAAATGAGACGAAACAAATAATTAAACACACAAAAAATACGTTATAATACTACAAAATACGAAAAAATTTGTTACGTCGGTTAATCGGTTAATCGACTGAAATTAACCGGCTTAGCCGTTAATCGAAAAAAGCCAAGTTTAAATTAACCGGTTAGTTAATCGGGTATTAATTAACCCGTTAACCGATTAACGGTTAACCGAATGATTACCCTAGTCTTTAGATAAATATTCAGACTTGAACACATTTACCAAAGTGAAATTTCATAAATACTTAATAGATGATGATAATGATTACCCAGACAGAAATTTTGTTTGATATATTAAAAAAATCCACTAAATATTTTTGTTTGATTAAGTAAGCTATTTTGTTTAGTATTTGTTATTATTTTTAGACTAACTGTTTTATAAATTCATACAAAAATATTGTTTGATACTTTTCAGAAAATCCAGTACATCTTTTTGTTTGATTTAGTAAATTATTTTGTTTACAATTTGTAAATATTTTTAGACAAATTATTTTATAGATTTAAAAAATTTGTTCACTAAAGAAACACTTTTTTTTTCAATGAAATTATTGAGATATTTCTGTCTATATTTACAAGTTTGTTTGTAGGTCCTTTCCTAGTCAAAATATTTACTATTTCATTGATTTTCTTTACAGAAAAATCCGTTCATTTATCGTAGATGTTGAAGTAATCGAAAGCAATCCATAATACAAAACATCTAGTTTCTCAGTCCTTTTCCATTATGCCATTTTTTTTTTTTAATTTTCAATACTTCTAATTGTTTCGGTTAATTCTGTTAAAACATTTCTTGTATTACTATTGATAGTTTCTTCTGTTGCAAGGATATCTTCTAATTCATGCTGGCAGAGCTCAGCGAAAAAAAGTTTATTTCCGAATTCCTTTGTTTTCGTTTTTCTACTGTATTTTAAAACACTGTTGCTAGAAGGAAATATTCCTGAGTGGAGGTGTAACTCTAATCCTTAGATTTTTAATTAAATCGTTGACAACAGTATTATTAGATTTTATAAAACTATTAAACAAAAACTTAATACATTTTTCCATCAAGTTCAATTAGAGTAGCTGAGTCTTTACTAAATTCTTTCAAATTTTAATGTTTTACGTAAGTTAAAATCACTGAACAGATTTATATGTTTGTATGAAAAGTAGTTTCTCAACACATACATTTTGTAAATGAGACGAAACAAATAATTAAACACACAAAAAATACGTTATAATACTACAAAATACGAAAAAATTTGTTACGTCGGTTAATCGGTTAATCGACTGAAATTAACCGGCTTAGCCGTTAATCGAAAAAAGCCAAGTTTAAATTAACCGGTTAGTTAATCGGGTATTAATTAACCGGTTAACCGATTAACGGTTAACCGAATGATTACCCTAGTCTTTAGATAAATATTCAGACTTGAACACATTTACCAAAGTGAAATTTCATAAATACTTAATAGATGATGATAATGATTACCCAGACAGAAATTTTGTTTGATATATTAAAAAAATCCACTAAATATTTTTGTTTGATTAAGTAAGCTATTTTGTTTAGTATTTGTTATTATTTTTAGACTAACTGTTTTATAAATTCATACAAAAATATTGTTTGATACTTTTCAGAAAATCCAGTACATCTTTTTGTTTGATTTAGTAAATTATTTTGTTTACAATTTGTAAATATTTTTAGACAAATTATTTTATAGATTTAAAAAATTTGTTCACTAAAGAAACACTTTTTTTTTCAATGAAATTATTGAGATATTTCTGTCTATATTTACAAGTTTGTTTGTAGGTCCTTTCCTAGTCAAAATATTTACTATTTCATTGATTTTCTTTACAGAAAATGAAATTTAGTTTTTTCTGTGTAAGAAGACAACAATTGCAAATTACTTATTGAAATTACTTATTCGCAGGACCAGAGTTTTTCTTTTCCCGGACTTCTTCATTTCCCGAGGAATCGGGAACTATTTATAAATTTCCCGGCATCCCGGAAATTTCCGCTCAGAACAAACTATTGAAAAATAAGTGCGATTTAGATTAATATATATTTTTGTACTCTACTAAAATGTTATTACACGCCTCATAAGCGAAGCGTTGAGGTGGGTACAACTCTCACTTCACGCAAAAATACTGATTTTTCAAACATAAAATAGCTATATTATTATCATATATTGCACTTGTAAAAAATATATACACACACATATAAAGAAAAAATACTATTTTTAACACTCATGGCATTTTTAATGTCATTTTTATTATTTAAACTAGTTAAAAAACTGTTTAAAAAAGTTCTGTCTTGGACGTCCGTTTGTCTGTATGTACGGATCCTGTATGTAGTCACGATAAAGACCGAGAGACTTCACTAATCGAGTCCTTTTTTACGCTTCAGTATAATTAGGAATAGGAAAAGCTTATTTAATTTCACGGTTTGAATGAGATTATGCGGCATGCACTTTTGGATTTTCCAAAATATTTTTAAATGTCACCATATAAATGTCATATATAATCCATAATCAATATGCAAACTTGTATTTTTCAGAAGAACGCAAAGACCCGTCAATTGTAAATTTGAAGTCAGCGTATCTCTAAAAGTGCCATGCTTAAAATATATCTTATTGAGTTACAACGAGGCATATTTAATAAATTGGAGTATCAAGATAACGAATCTAAAATATGAGTTTTACATATTGGATAGTTTGCCATGGTAGGGACGGTATATAATAATTATTATATATAAGCATTGCAATCACATTCAATAGAAGCCATCGTGAAAGCAGATACACCTGAGCACTGACTTTTCTCTCTATGTGTATGTTGAAAATAAAATTGATGTTGATCTTTCAATTGTTCCTTGAAACATTGATCATATGTGATTCTTTCTAAAGAACCTTACCCTAATAATCACTTTGGACTTAAAAGCAAATAGTTCGAGTTAAAACCGTATATATATCTGATGTACTCATTATATTCGCTTTGGGTATATATCAATATAAGTTTGTATGGGATACTTTCCCCAATACTTCTTTTTGAGTTTCTTTCCAGAACTTTTTAATATTGTCTGTATTTTATCTCCTGGCTTGCTTGTTTAAGTCAATAATTTGAGATTGTCTCGATCGCTTTAAAATTTATCATTTAAAATTTATAAATTGATATCTTGCCCAACTATTTGTTGATTAATTAATCCTAATAATATTATAAATTAGAAAGTTTCGATGCTTATTAGTTCGGATATCGGATCCACTATAACTGCTTAAAGGATTGGGATTTGGTAGATGGATAGCATATGTCCCAGATTAAAATATAGGATACTTTTTAAGTAGTAAAACGAGAAAAAGCTAGATTTTTTTGTACCTTTTTTGTATAATTTTTAATTTTTTTTTTGCCTAAGACAGTTCAGGCAAATTAATTGAAAATTTCATTACCCAAGGGAAAATCGCCCGAAAAACAAATATGTAGAATCGCCAAAAAATTTTTGGAAAAAATTTGGGTGATTGTTCATCGACTTTGGGCTTCTCAACATTTTTAGATATTTGGGTATTTGTTCATAATGAATAAATGCCAAATTATTGTAAAATGTTAAAAAACCCAAAAAACCTTTTTTGGGCGATTATTCATTCCAAATTCGGGTGATTTTACATAATGAACAAACACCCAAAAACTTTGGGCGATTGTTCATTTCACACTTTTGGGTTATTCTTCGCTTTTTTTGAGCGATAGGACACTGTTTTTGGGTGTTTCTTCATATAGCTGTTTCGGGAGATTTTCACTTGGGCGATTATTCGTACAGCCGTTAATAAACATTATGAAACCAGCAATGCACTTATGAATTTAGCCGAAAAGTCGTGTTTTTAGTAAAGCCTCCAAAATATGGTTAATAAATATTCTTTATTTTTTACAGGTTGCTTAGAAAAATTTAGGTTTTTTCTGGATTGAACTCGATGTTGCCTCTAGGAGTTTCATTAATATTAATTTCTATATAATACGAAAACTCCCCAAAATATTGAATTGAATAATATGAATCATTACACAGAACGAAAATATCTCTAGTTCTTCTAGGTCATTTCGTAAAGTGATTTTATAACTATATATATAGTGAAGAAACGGTTTTCTTGGAGTTTTAAATTTAAGCTGTCATAGCTTCTTTGTTTCGAAACAGATTTCTACGAACTTTAACACTTGAATGATTCTTGTCTTTTAAACAAGGCAAGATTTTGGAAAATCGGTTAGTAAATGGCTAAGTTATGGTAGCTAAAGTGATAAAAACTACAAGTCAATAATTTCAGATTGTCTCGATCGATTTACCATTGATAAATTGATATCTTGCCCAACTACTAGTAATTTAATTAATCCTACTAATATTATAAATGAGGAAGTTTTCATGTTTGTGAGTTTGGATGTTGGATTCACTATAACACGATAACTGCTTAAAGGATTTGAATGAAATTTGGCAGACGGAGAGCATATAACTCATACTAAAATCAAAAGTACTTTTTATGTAGTAAAACGAAAACAATTAAAACTTTTTGTGTTTTTTTTACAAAAGTGGGCACTAGATTAATTAATCAATTGGCTTTTTGTTGTTTCAAGAAAATAATTGCTAAGAAATACTTAATTGCAACGAATATATTTTAAGATTAAAGAAGTATGGAAAAATATGACATGTTCTTAAATTAATATAATTTTTTCTTCAATTTATTATTTGAGATATTTTCCCCATTTTATTTTGAAAAAGTTTTATTTGTTGCGGGTTAAACATGTCTATGTAAAGGGTCCGCCATCTAACGTTTTTTTTTTTTCAACTAGTGCTTATTTCGTGAATGGTAACACTTGGCTCATGCCTGATTTGACAGATAATTAGTTTTATCCTTCCGCTGAACCAATATGGTTGTGTATACGCTTGAACAACGGCGTTTTCGCTTCGCTAAGTGGGCCTGCGGTCGACTTACAGAAGATGCCGATTTTGCCAAAAAAAAAAATCATATTTTCAGACGAAGCTCATTTTGATCTTGGCGGGTATGTAAACAAGCAAAATTGTCGCATTTGGGGCACAGAAAACCCGCACGCATACATTGAAAAGCCGACGCACCCAAAACGAGTCACTGTTTGGTGCGGATTTTGGTCCAGAGGCATAATTGGGCCATTTTTCTTCGAAAATGAGCAAGGAGTGGCCGTTACAGTCAATGGCGATCGTTATCGGGCCATGTTGAACGAATTTTTGTTCACAAAAATTGAAGAGGAGGATATTGGCAACATTTGGTTTCAATAGGACGGCGCTACGTGCCACACAGCCGAAGCTACACTCGATGTTTTGCGCCCTGTTTTTGAAGATCGCATTATCAGCCGCAGAGCTGATGGCGTTTGGCCACCTCGGAGCTGCGATTTGACACCGTTGGACTATTATTTGTGGGGTGCCGTCAAAGTTAAAAGTTACGCCGACAAGCCAAAGACAATTGACGCTTTAAAGGACAATATTCGTGAAGCCATTGGTGAAATACAGCTGCACACAATCGATAATGTGCTTAAAAATTGGACCGATCGTGTAGGCTACTGCATGGCCAGCCGAGGCAGCCATTTGAATGAAATTATTTTCCATTATTAACCGGAAGGATTGTACTTTCAAATAAAAAAAGAAATTTGAGAAAATATTCAGTAGTTTTTTTATAGCATTTTCAAAAAAAAAGTTATTTGGCGGACCCTTTATATGCCTGCATTTTGTTTTTGCTTTACCAATGAAATACAGGCATGTGGACATGCTTTTTGGATGAACTTTTTGCAGGCGTTTTCAAATTATGCCATTCATTAATTTATTAAAAATTCCTTTTCAGCATTTTATAAATATTAATGTTTAACATAAAAAAATGTATTTTGTTAAAGCGAAGAAAAAGTAAACATAACCAATAGATTGTAGCGATATTGTATAAAAAAAATTTTAAGTTTTTTTCAACGGTATAGCGATATAAAGTTGCCTTTCAATGGGTAAATTAAACATACGAAAGATTAATTACTTGTCTTGGTGTTTTGAGGTGCCCCAACGTAATTGAAAATCAGAAAAAATTATCTACTATTTCATATTGTCTTCAAACTGTCTGATACGTTATAATCTTTAGTATAAGTATTTTTCTATATTGCTAGTTCTACTACAATACAACTGAAATATATAATAACAACTTAGAAATCCAATAACTAAAAGTTTTTTTGATACTTCTTTTTAATTTTTAAGAAATGTTACATTTTGTCATAAAATACATTTAAAGAAACCAAATAAAAGTCATTATGGTAACCTAGATAATTATTTAGAAACACAGTCATAAAATATTAAATTGTTTTGTTAGTATAAAAATTAGGAATTTTTGACGCGACATTAGCCTTTCCCTTATGAAACGGTCTCGTTTATTTGCTCCACAAACTGCACTTGAAGCTTCTTGCACCACTTTGATGAACCGCTCTACGGCTTGAGTGTGGCATGAAAATCTATAATTTTCTGCCATCTGCCGAGACCGCTTTTGACAATGGCTTTTAAGTCTTCCTCAGTTTTGTTTAAAGTCAGAGGTGGCTCAGCCGCTACGTCAATTGTTGGTATAATCTTCAGCATCGAAATTAAATGTAGGCACTTTGAACGTTCGAAGAGTCCTGGAATATTCTCAGTTCATGCTTTGAAAAATCGTGGATATGTCTGAAACCATATGATTTCTCTGCCATCTCAAAGCAGAACAATAACAGGATTTTCTGGGTGACCGGAATATCAATTTCGTTTGATTACTTTGTCAATGACTTTCTTCAAATCGGCATTCAAATAGCTACTCAGACTAATTGTTTGCCACATGTTATTATTAATACCCAAGGGGTTACATTTTATGGTACACTACATCGGAACATAAACTCTTATTACGTCTGTGGCTAATATCACAAATTGTCTTCGGGATCCGGATAAGTAGCATATAATCTCTGAATTCTATTGCTGTTATGAGCCATCTATGGTTAAGAGATCCAGATTCAATATTAGCTAAGTCTAAGGAAAATACGCCAGTGCTGATAGCGATTATAATATTGTAAAGATATTTTTGGCCGTTACTCAAATCACCACTTCAGGTAATATTATAGGAATGAAGGTGAATTCGACATTTGGCATTGTTTCACACTTTTATAATTGAGATCTAATGGCACCTAAAAAGCATTTAGGCCATGTAGTCTATCCGTCTAAATGTACCAACAGATGTCGCAGTGGTAATTCACTGAAATCCAACTGGCAGATAAACCAAAAAATCGCTGCACCCTAATAACCAATTGCTAAAATATGCACTTCTTTATTATTATGTGTTGTAATTTGTCGTACATTGTAAATTTGTTTACATTCACTACAAAATTTCGTTCGCTTGGTGCCTTTAATAAATAGTTCACCAGATGTGGCCTACAAAAATTTTGGGAGCATCAAAAAACAAACATGAAGAGAAAACAAAACCAACATTTTTGTAATGAAATTTACATGTAACAGTAAAAACAAATATGCTAGGAGAGTCTTGTAAACAATTGAATGGAGTTGTGTCATAGAAAATATTCTGCGGATCATTTTCAAATTGAATTTCTTGCTTTACTTATAGCAAAATCTATGAATATATGTACATATTAGTGATGTTACAAATATTCGTATTCGTATTCGAATAGCCAAATATTCGCCTCTTTCATGATATTCGTATCCGTATTCGCAAAATTCAAGCGAATACGTTCCAAAAAATAATACATAAAAAATACTGAAAATTAAACAAAAAAATTAATAACAAATTTGTCTATAATAACGCAAAACAATAATCTTCTTTTAGTAAAGAAAAAAAAAAAACAAAATATATTTCACAACGACATGGTATTTAAAAAGTGAAGTCCTGTTAAATTAATTTATTAATCATGTTAAAGTAATACTCAAAGCTCAGTAGAGGAATGTTGAACTTCAAAAATAAAAGTTTTGAAGTCTTTTCTCTATCAAGCCTATTGCGTGGTGTGCAAATAAGCCCCGCACCACTAAACATTCGCTCGCTCAGAGCACTCGCCGCTGGTGTCACTAAATATTGCCTGGGTATAGATAAAAGAAGCTCGTATTTTCCCTTATTTACTTTCCAAAAAAAATTTACAAAAGTGGCATTCAGGGTTAAGCTGATAATTTCAAATTTCGTCATCGAAATTGTTATTGACGCAAAGGGTAGATTTTTTTAAAATTAAATTTGAAATATTAAGTGGTATGTACTAACTATTTAGAGTGAATATTCGTATTCGAATTCGGCGAATATTGTTTCAGGTATTCGTATTCGCGAATATTAAAAATTTATATTCGTAACATCACTAGTACATATATTATTGTTTCCGTTATATGGGAATTTTTTTTAAAGAAAGTGTTCAGGTCTCACCCCAAAAAAAGTGGTGGCTTGATACAAAAATGAGTTAAAAAATGTCACGCCCCTGAGACCACGTCTAGGCGCGCCTTCCCGTGCCGACTTGCGGTTGAAATTTTATTATATTACATAACGGCATGATGATGCACAAGTTGAAAAATATGACCACATCATGAAAAGTTTTCTTCTAAAAAGTTGTTATCTGCGAAGTTTTCAATAGCTCTTGGCCTACGACTTTTATGTAAATCGTATATTTAATAAACCAAACAGCAAAATATCGAAAAATCCCATGACTATTAAAATCACAAGAAAAGCCCATAAATTAGCAAATTTTGGTAAATTTTTTCGTACCATAGAAGTTGAAGTTGTTTCTTTAGTTATTTGAGCCGCTGAACACGAATCTGAACTCCAAATTTTTTTTCTCATTTTTAGTTTTCGAGATATACAGTTATTACACTTACACGACATATATTAGCATAACTGGAGAATGGTAACAGTAAAACGGAAAAAAACAAAATTCGAAAACAAAATAATCTTTAAGCCTAACAAGCCCAATTTGAGCCTAAGAACTAAAAATATCATGAAAAAAATGTTAAAAATTGTCTAACTAAATTGTGAGCAAAACCAAAATTTGAGCACCCATTTCAACTAAAAGAGGCTAACTTCCTATGGAACATATTATTAAACATATGATCCTGGAGAAAAAAGGGGACCGTTAGTGTATTTTTATTTATTTATTTTTTTTTTTTTGGAATTTTTAAACCCAAAAATTTTTAAATTTTTATTGAAATCTTTAATTTTTAGGCTAAAACTTTTGCGATATCTCTGAATCTAATTGGCGAATTTCGAAACAATATTCTGAAGGGTTAAAGATAATTTTGTTGTCGAATTTGGTTTTTCTCTTTTACGGATTAGGGCGAGCCATTCTCCAGATATGCTAATATATATGGCGTATATCTCGAAAACTAAAACTGATTTTAAAAAAATGTTCAGTTCAGATTCGCATTCAGCTGCCCAAATAACTAAAGAAATATTTTCAATTTCTAGGGAACGAAAAACATGACCGAAATTTTAAAATTTATGGGCTTTTTTGTTATATTACTAGTTATGAGCTTTTTCAATATTTTGCTGTTTATTTTGTTAAATATAGCATTTAGATAAAAGTCGATAAAGCAAAAGCTGTTGAAAAGTTCACAGACAACAATTCGCTTTCCTACGCATAACTCTGTCATTTGGCAACCGATTTTTAAAATTCTTTTTTTTCTTTGAAATGGTTTTCTTGCGGCTTAGTCCCATAATTTTGTTCCAAAATTGGTGGGGAAATTTTCTCCATTTTCCAAGCTATTAAAAATTTTAATTTTTACACCTCGTCCATATTGGCAATAAAAATCTTAGCAATAAGACATAAAACGTCGGCAGAAGAATGTTAACTTATAAATTTAGAAACGTTAACCCTACAACTACATTAGACATGAAATGACTAACATTAATATATAGTTATTCTGTTTTTTTTTACCTTCGTTTATTAATTTTAGTATCTAGTTTTTAAGCAAAAGGTCTCTTTTTTATATAAAAAACAATTAACAATAACAATTGTATTTTTATTTCAA
Organism: Panzeria rudis; assembly: GCA_956483635.1. NCBI lineage: Eukaryota > Metazoa > Arthropoda > Insecta > Diptera > Tachinidae > Panzeria > Panzeria rudis. The sequence goes on along the minus strand of OY101451.1, from coordinate 32,061,110 downwards.
TATTTCGCTACTCTCTTGTGTAGCATCGTCAGGAAATAATTAATGTTGAAATTGATAATAATAATAATTGGAAAATAGTTTGTCATATAAAAATTTGAAATATATGCACAACAAACAAAAAATAATACAAAATTTAAAAGCAACACAAACATTAAATATAACAAATAATTAAAGCCTAAAACTATACTGTAAATAATGTATTAACATTTAACACAAACATAACAGAATATTTTCATGTTATTTATTGTCTCATATGTTAATAGTACAAATAAAAATTAATAAATAAAGTAATTTTTTGAATCTAAATTGATTATTAGGCTAAGGTTCGGAACGTTATATTCAGAAAGAATTGGGTATGATTAATATTCCAAGGAACAAGGGAAAAATTAACATCAACTTAATTTTTCAACGTACACAGCAGAACAGAGTAGCGCCACTTTCGGAAGCCGCTACACTTCCATCGTCAGTGCTCACGTGTATTTGCTATCACCACTTGTCAGGTGGCTCTGTTGAATGTGATTTTAATTCTTATATATACAACTTTTTCGTGAAAATTGAATACGAGAATTAAATCACTCTCAAGCTGATATTAAAGTGCACTTTCCCAGCGTTGCCATCGGTTTATTTTTCTTCATTCCCATTTTTCTGATTTTTGTTCTACTCAAGACAAACTTTTTTGGTTTGATTTTATACTTAAGTATATATGAACATGTAAACATGTGAAAAGCTCAAGCCAGTAGCTAATTGTTTATTAATATGATTATTTCGAACGTATTTGCTTTGTGAATCTAAATTGATTATTAGGCTAAGGTTCGGAACGTTATATTCAGAAAGAATTGGGTATGATCAATATTCCAAGGAACAAGGGAAAAATTAACATCAACTTAATTTTTCAACGTACACAGCAGAACAGAGTAGCGCCACTTTCGGAAGCCGCTACACTTCCATCGTCAGTGCTCACGTGTATTTGCTATCACCACTTGTCAGGTGGCTCTGTTGAATGTGATTTTAATTCTTATATATACAACTTTTTCGTGAAAATTGAATACGAGAATTAAATCACTCTCAAGCTGATATTAAAGTGCACTTTCCCAGCGTTGCCATCGGTTTATTTTTCTTCATTCCCATTTTTCTGATTTTTGTTCTACTCAAGACAAACTTTTTTGGTTTGATTTTATACTTAAGTATATATGAACATGTAAACATGTGAAAAGCTCAAGCCAGTAGCTAATTGTTTATTAATATGATTATTGAGTAGAACAAAAATCAGAAAAATCAAACCAAAAAAGTTTGTCTTGAGTAGAACAAAAATCAGAAAAATGGGAATGAAGAAAAATAAACCGATGGCAACGCTGGGAAAGTGCACTTTAATATCAGCTTGAGAGTGATTTAATTCTCGTATTCAATTTTCACGAAAAAGTTGTATATATAAGAATTAAAATCACATTCAACAGAGCCACCTGACAAGTGGTGATAGCAAATACACGTGAGCACTGACGATGGAAGTGTAGCGGCTTCCGAAAGTGGCGCTACTCTGTTCTGTTGTGTACGTTGAAAAATTAAGTTGATGTTAATTTTTCCCTTGTTCCTTGGAATATTAATCATACCCAATTCTTTCTGAATATAACGTTCCGAACCTTAGCCTAATAATCAATTTAGATTCACAAAGCAAATACGTTCGAAATAATCATATTAAAGTAATTTTTTTTTGTATCAAATGCCTATAATAATGAGCTACAATTTTCTACATCTGATTAACATTAATTATCTGATTGTGATGGTACATTAATTTCGTGTAACAGTTCCGATATAAATCTACGTTAATCTACTATACTGTAAATAAAGTATTAACATTTAACACAAATATAACAGAATAAATTCATGTTATGTAATGTATCAAATGTTAATAGTACAAATAAAAATCAATACATATGTATATTCATGTTATTTTGCGTATCAAATGTCTCTAATTCCGAGCTACATTTTCTACATCCGCCTTAAAATTAATTCTCTTATGTGGTGGTACATCAATTATGTGCAACATTTCTAATATAAATCTACGTTTAATATTCTGTTCTGTATTTAAAACTGAAACATTTTCAAAGTTAGGATAGTGATTTAATTGTGAACAATGTAATGATAATGCTGTCGATTGTGAATTAATATGTCTGTATTTCTGATCAGATCTATGACCAGCAATCCTAGTTCTCAATTTATTCTTTGTTGTGCCTACATATACCTTATCACAATTCTCTAAGTCATTCCCATTACAAGGTATTTCATATACTATGTTCGACATGTCCAATTTCGGTACTTTATCTTTTGTCTTACTAAAAAATCTGTTCAATGTGTTATATGATTTATGAGCGACTCTATATTTATTAGTGTCAAATATACTTGATCTTTTTAATCGTTCAGATATTCCAGGTATATAAGTCATAGACTTGAAAATCTTCGGTTCAACCACATTTAATGTATTATTTATCCTTCTGAATTTATAATTACCTATTAATTTATAAATACGCTGGATAGGAAAATCATTCTCACGAAGTATATTCTTAATTATCCTTTCATTCTTTCTATGAAACCCTCTGTCACTTAACGTTAGTACTCTCTCTATCAAGTTATTTGCTGTGTTAACAATAGTCCTCTTATTATGCTTGGAATAATAATTAATAATTCTCCCTGAAGCTGTTGGTTTTTGATACCAATCCGTTATCAAATTGTTACCTTTTCTTATTACTAGTTTATCCAAATAAGGAAGCCTAGAGTTGCACTCTTTCTCTATTGTAAATCTAATAGAAGGATTAAATCCATTCATTGTTTCTAACATATTATCTATACCGCATTCAGAAATAATGCAAAACAAATCATCCACATATTTGGTCATTAAATCTGGTTTTATATCAAGTTTCCCTATACAAATATCCAGAAATTTCACTATATCAGCAACAATTGGAGAAGCTGGAGATCCCATTGGAAGGCCCTTACGTTGTAAATATATATTTTTATCATACCGGAAATATCTATTATCTTCTATACAAAATTTTAAGATACGAAAAAATAAGTTCCTGTCTATTGTTGTAAATTCCTTGATCAAATCCCACTTATCTTCTATTGTACTAATTGCCAAATCAACTGGAATGCTGGGAAATAAAGATACTACATCAAATGAAACTAATCTTTCATTATGCAGTATACGTTTGGTAAGTAATCTCTTCTTAAAATCAAGTGAGTCTCTAATATTATATATAGAATGTTCAGTAATCCTTTTTAATATATTCGTGATATATTTACATAGTCCATATGATGGAGAATTTACAAAAGAACAAATTGGTCTTAATGGAAAGTCTATTTTATGAATTTTCGGTAATCGATATAATCTAGGTGCAATAGCAACATTAGTCTTTAGTCTGTTTCTATCTATATTCGTACGAATTTCTTTCCTAAAAAGTTCATCAACTAATCCATTATTGATCTTTTGAAATCTGTTCGTTGGATCTCTATTAAGTAGTTCATATTGCTCATCATCACCAACAATATTATTAATTCTAATATTGTAGTCATGTCTATTCAAAGCTGCAGTTGTGTTACCCTTATCAGCCTTCAAAATATAAATATCCTTATTTCTCCTTAAGAAATTTTCTGGTTCATTAACCTTATCCAATATGTATCTATCTCTATTTGTCAATCTCATCCTATTAACATGACTATCAATCACAGTTGTCATTCTAGTTCTAGCTATTTCCTGTTCTTCTCTATTCTGTATTGTCTGTATTAAATCTTCTCCGTCTGTTATCATCTTTAACATGGGAAATTCTTCTCTTCTAACTGGTAAAGCAAATTTATGTCCAAATGATAGTATCCATTGTACGTCTAATGGAATATCAATATCAGTTCTATTAAAATTATTATAGGCATTTGAAAAAATATTACTTTATTTATTAATTTTTATTTGTACTATTAACATTTGATACAATAAATAACATGAAAATATTCTGTTATGTTTGTGTTAAATGTTAATACATTATTTACAGTATAGTTTTAGGCTTTAATTATTTGTAATATTTAATGTTTGTGTTGCTTTTAAATTTTGTATTATTTTTTGTTTGTTGTGCATATATTTCAAATTTTTATATGACAAACTATTTTCCAAATATTATTATTATCAATTTCAACATTAATTATTTCCTGAAGATGCTACACAAGGGAGTAGCGAAATATTGAAATAAAAATACAATTGTTATTGTTAATTGTTTTTATATAAAAAAGAGACCTTTTGCTTAAAAACTAAATACTAAAACTAAGATTAATACCTAACATCATGTTAATGTTAATTGTAGACTGCTCATATTAATGATTTCTTTATGTTTTAACATGGTTCTTAGAGCATTTATTCTAACAACGCTTTCATAACATCATGTTTTAACAGTATTTCATGTGTAATGTAGACGGCATGTAAGAAAGAAAGTTCTTGTGCACTTTTTATATATAATATATATTTTCTTCTTATTGCGAATCTTAAAATATCCACAAAAACCATTTTCCAACGATTTTAGTCCAATTTTTTCTAGATTTTTAATATAATTTTTTATTTAGAATAATTTTTTTTTAAATAAAGAGAATAAATATCCAGACCTTGTTGAAAATTTTCGTTTTTACCCTATGTACAAATTTAGTCAAAATCGTACGAGCGGAAATCGTATCGATTTCATTTTCCACTTTTGTTTCTGTTCCATGTATTTCTTTATATAAAAACTTTTTTGACATAAAATTATTATTATTTCTTTTTTTAGTATTTATACTTATTTTTAAAAAAATGTGTAATTCCTATATGCAACCGCATAATCTTTAACAAGGATACATGTCCTTATATGTCTTATAAAAGTTTACGATGATTATGCAATAAGTAATCTACAAATCTTTTAGCTTGTTGGTACATTGCTGGCATAAGTTCTTGTTATGTTATATAATTAGTCTTCAGCAAATTTTAAAATATGTAACTTCAAATGGGTCCACGGAAATCGCTTACTAAAAACCGATAATACTTTAAAAATTATAAAAGTTCGGAAAAAATTGCTTCTAAGCCGAAAATTGGCGAAAAATAATTTATTCAAAACCGCTAGTGTCGTAAATTCGCAAAATTTTGCCAGTATCGAAAAATAGCAATATTTAATATTGATTAAAAATCGCTTAAAAAAACTATAAAAAATGTGAAAGCTTGCAAAAATCACTAGTTCCACAAAAGTGACGAAAGTCTCTGAAAGATTGCAAAATATAAAAGAAGTCCTAAAATTGATTGAAAAGCGTAAAAAGAATAAAAACTAGAAAAAAATAAAATTTTGCGCGAAAATAATTCGCGAACAAATCTTGAACAAGCTCTAAAATGTATTAGAAATTTCTAAAAATAGAAAAACCATACGGAAATTTTGCTAAAGTGCTCCTGAATATTTATTAAGATGTCCAAAAATTATATATCAGCAAAAAATATGCTTAAATATCAAAAAACACTCCAGTGACAAGCTAATTTAACATTTTAACAAAAGTTATTGCAAAAATTATTGCATACATATCATTCGAAACTTTTGAAATTGTTAAACATATTCTACTCGATTTGAAAACAGTAAAACAATAGAAATTTCGTTTTCTATCACATCTATTTTTTGTTGATATTTTCATAGAACAAAATAGAAAATTAAATCGAATTCGATTTTAAGTAAAATCGATATGAAAACAATAATAAAAGTAGCCATCACAACTTTCTTCGTTTTTGTGTCGATTTTCATTCGAACTCGATTTCCATCACATACCTGTTAAATTCATAAAAATTTTGGTTACTTTTTTTGCATTTGCTTATTTTTTTCTTAAATTTTAGATACAAAAATTTTTTGATCGTGGCAGCACTGGTTGGTGGAGTCACCAAAAATCAGAGTACATATATAAATTGATTTAATGGGAAATGATCTCCATATACATATAATTTTTCGACCTTTATTTAAAATATAAATTGGTTTTTATAGAATTGTTTCTATTCAGGCTTCTAAGGTCATTAAATTTGATTTAAATGCAAATAAAAGACAATTTTATTTCATTTATTCATATCCGACGTTTCGTTGGGATTTTCCAACATCTTCAGGGATAATAGTTTTTATTGAAATATATTTACTCCCTTAATAAAATTTGCACTTAAATTTAGTTAATGTAATTTGATGCGACATGACTACATATAATTTTTTGTGTCACAAACATTATACAACCACTATGCAATATTTTGTTCCACATCCCTGGTCAAAACCAAACTTCAGTAAAAATAATAAATACATTATCAGCTATTATAATGTTAATATTTGCAGTGAAACGGTAGATATAGCAGCAGAAAAAAAATTAAATAAATTTGTATTTTTTGAACAAGAACGGAATATTGTGTTAAAAGGTGTTATTCGATTTAACGATATAGAGCATCAAATAGATGGATCAAAAAGCATTTTAAGCTTATAAAATAAAAAAGTAATATTGTTGATCTGATGCCTCTGCAGTTTATTTGTTTAAAAAAAATATTTACCAAAAGAAATATGTGCTTGCATCAATTTAATGGAATGAAATTTCATTATGGGGATATGTTTAAAAAAACGAGTATAAGGTTTCGCGTTAAAGTTTTGCAATTGATTTTTTATGAATATTTTAGTACAGTAAAATAAGCATTTCACTTTGCATTTTATACAGGATGCAATTTTTTCATGTGTTTAGTTGCATATGTTATTGTGAATTTAAGTTTAATGTTTCAGAGTCGGAGGAGGTAGGAAACGCTCGCTGTTTTAAAAATAAGGGGTGATTATATCAATAAAATTATGACGATGTAAATTTCAGAAAAAACTTCTAGAATCTAGATTTAGAAAGTCTAAAGGTTTCAATCTTAAAATATATAGTCAATAAAACTAACGTTCTAAAATGTAAGTATTAATTCTTGATTTTCAGAATGTATTTTTAAAATTAAGAACCTAATCTCAATTTTAAACTCATAGTCTTGAACTTATGAACATGGCCGTCAATTTTAGAATAAATTTTTGATTTTCAAGAATTCGTGCTTCTTTAACGAAAATTTCATAATATTGAAACGCGTTCTGTGATATGTTGTCAGACGCTTATCGAAGCAGACCCAAATGTGCAGAGTGAATTGTTAAAGAAAATATTTATTTAAGACAAATAATAATTGTGTCCAAACTAAGTTTGGACACTCAAATTATGAATTATAATTTTTATATTAATATGTTAATAATTAATATAAGTTCTGTTCTTTATAATGGGTGTTTTTTATTGAGGTATAGAACTTTAAGTTGGCATCACTTTTTTAACTGGCGGCCATTTTGTCAGCTGTCAAGTGATTAATATTTAGTTTGGTTTGCCATTTCATCATGAACAGGTTGACAAAAGAACAACGCTTGCAAATCGTGCAAATTTTTTTCGAAAATAATGGTTCAGTTCGCGAAGTTTACCGCAAGCTCCGTCCATTTTATGGTCGACATAATCGTCCATCAGAGCAATTAATTCGGTTAACCATGGATCGTTTTCGCACTACGTTTACTCTATGTGATAATACGCATCCGCAGAGACGTCGAACAGTGCGCACCGAAGAAACAATTGCCGCTGTAGAGCAAAGTGTTGAAGAGGACCCGAATGAATCGATTCGCCACCGATAACCATGATAACCGACTATTTTGTTCCCGAATTGGATGGCATGAATGTGGATGAGTTGTGGTTCCAACAAGACGGCGCTACATGCCACACAGCGCACGTCACAATCGATTTATTGAAGGAAACATTCGATGAGCGCATAATTTCGTGGAATGGACCTGTCAATTGGCCACCAAGATCGTGTGATTTGACACCATTGGATTATTTTCTTTGGGGATATGTGAAGTCGCTCGTCTACGCCAACAAACCAGAAACGTTAGGGGACTTGGAAGCCAACATTTGTGGCGTTATTGCCAACATACGGCCCCATATGCTCGAAAAAGTGGTTGAAAAGTGTAGAATTGGCTTTATTCGAGCCAGCCGCGGCGGCCACAAATCATATTTAAACAATAATGGCATAAAATTATCCTTCCAATAAAGCCAAATTGATGGACATTAAAACGATTTTCTTGTGTTTTATTTCAATTCGAAGTTCTGTACCTCTAAAAAAAACACCCGTTATAATTACGGTTCTGCACATCAAAAGTGTAAAGGACCCCATTGTTTTCGCTACGCTCTTCGTCTGTCCGTCTGGCCGTCTGTCTATCTGTCTGTCACAGGCTGTTTACTCGAAAACCGTAAGAGCTACGGAACTGAAATGTTTACAGAATATATAAAACTTTTGCCGCTGCAACAACAAATATATGACAGTTAAAAATTAAAGGGTGATCTAAAGCGAGCAACGACAAATGTTGAAATGCTGATGTAATATACAAACACTTAAATATAGGCGCTTTAAGTTTTTAAAGTTAGTGTTAATTGGTTTAGTCTGCAGATTAGACTACAACAATTAACACTGATATTTAACAGAATAAAAATTTAATGGTGTTCTATCAGGTAATGTGGACCTAACCTAACCAACACAAAGGGACCAACCATGGACCCAAGTGAGCGTAAGCTGCCTGTACAACCTATCAGGTAATGTAATTTTACTATGCAATTTAGACAATATGATGTATCTTGGAAACTGTAAGAGGTAAACTCTTGAAATTTTCAGAAACTTGTTATGAGAACTTGAAAAGTAGGTACTAGTGATGTTACGAATATTCGTATTCGTATTCGAATCGCCGAATATTCGCCTCTTTCATGATATTCGTATTCGTATTCGATAAATTCAAGCGAATCTTTCACGAATATTTTGTGAATACGTTCCAAAAACTAATGTATAAAAAATACTGAAAATTAAACAAAATATATTAATTTTTACAAAAAAAATTTGTCTATAACGCAAAAAAATAATCATCTTTTAGTAAAGAAAAAAGAAACAAAATATATTTCACAACGACATATGGTATTTAAAAAGTAAAGCCCTGTTAAATTAATGTATTAATCATGTTAAAGTAATACTCAAATAAAAGTTTTGAAGTCTTTTCTCCATCAAGCCTATTGCGCGGTGTATAAATGAACTCCTCACCACTAAATGTTGGCTCGCTCGGGACACTCGCCGCTGGTGTCACTAAATATTGCCTGGGTATAGGTAAAAGAAGCTCGTATTTTCCCTTATTTACCTTCCACAACAAAATTTAAAAAAGTGGAATATCATAATAATGTTAAATACCTATAGTATTGTGACTGTTTTTCTCAATTTATTGTTATTGACGCAAAGGGTAGATTTTTTTCAATTAAAGTTGAAATATTAATTGGTACTACCTATTTAGATTGAATATTCGTATTCGAATTTGGCGAATATTGTTTCAGATATTCGTATTCGTATTCGTATTCGCGAATATTAAAAGTTGAAATTCGTAACATCACTAGTTTTTTTTAGCAATTTTAATTGGCTCTGCTTTGGAATTACAACTGCTTATGTTTTATAGTTGATTATTTATTAATCATACGACCAAGCACCAATCTTAATACCTTTGATTGAACCAATGGCAGCTCTTGACCTCTATCCTGTAAACACTATAACTCCCACTCATTTCCACGCTACTTCAGATAGCTTAATTGACCTGGTATTTGTAAATCATAGAGCTAGAGTACTCCTATACGATCAGTTGTGAGCGTCAGTCTTTTCTAAGCATGATATACTTTTCGTGGCTTATGATTTGCATACACGTTGCGAAGACACAATTATTTCATATCGAGATCTACATAACATTAATTATACTACACACAATCATAACATTGATAATATCGATTGGCACCAAATCTATACTCTAGAGCCTGTTGACGATCAACTTTCTTTTATTCTTTGATTTCTTTGTTCCAACGAGAACTAAATGTGTTAAAGCAAGTTAACCACCCTGGTTTAGTGCTCAAATAAAATCTTTGATAAAAAAACGAGATGAGGCTTATAACAGATGGAAAAGATTCAGAACGAGTGAACTTAAAGCAGTGCACAAACAAGCTTGGAGGGAAGCTACAAAGCATATCCATGCGGCAAAATCTACGTTTTATCAAAGAAAATTCGCTTCTGCAATTGATAGCAAATCCAAGTGGAAAGAGATACGCAACATAGGCATTGGGCAAAGAAGCTCTATCTCGTGTCCGCCTGATATTGATATAAATGCTCTTAATCAAAATTTCGTAAATGTCAATGTTCCGCTTCCACCCAACAACATTTATTCTAACCTGTGCTATGTTCCAATCGAAAATATCTTTAGTTTTCGTTGCGTTGATCGGATTGAAGTGTTGCAAAGTTTCTCTGAGATCAAATCTAATGCAACCGGTACGGATGTTATTAATCATATTTTCTTAAGAATTTTACTACCAAAGCTTCTGCCTTATCTAGCACACCTATTTAATTCTATTCTAAGTAAATCTATTTTTCCTGTGGAATGGAAGCTATCTAGAATCATCCCTATTCCTAAACCTAATAATGACTTCCGTCCAATAGCAATACTTCCGTTCTTATCGAAGGTTCTAGAAAACCTTGTTGGTAAACAAGTGAAAGAATATTTGAGTAGTATGAAATTGATATCTGAAAAACAATCTGGTTTTATGAAAGGTAGAAGCTGCATAACCGCACTTGTAGATGTTATAGAGGATATCAGAACCAAAATCGATCATAATATGGTTGCTTTTTTAGGTTTACTTGATCATAGTAAAGCATTTGATACGGTGGATCATTCGATTCTATTAACAAAACTGCAAAAATTTTACCATTTCTCAAGCTCCGCTTGTGCACTCATATACTCGTACCTTACAAACCGATCACAAGTAGTTCAGCTTAAAGACAACATTTCTAATGAGCTAAACGTCAGGAGAGGAGTTCCCCAAGGTTAAATACTTGGGCCTCTTCTTTTCTGCATGTACATCAATGGCCTCCCTAATATTCCCATTAGCAGCACAGTTCATATGTATGCTGACGATGTTCAGTTGTACAACAGTTGCAATGTCGCTGATATAGATATCTGTGTTAACAAAGTCAATGATGACTTGACTATAATTAACAGCTGGGCTAGGGCAAACGGCTTATGCATAAATCCTGCGAAATCCAAATGCATTTTTATTTCAAAATCTAAATATAATTTTGATCATTTTAGAATAAAAATCCAAGACAAAGACATTGCTTTTGTTACCTTGGCATCTAATCTGGGAATTATGTTTCATGAAAGGCTTTCCTGGTCTGCACACATCAACACCGTTGTGGGTAGAGTATATGGTATGCTAAGGAGCCTATGGGAAGTTAAGGACTCGACCCCACTTGATGTACGTATGTTACTGGCAAAAACTTATCTAATACCCTCACTTTTATACGGTTGCGAACTTTTTGCAAATTGCGCTTGTGAAGACCTTCGCAAACTCAGAGTCGCCTACAATAACATTGCACGCTATATTTTCCAGAAAGGACGTCGTGATCACATATCATTATATTCTTATCAAATCTTTCAAATGAAATTTGAAGATCTGCTTAACTACAAATGTCTTATCTTTCTGCAAAAAATAATCATAACTCAACAACCCACATATATTTTCAATAGGATCACATTTGCCAGATCAAACCGTGGTAAAAAGATAATTCAAATAAAATATAAGAGCCTTTTATCACAACGGCAATTTTTGATTCACACAATAAGTCTTTGGAATTCATTGCCAAATTACATGCAAAAATTAATCAACGCTAATGTGTTCAAAAGGGAGTTAAAAAAATTATTTATGTAATGACTACTTTTTATTGCTATTTTATTATTATCTTTAATTTCTATTTTATTATTATCTTTATAATTTCTATTTTGTTTTTATAATACATCACTTTATTACATACTTGTTCTGTAACATAATAGTTTCAATTATGTATACATACCTATTTTAACTTAAATTTCAACTGGCAATGCTGTCATTACAATAACAAATACGTACTAATAGCCAAAACGCCAATAATAGTCTTCGTGACGTAGGCGTTCCGACAATAATTATAACAATTATTTTTGAGCTCTAGAAATACGCAATTTTTGCGAGTTATTTTTACTAAAAATTAAAAAAAATAATTGAATAGAAATGTAAAAATAAAAAAGAAGACAAAATATTAAAATTCAAGAGAGCACTGTCAGGTGGAAACGCTGAGTTAATCATAGATTCAATTTTTTTTAAATTAACTTGTATTTACTATGTCAAAAATCTTTTATTACTCCAAATATGTTTGTATATCATTTAAAACTTTTGTCTTTGGTATATATCATATATCATATATGTGCTCTCATATCACTAGCACTGTCACTTATAAGATATATTTTCTTGTTGTGCTAGTTATCAAATAAAACAATAAATAAATAAAAACAATCAGGGTTAACAGATTTTCTCTGACCTATTTCGCCAAATTGATTTTAAAAATCGCCAAAAGTCGCCAACATCTCTGTTTCATGTAGATTTTCTTACTATATATTTTACAGTAAATTTGTTTTTATATACATAATAGTTTTTTAATATAAGTTTTTATAAAATAATCCCGTAAAAATTTAGCAGAAAATCGTCAAAAGTAGAAAGAAAATCGCCAAAAACTATTTCTTTTCAATTTGTCACATCAGAATTCAAAATCCATTAATGAGTGTAATTAATATTAAAAAAAACATCAAAATCACTTTGTGTTCATTTCTTCCAGACAAGTTTTGGTGAGAGCTATTTTTGAAAATACTCTTTCAACAAAGTAATTTTCCTAAATTATAAACATTTTAAGTTCGATTTTGTTAAAAAAAAATAGCCACAAAAATCGCCAACATATTTATTTATCGCCAGAAAAATCGCCATGACGTCAAATCAAAAATTCTGACGCCAAACAAGTTGAAAAATCGCCACATTTGGCAACATCTGAAAGCCCTGGCACCAATTAGGGATAGCAAAGTGAAAAAAATATATCGATATATATCGATATCGATATCGATATATTTTTAAATATCGATCGGCATCGATATATATCGAATAAAAAATATCGATATATCGAAATATCGATATTTTTTCAACAATGATAATTCATACGTAGTCCCCAAATTGTTTTTCAAATAAAACAAAAAAATTACCTTTCTTATGAATAATTAAGCTGGAAATAGTTAATTTCCAAGAGTTAATTTCCAAGATCAACAAAATTACACTCAAAGAATGATAGTTTTTCGAATAGACAAAATATAAATAAAACAAGAGATTTTGTTAGTAATATTCTATTTGGTGAAGACTGTGCCGAAATGTTTTTAAAAATTGCACGAAAAACAAAACCAAAGCAAAATAAATTTCGAATTTGATACTGTCCATATATTTGGAAAAAAATATGTATATATCGATATATCGAAATTAAAAATTTCGACGATATATATGGATATAGTTTTAAGAAAATATCGATATATCGATATTTTTGCCCATCCCTAGTACCAATCAGTAAGCTGCAACAAGTGTCAAACTTTCTACTATAACCAATCACGTATGTATTGCAATGAAGAACGGTGTTTAGATTTCTATGGTTTTCAAGAATAACCGCGTAACACTTCTGTGGCTTATTTTAAATTATTGATGTGAAATGGATTTATTCCGAATGATCTTTACATAGGGATTAAGCGTAATAGCATGGACCGACCTTATTTTTGACTAAAAACAGCTTTTATATTGAATCAAACGGTTTTCAGCACTGACAGAGTATATCGTACTGGCTTATTCATTTATGAATAATTCACGCATACTTGGACTTATGTTGTCATTTACTGGACACAATGTTATAACCACTTGTGGTCCTTATTCATATAAGATTCCTGCTTAAAATGTTAACTAGTTTTACTGTCGTGTATGAGGAAGAAAAACTAAATGAAACCGATTACAATGTTTGAAAAAGAATATTTAACTTTCCTAAAAAAGTGGTCTTAAGACATATGCGGTTATTCATGAAATCCACAAATTTATTCTATGCTCCACATATATGCATATATATGTATTTTTTAACAATAAATTAAACTAAAAAACATATTTTAACCGAAATAAAAATATGCGAAGAGAAGAATTTTCATTGTTGGTCGAAATTAATACACTATATAGTATAACTAGGCAGAGCCAGATTAATTTTTATTTACTAAATAATTGCATTATTTAAGATTAACTATACCAGCGGCTTCGTATTTAAAAGTCTGTTGTTAACGCATATATATAAGCGTGTCTCTAAAAATATTGTTTTACATACGTATAATGTAAACAAAATTCACAATCTTGGGCAAGCGGTGTTGCATCATAGCATTAGCAAAATTATCGAGTATATTGCATTGGTGGGTGTATCAGTGGGACTGCAGATGCACGCTAGCCAATTTTCTGTGGCCCTAAATGACTTTTTCCTAAAGATTATTCTTAAATACTTATAAGAAACAAATAAATTTGCATATTACGGAAGTTGGCAGCGTATTTTTAAGCTTCACTAAACAACGTTCTAAATAAGGTTCCCAAGGATGAGCTGATATAGCTCTTCTATTGCAACGTAATTATAATCGGCTATATACTTGCTAACATTTTTAAAATTTTTTAACGCGTTTTGCCAAGTTAGCTTTGTTTTAGATATGCTTCGTTGCAATGAAAGAGCACTATGCAAAGTAATGTTAAGAAACGTCGAATATAACATATTTAGAATAAGACATAAAAGAAAAAATTCAATACATGTAATAACAAAGTTTTTAATGGAAATTTTGGTCTTCAAAAGTTGGCCAATATAAAACAACATGCACATGCAAATTTAAAAAAAAAAATATAAGCCGATGAATATGTTGACACCTTATGGGAATTATTATGGTCTTATTTATAACAAATTTAAATGCATTTAAAATATATTTCAAGAAAAATTTATGTGGCAATTTTATCTTAAAATACATTTCGGACATATTTTATTTCTTTAAATAAGGCAGTTAGTATTTAAGTTACTAGCATTAATTAATTTTAAACGTATATTTGCAATATATTCTACACACAGGAAAGAAGGAATGTGAAATCAACATGAGGCAATTGTGATTTGAAATCATATTAAATTTACAAGAAGTAATTTTTCATTTAAGTGTGTTAGTATTTATTTACTTTGTTCATTGCTTCAGTTCACTGTTGTGCTTAGTTCTGTGACTTGGTTTGGTTTATTCTTACATGTGTCGGCTATCTAGATGACAAAAAAACGAATAACTAGCGAAAATTTACTGCTGCTGGCTTAAAATTATTAAATGAAAAATTATTAATCTAACCTTAATTCACTTTGATTTAAAATGTTCACTGCTAAAACAACTTAATTATAAACTTTACATTCCATTTTAAATCAACATGACTATAACTCTAATTTCAAATATTTTTTATGTTGAATAATCATTTACACCATGTTGAATGAAAATGAAATTCATTTTATATACGATGACTATTTATATAGTGTATAGCTAAAGTAAAGTTTGAAGCAGTTGTGGCTGCAAGTGGCACGAGCTCAAATCTTGGCTGGGGTAGCCAACTACAATACAAAGTTTTCTGATGTCTATGCTAATAACTATCACGTAAGTACGAACATTAATAAAATAGCTACATTAAAGTCATGTTGTTTCAGCTTGATATAACTATAATTCACCATGATTCGTAGTGTAGTCTCAATACCAGATTCACGTTCTTTCAACTTGAAATAACTTTGATTCAACATGATTCTTAGTGTGGTTCCAATATCAAATTCACGTTGTTTCAATTCTAAATAACTTTGATTCAACATGATTTTTCGTATTTTTTCAGTACCAACCTCATTTTGATTTAACTGTACAGCAATGTTAAATCAACATGAAATATATTTAATTTAAAAGGATAAATTTTCCTTCAAGATTATTGTAAATCATGTTGAACTAACATTAGGGCCTGTTCACATATTACGTAACGCTATTTTCGGAGCCATTTTACCTCCTAGTCCGTAACAAATCTTTAACCCCCCATATGTAGCATTACGTAATATGTGAATAGCTCCTTAGTGTTAAATTATCCTGGCTTTCAACGATTTCATATTGAAATTTTTCTATATGTACCTTTTTGTAAGAAAATCAGATTTTGCTTAATCTTTGTGGAAATAATTTTTGAGGTCCCAGAAACGTATAGCTACGGGAATTTAATTTTTGTAAACCCTATTCGCGGTCCATGCGAAATTCAAAAATAAAAGTCTTGGAATTTGTGAATAAAAATTTTTTTAAGTAAGTTTTAGAACTAAAGTTAGAAATATATTCCCCATTTAATTAACAAAGGAGTTAAATTAAAAAGTTCAAGAAAACAATGTTACAATCAACACAAAGGAATATAAGCATCAAAGAAGTACTTTTGCCAACAGTGTTTAATTAATGTTATTCAGCTGCACTATTTTTGAGTTCTTTTAAGAACTAACAAAAATAGAACACATATTTTTTTTCGCAAATATCTCGAAAGTGCAACTTATGAAATGAATTATGCAAATCTTTTATTTTTCTACATTTTAACCTACTCAGAAAAATTCAATTCTTGAATATATTTGAACTAAATCATGTTCAGCTAGAGAGTTTTAAAGTTTTATAGCTCTCATTAAGATCAAATTCCAATCCATAACTCTATTAGTTGATCTTAAGGTTACTTACATTTTTCTAATAATGCAATAATTCGACTAGAAATTTACATGCAAACACATGTGGAATCTAACTGGAATCCCAATTGCGATGTAACGCAAAAATGTATTTGGAACCCGATTGCTTTCCTGTGGGGAAATATCAAAATCTTGCAAAAATTTGCTCAAATCGGAAAAACAGCAAACTCTAATATTGAATTGAAATTCCTGCAGCTATCCAAGGAACAATCACCTGTATTGAAGATGAGCAAAAAATGCGACTAAAAATCTGTATTAGATTTTCCCGACAAGCTCTCAATAGTTTCAAACTTGGGAAGAACTTATGTTAAGTCACTAAAGATGGGCTATCCCAACAAGTTCCCGGTCAGGTCCCAAATGATATAACATCCCGCCTAGAAATGGTCCCAATACACATATTTCCGACTAGAAATTTTCCCAATGCAGATATTGGGTCCCAATGGGGAATACGTGAAGCAAACCCAAAAGGTTACTTCCATTCAGGATCCAAGCGGGAGATTGTTCGGATAGCCCATTTATAAATTAGTTATTTAACATCAGTTCTTTCCAAGTGGGTAACTATAGGCAACTTGTTGGGAAAATCTAATATAGATATTTAATCGAATTTTTCGATCGTTTTCGATAAATGTGATTCTTGCTTACTTTTGTCCCTTGGACAAGCTTAACGATTTATAATCAATATTAATTTGTTATTTTTTCGAAAATAAATTTTGTCCAGACAAAGTGGGTGAATTCAGCTTTATTTAAAAAGTTTTTTGTTAAGATATTTCAGTTATGTTTTTGTTAAGTTAAAAATTTTCTAGATTATTTACTAAGAATAGTTTGCAATGTTAACCGAAAAACAAACAAAATATTTGAAACTAAAAATTTTGAAATAATGTCATAAATTTAATAATAAAAATATTTCCTTCAAATTAATAATAAAAATATTTCCTGAAAGAATGAAAATTAAAATTGGTAAGTATATTAGATAAACCGCTGAAATCAATATGCATATTTTTACAGGCACAGAAACATACAGGATTGCAGAGTTAATATTAGTACATATTTAAAAGTTGTAGAAATAAGATATTTTTACTTTGGGGCAGGTAAGAATAAAATTAATATGACCAGGGGTCGGGACATCACATCAGTGAACGTACAACCCGTCACGTAGACACCATTTTCGGATTGTAACATACGTGAACGCACTGTAATCCCATTCAGCTTATACGATTGACGTATTACGTAATTTATTTACGTACGATTGTCGGTACGATCACGGATGTGTTGATTTGAGCCGTAGCACAAAGGCAATTATTCTTGTTCCCAAAGTGATATTTTTAATTCTGCTATCTATAGATACCACCTCGACCCGACACCAAAACTTTGCCACTTTTCTAGTCTTTGTCGATAAAAATTAACCACTATTGATAGACTAAGGCCTAGAATATGGGGTTGAAATGACTTCGACAAATAAAGTTGCAGAATAAGGTAGAATATAAAAATTATTATTATCGTTGATTGTCCTTTAACAATAATGGCTACCTACAGATTGGTTTGTTAAAGGGTGATTCGTAAAACATTTTGGGAGTCCAGAAATGAAAATCCGTGAGCTGGATCCTATCTAAATATGTCCTTGAAGTTTTTTTTTTTAAATTTTTCCCTACAGAACATGTCAGAAATAGTCACCCGGATTATGTATGCGAAGTCGAAAAAAATTGTAAAACTTTTTTTTATTCTAAGACAATTTGTCGTAGTCACAAATTCGTCTTCGACATTCATAATCCGGGTGAATGTGGTATTCCATTCCATTTTAAAGAGTTTTGAATGGACGTAAGAGACACTTCATAGGAAGATAAAAAATTTATATTTGTTATTCCTTAAAATTGTAATTGGAATTTTTGATGTTTCCCAAAATATCTTGTAATGACTCAAAAATTGTATACTTATGTTATAAGTTTGCAATATTTAGCTATTTTTTGCTTTTATATATATATGTATATGTTTCCATATATTAACACAATAGTTTATTACATTGTAGAAATTTATAAGAAAATTTTACACGATGAAATATTTCCTGAAATTTGTGGCATGCAACTTTCTTATTTGCTAATAGAATGGACAGGGAAACAAGTTGGGTTGAAAAAGTGGTAGAAATAAAATTTCAGACTTTTTTTACCAAATTTGCCTTTCCGCATTTGCAATAAGAAAATTAGCAAATAAAAAAGAAAATTAAATGACATTATAAGAGAAAAAAACACCAGTAAAGGAAATATATATGATTTAAAATTCAGCGAAAAAAACAGCAGTTTTTACTGTTCCGAATTTAATGTGAGCTAAGATAATAATTTTAATAATAATAAAAATGAGTGCAGGGATTTCCCTATGAAAGACTACAGTAGACTGCTCGATTGGTATCTTGTGGGAATTTCCCGGTGGCGAACTTAAAAGGATTGCCCTATTCGGCCCCAAATACGTTTCTGCATTACACCCCAATTCGGGAACTATTTGGACGACCCATTTGGGTACCAATTGGGAGCAGATAAAATTTCTAGTCGTCAATTGCGACCGTGTTGGGAATTCATGGGGTAAGCCCAAAAGGTTTATCCCGTTCGGGATCCGGTCGGGAGCGTGTTGAGATAGCCTATTTAAAAATTAACGGTTCAACATAAGTTTTTCCCAAGTGGGAAACTATTGGGAACTTGTTGGACAAATCTAACCCAAATTTTTTACCGTATTTTTACTCATTTTCGATAGAGGTGATTTTTCGCTTACGCGATTTTTAATCAACATTAAAGTGGTTTATATATCGATGTAAGCTAATTTTTGCGAGTTTCGAATTCTGGGAATTTCTCGTGAGTTTTCGCCATTTTCGCGATAGGAGTGATTTTAAGTCAATTCAAGGCTTGATACTGCTGCTTGCAGTTTTAGCCATATTCGGGGTGTAAGTGTGTGCAATTATATAAAAAGACTTTATATGAACTTCTCTATGCATGAAATATATAGTACTATATATGTATATATGTAAGTTTTTGTCTATTTTAGATATCAATATCATCAGATATTTTTGTTTGTCTTAGGTAAAATTAAAAACATACTTAACTTCAAACATATTTTTAGTTAAAATTTTTTTTTATAAATATAAATAAATTTTTTGAAAATTTTGTCAATATCTTCCAATGTTTTTATGTTGTCAAACTATTATAAAATAAAATAAAATTAAAAATAATTGTTTCTTAAAGGAGAAAAAATAAATAGATTGGTAAGTAATTTACATGCATGAACATGAAATGTAAATACGTATGTATATAATATATCATTTATTTCTTAGATATAAAGAACATAGCAGGAGTCAGATCACAGTATTGGATGAACCATGACTTTCTAAAGGAAGAGGCAACAAGTTCATGCATTGGTTAAAAGGTAAGCATATTCATAAATATGTACATATGAACATACATACATATATATGTATGCACAAGACGTCTCGAAGGAGTGCTCCAGACATGTGTTTTGCCTCTTATACTTTTTCAACATCACTAAAAAGCCCAATTCGAAAGTGAATTTTGAACTTGTATAATGTGCGGAAACATTATTTCTAAGTCTTAAAAATAAAAATGCGTTTTCGAAATCCATTATACATTTGTACGTTCGTTACAACATTACTGTTTTGAAAGTATGAGAAGCAAAATAAATGTCTTACATACGTTTTCAATTTCATCCTGTAGGCTATTATTAGGTGTATTTGTTGACGTATACAAAGCTATCCGAACTTTCCCAAAACCTTTCTTCAATACAAAATTTGTACACAGAAAACGTTTGGAAAATTTTGGATATCATCGTGCACGTAAAGAAACACACATATTATAGGCAATATTTAGCTCGGATAACACCCAAGTTTACAACAAATTTGTGTCATTTTAACATGCCTATTTAAAATTAATAAATTCTGTATTTTCTCCTTCGAAAATTAGTTCAATGTCCTTTGTAATGCAAAAAAAGAAGATAAGAAACACCGTATAGAGGATTTTTACAAAATGTTAAATTTTTTCGATATCTAATTACATTTTAATAGCTTTTTTGTATTTTTACCCTTGGCTGAAATGCACTAATTTCATTTTTTATAACAATCATTTTAAATTTTCTTATTATTTTAAAGACTGATGTGCACCAAAATGTCACAGTAGTTTTAGAGGAAGCAAAAAATCGAGTCCAAGCTGAATTAATTTTAATATTATACGCATTTTTCGTTTTAACGTTCATAGTTTACCAGAATGTTAAAGAAAGTAATATTCATTATTCTGGATATATTTTTTGACGAACCTCACCCCTCCACTAAATAAATAAGCACTTCTTTACTTTCTTCCGATAAAAATTGACTACTAGTGACAGCAGCTTTTTTTCTTTAAGCACTAGAGAACTGCAAGAGGCTGTTAACTATTACTCAGTATCTACCCTACGGTAAATGGAACTGACACAAAACAAGTCACGTGACCGGTCCCCACGTGGTAGGGACCAGCCCGAGTTCTAACACTTCCTATGAAGCGGACCAGCCACTTTGACATGGGAATGGCCTAGGATGGCGTTAATTGATACTTTGTATGCACTTTGTAACTTGTCTCTGAACTATCTTATGGAGTCCTAATCGGTGTAGATAATATAGATTATATATATGTAAATATTATTCTAAAATTCAGCTGTAATTATCGATTAATTTATTTTTTTATTGTTACAAATTCAAGTAAAAATTGTAATTTAGTTTTAAGCGCTGTCTTTGATAGGATTCGAACCGACAATCTCCGGCATGACAGGCTAGTACACTACCCACTCGACCACAGGGGCACTTATATTTCAATGTTACAAATACCAGTTAAGCTGGAGTTAATATCTGAATATAGTTACGGAAACCACTTGCAGAAAGTATTTACACCAAATAAGTCTGATACTATAGTTGAGCTGCAACCAGTCCTCGCTATACCAGATGTTACTTTGAAACTCAACATTCGTGAGACTGAACACTATATTGCGAACTTAAACTTGAAAAAAGCCCCTGGCGCTGATGAAATAAGTAATGAAATGCTCTTAGAGCTACCCTATACTGCAAAACGGATAATTATATTTATTTTTAACAGTATTTTGTGCCTCAAATGTTATCCCGCAGAATGGAAGGTTTCGCTGATTATCATGATACCTAAACCAGGCAAAGATCATACGAAGGTGGAGTCCTATAGGCCTATAAGCCTGTTGTCTAACATGTCAAAACTATTATATACTTATGAGTAAGCTAACACCCATACTGAATCGTACTGGATGCATTCCAGACCACCAATTCGGTTTTAGGAGACAACATAGTACGATTGAACAAACACATAGACTCGTGAACGTGGTTAGAAAAACCTTCGAAGAAAAGAAATATTGTTCTGCGCTCTTCATCGATGTTTCTCAGGCATTTGATAAAGTATGGCACGCAGGTTTAATACATAAACTAAAGCAAAACCTGCCCGAAAACATCCTTAAACTTTTAGAAAGCTACTTAACTGAGCGAAAATTTGTTGTTAAAGAACCCATTGAAGCCGGAGTTCCTCAAGGCAGCTTCCTCGGTCCTGTATTATATCTGATATATGCCTCTGACTTGCCGGTAAGCAGTAACATACACATATCAACATTCGCTGATGATACAGCTTTTCTAAGTGTTCACAAAATCCATCAAGAAGCCACCCGCAATTTGCTAGATTATATACCCCAGTTGGAACAATGGCTAAAACAATGGCGGATAAAAATTAACGAACAAAAACGTCTACACATTACTTTTACATTGTGCAAAGAAACCTGCCCACCTATACAAATAAATAACCAAACTATACCTCAACACACTAAAGTAACATATCTCGGTGTTCATCTTGATCGTCGTCTAACATGGAAGTTACACATAAATGCAAAGGTGGCCCAAATGAAACTAAAAGCAGCTCAAATGAATTGGCTCATTGGAAGGAACTCTACTCTAAGCCTAGATTGTAAACTTCTTCTATACAACTCCATTCTAAAACCAATATGGTCCTACGGAATCCAGTTATGGGGCACTGCCTCGGCATCAAATGTAGAAAAAATTCAAAGGCAACAAAATAAAATACTCCGTACGATTAAAGCAGCCCCATGGTATGTCAGAAACAAGCGAATTCATAAAGACCTAGATGTGCCGCCGGTTAAGACAGTATTTTCTAAACACGTGACAAGCTACATAAAAAGACTTGAGTTGCACCCAAATCCCCTAGCCCGAAACATCATTAACTTTAGAGGCCACACTCGGCTGAGAAGGAGGGACACTCTTGCTCTCAGCCGAACACGAGAGACGTAAACAGCCAAACAACCAACCGCTGAAACAAATATTTTTGTCTGGCACTGGCTGGACTTAAAAATTAAAATTTTACAGTTAAGATTTGATTACTTATTGTTAGTTCAATTTTATTGAAGATACAATAAATAAATATATATAACCGAAAAAAAAGTTACGGAACAAGTTTCTGAGTGTCATGTCAGTCTCATTGAAGGGAGACAATTAATATTATATAGATACTATGTGATCGATAAGTCTTAGATCCAGGTGCATCGAATTTGTTTAGTGCCGTTTACTACAATACTAGCCGGAGTACCAACTGACTGAAAATGGTTAATATGTGTCCATTTACACAATGTTTCTTTTTTCACCATTCTCTTCTCCTTATTTTTGGTACCAGTCTCATTTTCTCAAGTCATAGGACGAGTACTTTTGGATCACTTGTCACCAAATTTTCCGCAGGGTAGTAAGCGAGTTCACATTTTTGGTGTTGAGTTGACATGGCGTCGACACATTATTACAGAGCAAGAGGAGCCAGCTTTCATAAAATAATAATTAATGTTATCAGTTTTTATTTATGTCCATTAGTATTTATGTACGTTAATGAAATAGCCTTAAAAACCTAAAGGTACAGTCATACTTGGCAAAGATTTGCCCAAAAAAAACGCAACCACTTTTTTTGCTCATGGTTAGTGTGATTTTACTTAGTCTTTATATCACAAAATAAAGTTAATTATGCCGCAAAAAGCTATTTTTATATTATTTTTGATATATGCGACCACATACTTAAAAATATATTGGAATTAAAGGATATACAATTTTAGCTTGTCTGTTGGTCACCTTTTTTCCGCATATATTTGCTAAGTGTGACCTTACCTTAATAAATATATGTATGTATGTTTGTGATATAAAAATAAAAAAACAAAATAAAAAAGTGTTTGATTGTTTTTTGATTAACAAAATTGTTAAAGTCGAGACTAATGAAAAAACAGTAAATATTATTCTGGTTAGTAGTTATTCGGTTTTTAAAGTAGACTGCCTGATTGGGATATTGTGGTGATTTCCCGGTGAGGAACTTCTGCGTTTACTCCCAACTCGAGAACCAATTGGATAACCCAATTGGCTCCGAATTAGGAGCTCACGAAAATTTCTAGTCGGGATGTTTGCGCTTGCAATATTTTCTCAATCGGTCCCTAATAAGAGTATTAGGAAAATTTCTAGTCGGGAATACTCACATTCGACATTATTTGCCGTTTATTAAATATTAGGAATTATTGTTATGACCATTTGAAAAGTAAGAAAATGACAAATGGAAAAAATAAAATTAGCCTCTTTGAGGTTATATTGAAAATTACAGAAGGCTAAAAAAGGCCACGAAGCTAAAACGTAAATTTCGAGGCTAAAAGACGAAAAAAGAGGCTAAGTCCAGCCTCGAAAAGGTTAAACTGGCTATTCTGTAGATAAACAAATTTTTGCAAATTTTCGTAACATTTGCGATTTTTCCTTACAGTTGAGTTGTGCAATTTCTTACAGCTTGAGTGAGTTTTAATCACACGAGATTATCAAAAAAATCAGATAATTTCAATTTTAACTGAGTTTATTTAAATAATTCTTTAGGAGATAGAGGATTTGCTTTCGTAAAAATTAACTGTTTTAAGAGAGAGAGAAATAAAAAAAAATGCCCTTAGAACTGCAAGAAAAAGAGGTTTTTAATATTAAATTTATACCATATACGATTGTTTTACGCTATACTTTGCCATCAGAAAGTGATTTTTGTCAAAATAGACTATAGAGGCTTTTGAATATAAGCCGTCGCTATTATCCTTACCTTATACTTCGCACTCTGAAATATGCTTTGACTGGGAACTGGATATGATTCCAGTTTCCCATGATTTTCTGGCATGAAAATTGCCATGTGAAGGCTAAAGAATTTCACTTTTTTCGTGAACGTGTCTAACAATGCAATCTGGTTGCATTTGATGAATGCTTGTGACCAGTAAATCTAAAAATTCAAAATATTTTTTATTCAATATAAACCCAGTCAAAAACTACGAATTAAATCAAGGACAGCAATGTCCATTGGAGTAAGTCGTTTTTGATTTAACTAATAAAATTTTTAGTACTTTAAAGTTTAATCGATCTCTTTGAGTATTTATTTTGTTTTTAATTTTTAATAATAGAATTTTTTGCTAGCGAGTTGAGCAAAAAAAAAAAGAAAATAAATGGAAATCTAAACAGGGGAATAGATTTAAATAAAGTATGAAACTATAAATACACGTGTTATATAAAATTTCAGCAACTTACTTTTCTGCAAAAAGATGTTTCTGGCATTTATTAGTATCATAAAACCTGGATAAAAGAAATTACAAGTATATTTCATGAACAAAAGAAGCTAACTATTAAAAAATTACTAGCGGTTGAAGCAAAAACAGCTATTTTCAAATAACTTATGGTATTTGCTCAAGAATTTCTCTAAAATTTTCGATCAAATTTTTTTTTTTTACATTCGCCGAATTCCATTCTTTTGAATAGAAAAAGATACATTCATTATATACATATGTATCTTCACAGATAAAGGTTTTTGTTATTCATTTATTACAGAAACTATACAAGTGGATATAGTAGTGTTTGATACTATACCCCTCGTGTAATTTTATTTATAAACAAATTTAAAAATCTTTAGCATAAATTCTTAAAAAAAAAAACTGTTTTATTCAACCCATGATTTTCATACTCAAATAGGTTTTTTCTGTGTTTACAACTAAAATTACACGTTTCATGCCACAGATTGTAGATTGAACATTAGTATGTTATATTATTTCTATACCCAAGGATGAAAAAAATTATGTTTCAGAAAATATAACAAATACTTCCATCTGTGTATGTATGAATGCACACATGGATGTGAAAAATAAGCAAAAAGCGCATCTGTTATGAATAATGTGTCTCTAGTGTTTCCTGTTGCCATTCACATGCGATTTCCGCAAAACGATTTTTTTTTAAATCTATTGCTTCGAACCAAGCAAAAACAAAATACGAACAAAATAAAAAAATATTGTGCATTGAATAAATGAAAAAGTTCTGATTTTGAAATGTTGTTATTTAAATATTTCAAGTTTTTTTTCCACCCCCAAAAGGACAATAACAAAATATATAATATCAACAATTTTTTTATATGATTTTTATTTTGTTATTTTGGTTACTTAAACAATTTGAATGAACATTTATTTGTCTAAGCCAAACTAAAGCAAACATTTGGATTTTTTGTGAAAAGAGCACAAAGCAATTTTAATACGGTTTTCGTAAAAAAAAACATTTCATTGAAAATATCAATAGACTAAATATATTTAGGTGCATTTATGCAAATTGAAGTACATTCAAACTAGACCCATTAATAGAGTTTTGGCTGGTTAAGGTAAATTTAACTAACAGCTTTCGGATTTTTTTGTTTTAAGCTAAGCGCTTTCTCTAGCGTGCATGTTGTAAATATAAATATGCATGTACCCATTTATAAGCTGTGATGTAATTTTTAGTGGTTAAAGAAATGTAAAACAATCAGTGAAGAGATTTAAAAAAAATATACCATACCAATGAAATTTGCTTATAGTAAACAAATCCAGTGCAAATTTTAACTAGTATTACAAGCATTAATACTAGGGATGCATCCAGTACCGCTACCGTCATATCGGCGATACTTTAAGTTTGCGGATATATAGTTATGGGCGATGTTTTCATTGCAGATACACCCATACTTATGTAAGTTTTTGTTTTAATAAATAAGCGTTAATAAAAAGAAGTCAGTTTTTGAAACAGCTTAATTATTTTCAAGACTTATTTTTCTGGTTAGCAGCAATTAAAAGGTGTTGCTATAACAACGAGTTAGATAATAATCTTGCCTTAATCGTATAAGATTCTAAGTAGGACTTACATTTGAAAAATAAGTAATGATGGAAGCTGTGGTTAAAATTTTGCTCTACTTCGAAGAGGCTACAAAGTCAGCTGGCAAAGCCACTAGATTCCACTACTTGATTCCTTTCCACAATTTTTAGGAAACATGATAAATCCATGAAAAAAGGAAGAATAGATCAAATTGTAAATGTTAGTGACCGACTTGGCATTAATTTCAAGTAAAAGTTTTGATGTCTTATTAATATGTTTATACAAAAGTAAATTCTTAATTTATGTGGTTATGTATTTTTATGAAAGTTGTGACTTACGGTCCTTTTTACAATGGACGATTAAATGTTAACATGGACTTTATGGGCAACTTTTATATGCCGAACTCACCCTTACAGTTCACGTTAACTTTTTACAGTACATTGTAAAAAGGGCCATTAATTCTGAATAAAATAAAAAGTTGTGGATCGTTTTTAATGAGATATGGATTCTCTTGTTTGAAATACATTTAGCAATATTTGAATCCTTTTTTTGATTTATTCGTAAGCGACCAAATTTGAAGTTCTCAGGAGAAGATTTTTTTATTATATTCAAATATAATCTTCGTATACATAAATTGTCGCTTACGATAAAACTCTACAGCCTGTATTAAAAGCTATCAACAATTTTGGCATTTTGGCAATTCTAAACTATGGGGACTGACGACCATAAAATTTTTTTTCAATAAAAAAAGTTTAATTTTTACCACATGTCGCTTACGATTAAATCGAAAATATGACTCCATATGCTCACAGAAAAAAAAACGGAATATATTTAATTTTTTTACTTTCATTAACTAAATGTTACACATACAATTACAAATTATATCATAACTTAATTTAAGCGAGAATAGTAACGTTGGCCTTCTCTCGTTGTAGAGTCTATGGTGGGAATCGAACCCATAACTAGCGATGCAACATCGTTCTTAAAAACATCGATGTTTGAAAACATAGATGTTTCCACAAAAACATAGATGTTAAAAAACATTGATAATGAAAAATAAACATCAATGTTTTTATTTACTCATTATTAAATAATTTAATATGTACCCAAAAAAGATTTATGCCGAATTCGGGAGTCGGTCAAAAAATGTGCCGTGGTGGTTGACCAGCAAGTGCACCGCTTTGACTAAGGAATTTCTGAAATCTTTGTTGAAATGTTTGAGAGATTTCTGTTGTTTTAAGATTGTTTTAAAACTTTGAAATGAGGGTGAAAAATGGCTTAATTTTGATAAAATTAGAGCGTAATTGTTGGACGTTTTTCACAAAATTTGTTCAGAAATATTTTTTATTTTATATTCAATAATTCAAAAGGACAGACTTAAAAATTACTGCAGTAGAAACCTTAATTCGATTGAGACATGCACGATGTAGCGTTGGACGAATGAAGTGAATTTCTCTACGAAATTCTAAATTAATCGCTTAATAAAAAAGAACGCCCATCGAGTTTTTCAAATTTCTCTACAAATTCTATTAGATATATTTGATATAAATTATTTGGTTTTTAATTGTTTCCCGCGCGGTCAAAAATGTGGCAATGAGAGCAGATTATCTAAAATTAGTAATATTTTTAGAAGCATTTTTTTACCTGCATGAAAATAGAACCTTAATTAATTTTTTAATTGTTTTTCTTTACTATTTATTAATAACATTAAATAAAAAATGTAAATAAAACCCCGAAGAAAATAGATGATAACTTCAAATCGGCTGGACCAAATTTCTCACTTTCACATTTCAACACGATTTACTAAATTAAAATCAAGAGGATTCATCTAGAAAAGATGTGATGTCTTCTAAACGGCTGGGCCGATTTTCTTTAAACATAGCTAAGACCACTCGCGATTAAATTACCTTTTAAACAAAGAAAACTAAATCAAAATCGGTCCAGCCGTTTGGGCTGTACAATGACGTGTACAGACATACAGATACGCAGACACACACTACACCCCTCTTTTTTGGTCGGAGGTTAAAAACATAGCAATACTAATATATTTCAAAAATGTCAACGATATATTAAACAGGCATTTTTTTCGAATTTTCACTGCTTGTATTTGTTTTTGTTTTCAGTATATATATGTATAAAATCGAAATCGGATTGTCGACATTGTCGGACAGGCATTTAATTAAAAAAACCTGAAGAAAATGCTAATTTCGCATGAGACGTGTGAGTAATATAGTGGTATGTGCTACCATATTATACATACGTGTACAGCTTTACACTAAAAATGGGAAGTTCGCTCTATCTTCACATCTTTTTCGGAATTAAAAATTCGTACAGAAATGTCCATTCAATATATCGTTTAAGTTTTTTAAATATAAGAGTATTGTCATTTTTTAATGAATAGTAAAAAATTCGCGGCCACATGAATTGGGATAACTTAAAAATTTCTTCCGCATATTATCAAGGATTTTGTTTAAAATCATAAAACTTTTTTTTTTAATTTTGGCTATGCTATTAACGACGATATTTACGAAATCAGGAATAAGGTCACAGCAAAAAACACAAAATTTAAATATATCTCTGAAAAAATTAGGGAGATTAATGAAACAAAGATTATATTATTTCTCTCTTAATAAGCTTTCACAGCATGTCCAAACTCATTGAAATCGGATAATATTTGTAAAAGTTATGAGACAAGTAAAGTTTATCATGCCCAAGATAGTCAACTTTGATACCCTACAGCTCACCGTATATTAGATCCTACTCTATGATTTTTACATGCATAATTTTGCAATCGGATCGCAAACTTCAAAGGTACCGATTTCTTACCTTTTTTCAGTTAGAACCACTGTGCGTTGTAGCATCTAAAAGGATATACTCCAAGAAAATTAAATATAGTACAAACATTTTTGTAAAAAAAAAAAT
This sequence comes from Panzeria rudis, assembly GCA_956483635.1. Lineage (NCBI taxonomy): Eukaryota > Metazoa > Arthropoda > Insecta > Diptera > Tachinidae > Panzeria > Panzeria rudis. The sequence continues at coordinate 32,031,240 of OY101451.1, read as the reverse complement.
TAAATAAACGAAACAAGGGCGAACAGATTAAATGAACGATGTCGGTGTTTTTTTAGTTTTGACAACGATGTATCGTCGATGTATCATCCATAAAAACATCGATGTTAACATCGATGTTTACGAACGATACATCGATGTTTTCCAAACATCGATGTATCGTTTGCATCCCTACCCAAAACTACCACACTGATAGGCTAGCACATTACTGACAAAAAACTTTATAAAAAATGTTGTTTGCATAAGTTCAACGGCATCTCTAAAACTACTGAGCGGATTAAAAAACAATGTTTATACGGCTTAAAGAACATATTAAAGTCAAATTAGTTTTTTTTTTAATTTAGTATGGTAAACCGTTCTCCAGTTATGTAGTGCAACTGCTTCATTTCTGCAATAAATGTACATATATCTCGAAAAATAGAACTGCAAAAATAAGTCGACTATAGATTCAGATTTGGCATTACATAAGAAACAACTTAGAATTGTGAAGTATTGCAATCAATAAATGATGCTTGTAAATTTTATATTTATTGTAGTTTTCTAGTTTTTTAAGCTAAACAGCTTTTATTTTTGTATAAAAATATTAAATTTAATTGTTCAAAATTTCGTTGGTTGGCATCTTCAAAAAATGTTTTCCTGAAGATGCCAACCAACAGTCGGCGAATTATTGCACAATTAAATTTAATATTTGTATATAAATATAAAAGGCGTTTAGCTTAAAAAACTAGAAAATTATTATAATTGGAAAAGGTACAAATATTAGAATAAACATTTTAGATTTATTTTATTTGACTGTGAGACTTACTTACTCCCTTAATCTATACTTTGTGACAAAATCAAAATTATAACAAATGACAATTTTTATATTATGCAGAATATAAAAATTTTCATTTTTTATAATCTTGTCAATTGTCACAAAGCTTAAAATACGGGGCTTAGAGAAAAGTTGCAAGATTATAAATATTGTAAACTTTACAAGCAATATTTTCTTCCTAAAAAATTTTTTTGTGAAATAAATATTTTTGAAGTTATGAGGAAAGAAAATTAAATTTTATGGCTATTCCTAAATTTGAGCGAGATGGCGCACGTCTTATGCCTAACCGATTGATCTGAAATTTGGGCCAGGATCATTTTATAGCAATATTCACTACACGGGAGTGAGACTGGGAGAAATATAACTTTTAATATTAAGGGCAAATAGTTCTGTTTTCTTACTATTCTATATAAAATATTCTAATGATATGATATTATATCAACTACTTACTTCAACATAGCATTCTACAATACACGTAATTACATACAATTTTGAATTTTTGTGTAATTACGGCGTTTTTAATCGTAGATGAAAGTGTCTATATATAGTATAATACCTAAATACCATATGCCGTGCAAAGTATATTGTATTTTTTTTCTAACTATGTCACCACAAGCAATATCGCACTAAAATCAAAAATAAATAAAACAAATTTTAACTACAAGCAGTATCATAAAATGCTACTATTTAAATTTTTTTTTTAATTTTTTCATTTTAACTTTCTACAAATCTTTTCACTTACTCCTAACAAAATCCTTCTCAGGCTAGCTATTATTCATTTTGCATATATGCACCAAAGAAATCGCTTCTATGCCAAACCACTTCTTAAAGGAAAATATGTCACTTTCATTGGTTATTAAGTTTATATAAACTTCATCATGGCTCTTGTCTCGTTTTGATTGTTAAGTTTGTTTATCCAACATTTTATATCACTCTTATGAAGCATGTCAAAGTCACTCTATGACATAAATGATTGAGTTTCAAATGAATTTTGAAATTCTTGTGGTAAGATTTAAGGGATTGTTGTATGAAAAATTATATTTTATAAAGTTTAAGTTGGATACATTTAAAAATAAAGTTTTTTTTTATATTAGCACGTACTGGCAGATTTATAAATTTTAGCGGTAAGGAGATTTTTTGTTATATTTCAATATATTGCTAGTACTTGCGGAGACAAGGGTGTATTTTTCGGCTTTTCAAGAAGTGGCTTTAGTAATATGCTAGTAATTAATTAAAAACGTAGTAATTTATTACTTTTAAGTTCTACAATGCTTTGAAAATAAAAATAAATTATGTATTAATCCCCTAGAGGAAAAAGAACCACTTCCAAGACAGGTCACGTGACTGGTTCCCAAGGACTAGCAACCGGTTCGAGTTCCGTAACTTTATATGAAAGGGAATGGTAAATTGTACATGGCGTTGTCATTGGAGGGGGTCAATTGACATCATTAAGATAATCAGTGATAGGTTCTACACCCAAACTATGGCTACTTGTCCTGTGATGGGTTCTTTAATACTAGCTGAATTACTGTACTTTAAACAAATATATTTAATTTGGAAAAAATCTGCTTGTGCAATGAGGGCTTTTTCCTAACATATTTGTTCTAGTCTTGTGCTATGTTGTGTTATGATTCCTTTCACCGGTCACAACTCAGGAAAATTTCATACCATTCCCATTTGCACCAGTAATAGAACATGTACGTTCATAGCACATGGTACAACATTTTCCGCAGGATCTCGGCTCTATATAACTATCTATGATAATCTCATGTTTCCTTTTTGATCTAAAGACATTTATGTAGATGAAATAATTCCTATTATTAAAAACTTCTTGCCAGGATATGCATCCCATTCCGGAATTGCAATTACAAAAATTGCCAAAATCTAAAAATGCTGTAATAAAATAACGAAAAAACTAGAATTTTTAAAAATCCCTACATTTTAATGATTTGAAAATGTCTGTCCTTTTTTCCCTACGGTCATTTTTTTTTAGACGAAAATCCATACGCATAGGGATTTTTTCCTACATATATTATCACTGATCCTAAGCAACCTGTAAGCTTGGCAACATTTTTTCCATAATGCTTTCCCATATTAGAAAGGCAAAAAAATATTACCAAGCTAACACACGTAAAGAAAATATATGGTTGTGGCATGGTTGCGTCAGCAATGACATGTTTCCCGACACAGTTTTTGAATGTGGCAAATAACTTATTATTATATTAAATGACTGTGAACCTCAATTAGTTTAAGGCAAAAAAAACTAGCGTTTACATTTAATCATGTTATTATTAGATTTCGAGTTATGAATTTTTAGTCGAACTGTATGGTTTTTATCCAAAGTTATTTAATTAGTTTGGCTTAAGTTCATTTTTAATTTAATCTTTCGATCAAATTATTTTTATTTAAGAAATAAATTCTAAAGCATGTAAATATTGAACATTCAAAGAAAAATTTGGCTGTACGGAAAGTTGAACTGACAGCTGTTTCATGACCACCAAGTCTACTCATCAGAGTCCTTTACCCACACTACCACTGACAGTGGCAACAACACTGTAGCGAAAATCCTACTAATATTAGTAAGCTCTAATATTAGTAAGCTTATTAGATTTCATGAAAATTGACACATGGTTGGCTTGACCAATATATATTGTTGAAAAAATTCTGACTACAATCATTTGTGCGGATTTCAGTTCTCTTTTTTAAGCTGTTTTTTTATAAAATAAGTGCCCTATACAAAGAGCCCTAGATGAAAAATGTCAGTTTTCCCATTTTTCTTAGTACTTTCCCATCAAGAACTAACTGTATACCAAATTTCAGCTTTCTAGCTATAATGGAAGTGTACGTACAAATAAGAATTTACAAAAATCAAATCAAAAATTTTAAGTTAAAAAATATTCATTCCTTCTAATGTAAACCCATACAATTGGTAAATTTGTTATATATTATTTTGTCTTAATTTTTAGTAAGAATATCTGGCATCATCTCTTCAGTTGGCATGAACATTTCCCCCTTTGAGTACATATCTCAGACATGGTAATATTTAATCCCAATATGTTTACCTCTGTAATAGTACGAGTATATCGGATTATTCACTAAACACTGTGTACTTTGGTTGTCGTTGTATACAATCATCGCACCTTCAAGAGGAAAATTCAGTTCATCTAAAAGTTTCTTAACATAAGCGGCTCCTGTTGCTACTGTTGAAATTATGACGTACTCCGCTTCCGTGCTGATAAAGGCGCTTTCACATCGTAATACAAGCTTTGTGATTTTTATTAAATTTTGTAAGACGAAAATCAAATCAAAATCAGTCTGACTGGCAAAAAATCTAAAAGAAAATTTTCTCATTACATTTTGTTTCTACACTATCACGTTCCAAATAAAACGTAACATAAATAATTTGCAATAAAGCACATTTTTCGTTCTTCTTTTTCTTTATGCCGGCAAACAAATACACAACTGTTTGCTATTCCTATTCTTGTTTGTGCAATAGACAACACTGATAAAATGAAAAATGTTAGATAGTTTCCCGTGTAATACGGATAAAACAAAACATATGTAAGCCCTTAGGACTAGAGAAAGGAGTTTTCTCAATTTTGGGTGAGAAATATAAATAAAAAGCACAAGTGTGGTTGTTGACTAGGATAAGTGCCAAGTATGGTAAATTTCTAAGCCACCATAAAATAAGCTTAAAGCCAGGAAACATAGAGCTTTAATGCAATTGGTTTAATGCCAGATATTTACCGCTTCACTTTTGGGGCTGAGTAGCCTAGAGTATAGAGAGCTCTGACGATGGGATTGTGATTAATCCCGAAAACATCGATGTTCAGTTCGACCTTTACAAAAGTCAAGAAATTGGTATTTGCACTTTTCAATTGCCACATGCTTTGAAAAATTATTTCTCAATAAAAAATGATTTAATTGTAAAAATTATATTGAACGAACTTAAGCCTGAATAATAAATTTCTTTGGAAAAATGTGATTTGCTTAGAAAATTTCCTAAAAATGACGAATACTATAATACTGCCAGTTTCTTTACGTATTATTTGACAAATCATAACAATTTGTTTTCACACTGTTAGATTTTTACTTAAGATTTGAGTTTTTGACAAGTATTAACACTAAATCTAATAGTCTGAAGGCCGCTTAAGTGATACCATACTCTGCTTCTTTGCGCTCCAAGAAAAAACGCATCCTGCTGCTATGAAAACGTAGCCGGAAAATGATTTCTTGTCGCTGGCATCGCCAGCCCAATCTGCAACCACATGACACTCAATTTGTCTCACTGATTTCTTGTAGTGTAGTTTAAAATCTTCTGTTTTCTTTAGATATCTAAATATATGTTTGTATGCAGCTTCATGTTCAAAGTGAGGGTCGAAGTGCTAACTTTGTAACTGACAACAAAATATCAGGCCTAGTTGACAACGTCAAATACATTCATGAATGACTGGTATTTTTTGTCTACTTTTCTGCAACTTTCATTTGTTCATAAGTTTAGCTGGAATCCCGCTTCCAATAGAGTGGCCGCCTCTTTACAATTAGTCAAAATATATCTCAAGTACATCTACAAAATAATGATTTTGAGATATAGTTAGTGCCAAGAAAATGTGATAATTCACCGCCATCCACGACCTCGAAATTAGATGCAATTAACTTCTTTGTTTTCTGTAGTTCAGATAAAGATGAGCTCCCAACGATCAAATCGTCCACCTATACTACTATAATATTGTAAATTCCGTTGTTCTGTTTGGTATGAAAACAAGGATTGCTTATACATTGACTAGAACCCATTCTCAACAAAACACCATTTAATTTTGAGTTCCATACGCGCCTGCTCTGCTTTAATCCGTATAAGGACTTTTTTAATTTTAACCCCTTACCAGGATATTTTTTATCCTCAAAACGTTGAGGCTGTTTCATAAACATGGTACCCTGTAAAATGCCGTTCAGGTGTGTAGCTGAAACGTACATTTGGTGAAGGTAAAGATTGTGTCCCACACCACCCTTATATTAGAGTAGCGTACCACTGGAGAAAAGGTTTCGTGGTAGTTTATGCCATAATGTTGGCTACATCTCTTCGCTATGAGTAAAGATATTAATTTTTGTACACTGCCATCTTTATTTCTCTTTACAGCATAAACCCACTTACACTCTATTGCCATATGATCTTTCGGTAGATCAATAAATACATGCTTTTGGAAAGTGGCTCTGCATTCTCTCCTTCTGGATGAGCACCTTCTTGATGAGCAACTTCGATTTCACTGTCGGACTCTTGTAAAATTTCAACTTCATTTATGGGAAATTGTTGAATGATATCCTCTATTAGGATTTGTTTGTTTGGTACATCATTGCTGTATTGAAATGCGAAATCGTCATCCGGCGTATTATCTTACTTACGATGATCAATTTCTTCTTCCAAAAATATAACGTCTCGTGCAACAATAACCTAGCGAGTTGTAGAATTATAAAGTTTATATGCTTTGCTCTCCTCGTTATAGCCAATCATAATGCATTCGATTCATTTAGGTACAATCTATCTTGAAGCAGTTTTATTTAAAACAATCGCCTTAGCGCCAAAAACTTTAAAAAGGCCCACTGTTGGCTTACAGCCATTCCATATTTCGAATGCTGTTTTTTGTTGAAGAATTTTTGTAGTTGTACGATAAACTAATTATTCCCTTCGGGAAATGTTGTACCCATTGTCTTGAACGTACTTGTCCTATGACTGGTGAAAATGGCAATGGTACGAAATTTTCACGAGTGGTGACCGGTGAAAAGAATTATATCACAAAACTAGAAAAAAAATTTTGGAAAAAACCGCAGCTTTTTTCCATATTAAAAATATTTTTTTACAGTACAGTAATCCATCTAGTATTAAAGAGTCCATCACAGGATAAGTAGCCTTAGTTTGGGTCTAGAACCTGTCACTGAGCATCTTAATTATGTTAATTGACCCCCCCTTTAATTACAACGCCATGTAAAAGTTACCGGACCCTTTCATATAAAGTTCCGGAACTCCAGAACTAGTCCTTGGGAACCAGTCATGTGACCTGTTTTGTAACTGGTTCTTTTCCCTCTAGGGCTTATAATCATCTTTTTATTTTTATATATGTAGAAGAGGAGCATAGCTATAACCAGGTGTCCCCAGGTGTCGTATTACAAATAAAATAATCTTTATTTCATGAAAATCGAGGGATAAATATTGATTTTATTCATAATAACGTGAAATCACCTGAGTTTTGCAAAAATTTCGAATTATTACACTGTACAACAAAATTAATTTTTGTTTATATAACAATATTCTAACAGTTGATTCTGGTAAAGCCCACCAAGAAATATATACATGTATCGGAGTTTTTAAAGTGTACATCTGGTATTCATTTTAGGGGGAGTTAAATTTTCCCCCCTTTTTGCGCATAATAATACTGACTCGGCAAAGTATATCCATAGCGTTACGTTTAACGTAAAAGGTGTGTTCAGCACTAGTATGGCTGGCAGTTTGATTTGCTCTGTATTAACCTTGCGACTCTTTGTTAAAATAAAAAAAGTAATTCAATAGAGTCCTACCTTAAATACTAATTACAACATACATGTTACCTTGTCATTCACATTGCCACTTTTTGTGAGTTTATTTTGTAAAAAGATTCGTGGGGGTAGACATTGGCGATGCCACACTTTTTTCGGTTTGTGACTTCGTTCCCATAAAATTGTTTTGGAAAATATTCGCGACAGAAAATCAAGACATTTAGGAGTTTGTTCATCGGAATATTTAGTTAATAGCGATAGTGGCAATTAGAGTATGCAAAAACCGGAACCGAAAACCGGTTAACCGGGGTTTTGTCTTTCTGACAATAAACGGTTTCGAATAATTCGGCATGCCAGTTTTTATGAGTTGATTAACCGTATTTTTTTTTTCAAGGAAAATAACTGTCTCGATTTTGATGAAAAAAAATATTTTTTTATACTTATATTTAAAAAATATACCCCAAATAGTATTTTCCCATTTCTTTTTTAAGTTTTATTTTACCTAGCGTTTATTCTACCTCTAGTTTAATTAAAACTATGCAACAAAAACTTTTGAAATTTCGTCGTCCTGTCCAATATATTATTTTTAAAATATTATGTAAAAAACATGTGTAGAACTTTTTAAATTTATCAAACCAAATCCATATAAAGAAAAAAATTACATTACATACTTGAAGTTATTAAAATCTGAAAAAATTTAGTAGCAAAAATTTAATTACAAAAACTTTAATTACTATTAATTACGCATTAAAATATGTAGCCTTATTTATTCAGTGCCGATAGTTTACCGACTCGTGCCACCTTACATATCAAATAGTTTATTGCGTGCTCTACTTTATGGACAATTAGTAAAAAATTAAAATTTTATAAATATCACTCCAGCAGTTTAAATTCTGATAGATTTCCAATGAATATTAAAAATACCATTTACTGAAAGACCGAAATTTTACCTCATTTGTCTTTCATACAAGCTTCGTTCTGAGGTATCGAATATAACAACAACAAAATATAATCATCCAAATCGGTCGTACCGTTTTCAGTCAAAATTCTTTAGGAAATAAATTTATTTTTTGTTTGAAAATATTTAAAACGAAAGACCTTTTAAGTGAGTGGGTGTATTCACTTAAATGCTAATAAAACCAACAATTGTCCATCGATTTTCATGATACATGGTTCATTTTGTTCGTAGACAACTGTCCTGAAGTGCAATAATTAACAGGTGCAGTGTTTGCAGTTTTAAATATTTTATGAGTTTCTATAAAGAAAAAAACTGTTAATTTGTGAATAACTCGGAAAGCGTTGATCAAATCATAAAACTACATTAGAATAGTTTTCAGGTAATTGTGTAAGACATCTTTTGGTATTTTTTTTAGTCGAAATATTTGACATGCTGATTAAAAAAAGATTGTAGCTGACACCAAAAACTGAGGAGTCTATTTTTAGCGCATTAAACAGCTTATCTTAGTAATTGTGTTCCAAAAAGTAATTTCACTGCAGCCCTGTGTAATTAAATTACTTTGAAACAACTTATTTTAAGAAAAAGATCTCACGAATGTGCATAGTATGTATTATAAAGATTTTTCGCAAAAAGTGAAAAATATTAAATTTCCACATAAATTCATAAAAAGCAGTTAACTGGTTTATTTGCACAAAACCGTATTCGCAGCAATTTTTCGAAAAATTCCAGTTTTTGCATACTCTAGTGGCAATTATTAAGGCCCTAATTGTGTAAATCACATTACCGAAGTGAAATTTATATTAAAGCAAAAACAAATTTGAAAAATTTGTTATTGTTTTTCATACAAATTCTTCACCAAACAAACGCGTTGGTTTTCCTTTCAAAAATTTTAAAATTTTTATGAAAAGCAAAACAAATTTATAAAATATTTGAAATTTTGTTTTTGTGCTCCATATAAATTTCACTTTGGTGACGTGATTTACACAATTAGGGCCTAAGATTTCCTTGGACGCGTATGCTTCATATTGCATTGAAATTTTTCAACACTCATACGCTCCAATAAAACAATATGAATTTGGATACTCAATGCACCAAGATATCTTGCAGCGTATGAGTGTTGAAGAACTTGAATTCAATATGAAGCATAGGCATCTGCGGCATTGTTACTATTAACCAGAGTGTGCAAACAAACAAAACTTTTCGCAAACGTTTCATGCGAGGACACAAACTTTAAAAATATTTTTAATCGTTTCGTACATGAGCAAAACCAAAACAAACGCTTTTCCAATGCCAAAAAAATGAAACAAAACAATTGGCTTTTCACTCATCTGCATGCTTTAATGTCCCGTTTCAATCGTACAACAACAAAACAAAAGCAGAAATGTACTTCGTTGAATGGTTCATTGTACTTAGCATAAATACACTAACACATTCTCCACTACGATGAGCAAATCAATCGGGAAACGCTTGCAAATGTATTTTCTTAAAACTATTCAATATTGTTCTTGTTCTTTTCTAGCTGCGTACATTTAAGTTAATGTACATTTAGTACACACAAGCAAAAACAATACAAAGCTAAACTGGACTATGACTATCCTTGCTTTTGTTTTGTTTTTGTTTTACACATTGGAAAGCACAAAACAAAACGAAAGCAAATGTTTCGTTTAGTTTATTTTCCTACTCTGATATTAACTTCATGCGATCATGGCAGTAGCGGTGATTCTCATATACAAGATTTTTCTTAGGTACGTTGAAAGTATAGTAAAATACTTCATAAAATAAACGCATCAATTTGAAAATTAAATCTGTTTTAGCGTGATTTAAGATATTATAAATAAAAAAAAACTGTTCATTATGTGTTAAAAACAAATAACGAAAATACTGTTTACATTCTCTTCATACAAAATCACTTGTCCGAAATGCATGATGTTGCTTTTCCACATTAAGATAGTATGAATTTTTCCAAAAAACGAGTGTAAATTTATAATTATATTTTGAATATGTTATTGTACATATTGTTATTGTTTTGGCCTATAATGTGCAATAAATGTCACAATACTTTCCAATAAAATATGGCACAATTTTTCTCACAGTGAAAAATTAAACATAACAACGTACAATATTGCCAACACATTACAAACTTTTCTTGTATGTGTAATAAGAACCAAAAGCCTTTGCTTTTTGCCAATGTATTGTGTCACCTTCAAATATGACGTACACATTGGCGATATTATTGCACAATATGAAAAATTATATAATTATATTGAATCGGGTGGACCGGTATAAAATATTTGCATTTGCTTCTCTCATTTTACACATCACATATATGAAAAATAATGTAAATTATATATTTTTTTTAATAAATTGTTGCTATCCGCAATTTTGTGTTGACCCAAGATCTTAATCTAGATCCGCGCCTGGTTAAATATAATTGTATTGCAAAAGGTTTCAATAATCAGTCGTAGTTTGTTTATGTTGAAACTTATTAAAGATAATACATCTGAATTGTTTTTAATTCAAAATATAGTATTTTTTTCAAAAAAATCTAAGTTCGTTAGAAAATGCGATCTAAAAATAGTTTGGCTCTGCCGCACAGTGGGTTGATATATTTCCGCAAAAATTATTATATAGGTCGCATTTTGGTACATATAATTATTTTAAATTTCCATAACTTTTAACATTCTCGGTTGATTTTACTAAAATTAGTCTTAAAGTGCATTTACATCAGCAATGCTGAGACTGGTTACATTGGCATTTTTGTCAGTTATTAGGCTTATCGTTGACAATATTTTATAAGTTCATACAATGTTATGTCAAATACAATATGAAAACTTATTTTCTTTGTCTATATGCAGTATTTCATCGGTGCTTTACCAAATCGTCAGTAGACTTCAAACACAATTTTGAACAGTTACAACCCATTTTTCTTATGTACACACTTTCAAAAACCATTTGAGAAATTTATAAATATATAAATAATTTTCGAAAATAAGCGTAGTAGGCTATAGAACTTATCCAAAACCCAGCACTTAATTTTTTATTCGATGTGAACTGCTCAAAATTGTGTTTGAAGACTACTGACGATTTGGTAAAGCACCAATGAAATGAAAATTTGTTCACGTTTTACATACTTTTAATACTAAATATTAAGTATACGCTAGGTTGGCCATCAGAGCATTAATAAATTTCAGTAAGGGTTTTTCCTTATAAGTCTATTAATTTTACATGTTTATAACGTATCAAAATTTTTAAAATTATTTGAAGCTTTCAATAGTGTATTTATATTTTAAAAACCTAATTCATAAAAAAGTTTGATTAATAAGAGGTTATAAAACAAATTTTTGTATGAAAATTTTAAGTTAATTAGCGCCAACATAAATGGCAAATTTGTGCTTTATATATAAATTACTTGCGAAAAAGATTACGAGAATATTTGTTTTTTATAAAGTACATTTTTGATAAACAAAACGAATGTTACTACTTCTCTTCTCCCTTCTCATAGAAGCGTACATGGAATGTGCGCCGAGGCCTTCTTTCTGTAAAGCATTCTTTAACAGTTAGATAAGAATGGTAATTGAATTTAAAAAAAGTCTAAGCAGGCCTTTAATAAGGCCTAAAGTAAGAAGGTATTCTAATTTTTCCTCCTGGATAGTTATAAATTTAGCTGCTGTGTTATTTGTGAGAATAAATTTGCATGTATAAGTGAAGTATCCGCACAACCTGTTTTCTAAATCATTCCGTAGCTGATATTGTTATTTGTGTTTATTAAAAAATACCCATTCTTTTTAATCTCCACCCACTGAACTATCACAGCGAAGTTACATATGTATGTATATCGATACGTAAAAATATGGATGTCGCTTGTAGCAAAACATAACTTCTTAGGAGAGGGATTTCAAAGTTTAACGTCAAGTATCTTCAAGATGTCCCTGTGGGCTCTCCAGTTGTGGACTGAATATAATACGAATCTTTTGCTTTCATTAATTAATATTAAGGAAACTTTTATGAAAACAAATTTTTCAAATATATGTATATTTATTTGTTGTGGACTAGCTAATCTGATAGTAATTTAAAGAACGGTTGTGACACTTTCATATAGTTAAATAAAAATAAAACTTTTATATGACGTGTGTTTTCGTTTAGTGAAAAACAAAATTATACCAATACAATTAAAATCTATAAAACTGAAGATTATATGTAAGCTAATGATTGTTTTGTTAAATAAGTTATTATCTATCATGCTGTTAACTTTGTTGTTGCTTGCTTACTTGTTTATATATTTTTATTATTTTATTTTATTTTTTTATTTTTTTTTGTTTATACTTGTAATGTTATCAGATCAATTTTGGAATTTTCAATGAAACGTAGGATGGAATAAAGAAAATACAGATATGTGATGGAAATCGATTTTGAAAACGAAGCAATTTTAAAGGCCATTTTTAATACACTTTTCATCCAATTTTTATAATTTTTGTGATAAAATGCTTTTTAATAGAGAAATATTTTTATTGTATTTGTGGTAAAGTTCTTCTTAATTAAGAAGTATTATTAAAAAAAAACATCTTTTAAAATGGTGTCGTTTTCTAAATCGATTTTCATCATATACCTGATAATCTTTTATTTTTATTTATGACCTTGAAACCCCAATATAAAGAAAATTACATTAAATGAATGTATATTTATTGATCACATATCCATTTCATATGTATACTAGCACACTTCTAATATAAACGGTTATTTATACATTTCTAAAAAATATACGAAAAAAATATATACAGTGCCGAACTAAAATACTAGCACAATAAATATGTTGAAGTTTTTGCCCAATTTCTTAACTTTAGAGAGGCAAATGGATTGGACTGTTTTGGTACAAATAGGTTAGACGGATTTAAAAAATTTTATGTAAATGTCATGGTGAATCTTTAAGAAATTTATTATTTGATATATTGTCATAATTTTATTTTAAATGAAATTTATTTGCTGGAGTTTAAGCAATTGTCCATATTCAGCATTTCGTTGGTGCTTTACCAACTCATCAGTAGACTTTAAACACAATTTTTAACAGTTACAAACGCTTTATCTTATATACAAACTTTTAAAAACCATTTAAGAATTTACAATATATATAAATGATTTTCAAAAAATAAGCATAGTAGGCTTTGAAACTTATACAAAACCCAGCAAATAATTTTTTATTCGATATGAATCTATTTTATTTTTCTACACCTTCATACAATTAGAAATCCATTGTTATCCAATATTTGTAAACTCTCAAATGGTTTTTAAAAGTTTGTACATAAGATAAAGGGTTTGTAACTGTTCAAAATTGTATTTAAAGTCTACTGATGAGTTGGTAAAGCACCAACGAAATGCAGCATATAGACAATTGCTTAAACTCCAACAAATAAATTTCATTTAAAATAAAATGTCATGGTGAATATTTTTTGTTTTGCTAAACAACGTTCACAAAACCTTTTGGCAAAGCATAATTCCATTTTTGGGTGGTTCCTTAAAGAGTATTGTATAATTCTTCAGGAAAAGCCAATTTATACTCAGATTTACTGGAGATGAGCCATTTTTTACCCATCTGTCTAGCCTTGTCCATAAATACTAAATGGAATTAATTTACAAAGACTGTATAGTATTGTTGTTAAATTGTTGACGCCTCGTGTAAAAAAATCAGCCGTATATCAAGAATAGCTATCCTGCTGAAATTAAAAAAAGTATAATAAGTTAATCTTTAAGAAATTTAAGAAATTTATTGTTTGACATATTCGGCAATGTTCTGTATTTCATGTGGAAATAAAATGTGAGGAATTATCAAAGCATTGTTGTTGTAAATTAATATTTATAACAACAATACTTTGATAATTCCACACATTTTAGTTCCACATGAACTACAGAACATACCTGATTGTCACAATTTTATTTTAAATGAAATTTATTTGCTAGTGTTTAAGCATTGTCTATATGCAGCATTTCATTGGTGCTTTACCAAATCGTCAGTAGACTTGAAACACAATTTGGCAAAGTTACAAATCCTTTACCTAATGTACAGACTTTCAAAAACCATTTGAGAATTCAAAAATATGTAAATGATTTTCAATAATAAGCATAATAGGCTTCGAAAACTATAAAAAACCCAGCAAATAATTAATATTCGATATGAATCTATTTTATTTTTCTACATCTTTGTACAATTAGAAATCCATTGGATAACAATAAAAGTATTTATAAGACAAAATGAAAAATAAAATCTAAATTTTAACCTTTAAGAAATTTATTATTTGATATATTGTAACAATTTTATTTTAAATGAAATCTATTTGCTGATAGCCAAGCATTGTCTGTATGCATTTCATTGGCGCTTTACGAAATCATCGGTAGACTTCAAACAACAACTTTGAAAGTTACAAACAATTTATCTTACGCACAGACTTTAAAAAACCATTTGATAGATTCATATCGAATATGAATTATTTGCTGGGTTTTGTATAAGTTTCTATGCCTACTACGCTTATCTTATTCTCTTGTAATTTTCGAAAATATTATCATTTTTAAATTCTCAAATGGTTTTTGAAAGTCTGTGCATAAGATAAAGGCCTTGTAACTTTTCAAAGTTGTTTTTTAAGTCTACTGACGATTTGGTAAATTGCCAATGAAATGCATATAGACAATGCTTAACTATTAGCAAATAGACTTCATTTAAAATGATAAGTTAATTTTAACTGCGCTTTTGTCACGCAAATCACTAAGGACATGTTATTATTTTTTGTACAAAACTGCTTCCGAAAGTACAACAATTGATGAAAAATGTTCGAAATTTTATAACATTTTAGCTTCGATCCACTATAACTCAGGCATTGGTGCGCAAAGGTGCTTGGTTTGTAACCGCCCACAGGTCAGTGTTAGTTATTGTGTCTGGCCATAAGACTTTCATTATTCTCTTTAGACATCTGTTGACGAATACCTGCAGCGTGTTTATATCACGGGAAGCCGCATTCCAAGTCTCGCATCCATACAATAAGGTTGACTTCACGTTGGAGTTAAACAGCTTGATTTTTGTTTTCCTGGATATATGTGATGCATTCCATACTGGACTTAGGAGGCGAAACAAGCGTATAGCACTATTGATTCGGTTCGCGATGTTCGCACTTGATCCTCCTGTATTGTCAATTATACTGCCAAGGTAGCAGAAGCTTTCAACATCTTCAATAATTGTGTTGTTTAAGCGGCCTTCAGACTATTAGATTTAGTATTAATACTTGTCAAAAACTCAAATCTGAAGTAAAAATCCAACAGTGAGAAACCAAATTGTTATGATTTGTCAAATAATACGTAAAGAAACTTGACAGTATTATGGTATTCGTCATTTTTAAGAAATTTTATAAACAATCACATATTTCATTTTATCAGGGTTGTATATTGCACAAACAAGCATAGTTGTTTGTGTTTTTGTTGTGTATTTGTTTGCCGGCATAAATAAAGAAAAAGAAGAACGGAAAAATGTGCTTTATTGCAAATTATTTATGTTACGTTTTATTTGGAATGTGATAGTGTAGAAACAAAATGTAATGAGAAAAATTTCTTTGAGATTTTTTGACAGTCAGACTGATTTTCATTTGATTTTCGTCTTACAAAATCTAATAAAAATCTCAAAGCTTGTATTACAATGTGAAAGCGCCTTTAGCTGGAGTCCTAGATTGTTATTTGTGTTCACACGTGTGGACTTAGTCTTTCCTAAGTTGATCTTCAGACCTCCTCTCGCTGTCGCTGCCACTAAAAGTCCTAGCTTACGAGATATGCCATTGAACGTCAAGCAGTGTAATTAAATAAAACTATATGATGAGTTTATTTATAAAACGAATTTAGCAATTTTAAAGAAAATTCATCGCACATACTTGTACCAAAAAAAAGCAAGTCCTAATTATTGTGCCAATATTTTAGTTCGGCACTGTATGTATATAATACATTTTATTTGCACTTTTTAAAGCACAAACAGTGAAGTGACAGCAAACTCAGAAAGTAAAACCGAAATGAATGACGTTAAGATATAAAGAGCACTGTTTTTTCTGTGTGCAAAAAAAATATCTAATCAATGATTTTTGGTTTGACTTATTGCCAAATTTGCTGTCAACATTTATTTTATTTAAGCTTCAACAGCTTACTGATAGCAATATTTGAAAACAATATCAGCATTTAAAGCAAATATATTTCCTTGAAATGACAGTATTCGGATCAAATAAAATAATGTTATAAATGAGATTATTTAATCAAAATAAAAGAGAATATTAGTTGTACGGAATTAAATATGTTATGAAAATAAAAAATATATGGTTTAAGAAACTAAAAAATACACTTTTATTACGGACTAAAATTTATAAAATAATTAAATTTTATTTTGTTCTGGGCAATTATTAAGCTTCATTGTGGAATAAATGCAAACATTTATTTTTTGTGGTAATATATAAAGTGTTTGATACACAGAAAAAATAAATAATTATACTCAAGGAATTTTTTCATAAATGCTATGAATCGAACACGATATTTTTTCCCAACATTTTTCCTTCCAGTTAGGAAGTTTTACATAAATTAATTCATATTTCTTTTCAAAAATATTTTTAAAAATTCAATACTGATCTTGTAAAGCCTATTGTACTAGGCAAAACTCTTTCCTTTCTGCCAAACAGACTATTTGAAATGAACTGTATTTTTACTTAATATAAATAACAAACATATTTTAAAAATTGTTTACAAAAAAGCTCAGAATTTTTCAACATTTTCAAAAACGTAGGGTTACGAAAAAGTAACTTCACTTTAACATATAAACGGTTAACAAAAAAAGTACCAAAATTATATTTTTACCTTTTTTCGGCACCAAAATGTACAAATTTCAAAAAAAGTACAAATATCCTATCCACTAATTTTTCTATCGTATTATGACGCTTTTGGAATTTTATGTCTACTATACTTAGATTCGGAGATATAAGAACACCGAGTTTACCCGTTTTTACCCCTTTTAATCCCGTTAGAATTTAAGTTTTAAAAAATTCCTTCTTAGAGAATATGTACAAACATATGCATTCAGTATGTGTATCAATATGCATAAAAAATAGTTGTATGAAAAAAAGTACCAAAAATGGCTACCAATTTTACCCATTATATATTCAAATTTGAAAAAATACTAAACTGTTTTTGGGGGCTTTTTAAGGAGAGAAGAATGAATTTCAAGTTTGGTTTCTAACTTTATTACTTTAAGAGATAAACTGTTAACAAACAAAATACCGGAATTATATTTTCCTCCTTTTTCGGCCCCCAAATGTACAGATTTTAAAAAAGTTTCAGACATCTGTCAGCTCATATTTCTATCTTATTATGATGCTTTTAGAATTTTATGTCTACCTTACTTAGATTCGAAGATATAAGGTTACAGATTTTACCCGTTTTTACCCCTTTTAATCCCCTTAGAATTAAAAATTTCAAAAATCCTTTCTCAGTGAAAATATACAAATGTATTCATTCACTATGTATATCAATTTGCATAAAAAATAATTGTGTGGAAAAAAGTACCAAAAAGAGCAACAAATTTTACCCTTTATATATTCGAATTACAAAAAAGTACCAAACCATGTTTGAGGGCTTCGTAAGGATAGAAGAATTCATTTTAAATTTAATTTCTATCTTCATTAGTTTAGGAGATAAACTGTTAACAAAAAAGTACCAAAATTATATTTTTACCCTTTTTCGGCCCCTAAATGTAAAAATTTTTAAAAAGTACCAACCACCCTTACGCTTATTTTTTGATCTTATTATGCTGTTTTTGGAATTTTATGTCTACCTTACTTAGATCCGGAGATATAAGGTTACCGAATTTACCCGTTTTTACCCCCTTAGCGTTTGAATTTCCCAAAACCCTTAGTGGATCTAAACATCCTGAGAGGAGCCCACATACGAAATTTCAACTTTCTAGCTTTAGTGGTTTGGGCTGGGCGATGATGAATCAGTCAGTCAGTCAGTCAGTCACACAATAACGTTACTCTTTTATCTATATAGATGAACAATAGATTATGAACTTTTTTCATAGTATTATATATGGATGCATATAACACGCTTTTCCAACTATAGACGCTTTAAAAGCGCTAAGTTACGCATCACGCATTAGAGGCGTTTTTTCTTATACAATTTCAAGCCTTTGCTCGTTGGTTTTTTGTGTTTTTTTTTAATTTATGTTTCTTTTTAATGTTCTAATTCGATTTGTTTTGATAGTTACAAAAATATATTATTAATAGTTTAATTTTCATTGCACAAAAATTTAATCATCTGTCAAAGCGCGCTTCCTTCTGCTCTCTATAACTGAGTCTGGAGCAGCGGCGCTCGAGAAAGCTGTTCTTTGGGGTTACGGACGCCAAGGTTAAGGTGTTCCGCTCAACGAGTGCTGAAGCTGATGCAGACGTCGTTGTAAAAAAAATTAAAAAGTAAAAAACAAATTTTAAAATGGCGATGACAATCGTACAAATAAATCTGAAGCACTCGAGGTGTGCAACAGATAATCTAAGGGTACTCTTAGCTGAAGAGAACCTGATCATATGCGTGGTACAGGAGCTATGGGTTGCAAACTCCGAGGTGAAGGGTTTACCGAGGTCCATGTACAGCATACTATACGCTATATGTAGCGTACTATACGTAATGGTAAACCCAGATCATGTCTAGTAGCAAAAAAACACATTAGCTTAATTCACAATCTTGTGTAAATGGTCTTGCATCGTAGCATTTGCGAATTGGAATAGTATATTGATACGCACCACTTAACATTTGTTAGTGGTGAATATCAATATGCTATACCATTTTGCAAATGCAACGATGCAAGACCATTTGCACAAGATTGTGGATTGGACTATTAATATCTTTCTTTGCACACAGTTTAGATCAGAGAACATTACAGTCGCGAGGGTTAAGCTGACAGATGGTAAGAGCTTCCCCTTCGCATCATGCTATATGGAACATGACAAGCCGGCACCACTAGTCGAAATAGAAGCTGTCATGTCATCCATTAGGGCCATTGAAGACATCATCCTTTGCTTTGATCCCAATGCTAGGCACACAATATGGGGCAGCAATGAAATCTATGACAGAGGTGAGCATATCTTAGATTTCATTAACCTTAATAAACTAACTATTTGTAATTCCGGCACTTCACCGACTTTTATCTTTCCGAGCTCGAACAGGTTTAGTGGTTGCGAAGAGGTTCTGGACATTACTCTCGCAAACGACAAATTTAGGTTTTCGATCGGCAAGTGGGGGGTATCCAATAAGAGATCCGTCTCGGATCATAATTGGATATTCTTCGAAGTTAGACTACAAAACAAACAAAAAGAGTACTTCAGAAACCCAATGAGAGCAGATTGAAATAAGTTCAATGGGATTTTGAAACAAAAATTAAGAAGAGTGCCAGAAATCGAGAATACGATTCATGGATTTGAAACAATGTGGAACTCTTCAACAATACTATAACCAAAGCCTTTGAAATGTCCTGCCCTTTAACGAAAGCTAAGAAGAGTTACCCTTCGTGGTGGAGCTCGGAACTCTCTAAGCGACGTAAAGAGGTATGTAGAGCCTTGAATTCTTGCTGCGAGAGTAAAATGCGGCAATCTTACTGCGACTAGCTAAAAGCTTATAACAAAGACTTAAAGGTCGCCAAAAGAAACTCATGGAGTAGGGTTCTGGCCATGAACCATTCCTGTCTAACATTCGTCAAAAGGGCCGATAGAGAGAGTCCTCTGCAGACTCACTACTTACACTTCTTAAAACATATTTTCCCGGCTGTACGGACACGGCCAACGTGATCAGTCCCTTTAGTGGGAAGAAACTCGCTGTCAATGATGATATTATATACCTGGAGAGAATCTCTTGGGCAATTGACAGCTTCTTTGCCTCTCTATTAACTACACTCCGACCAGCTGGAGGAAAGTCAGAGTAGTTTTCTTTCCAAAAATTGGCAAGAGAAGTCACCAAGATGCAAAAGGCTTCAGACCAATCAGACTTTCGGCTTTCCTAGTGAAGACGCTGGAAAGATTATTAGACTCACATATTAGACATCGACTTGTAGGGTCATCAAGACACTCGGATAGTCAGCACGCCTACCTTAAGGGACGCTCTACTGAAACAGCACTACATGAAGTGGTAAGGTTTACAAAGAGATGCCTTGAACATAATAGTATGATCTAGATGCCTTCCTAGACATAAAAGGCGCCTTTAACAATCGGTGGCTGTCATTTAACAGGCTCTCCGTGATGTCGATGTTGAGGAATACATCAGCAACTGGATTATCGCCATGTTGAAGACAAGAACAGTGACGTTTCTTGTCTTCAACATGGCGATAATCCAGTTGCTGATGTATTCCTCAACATCGACATCCCGGAGAGCCAGTTAAAACTAAGCAACAGCAAAAGATCTAAATAGGCAAGGAGGGGAATACCACAGGGTGGGGTGATCTCTCCTCTTCTCTGGCTTCTTGTTATTAATTCAATTCTTTTCACACTAAACGCTGCGGGGGTCAAGGTTGTGACTTACGTGGATGATGTGGTATTAATGGTATCAGGGATGTTCACGGACATGATAAGTGATATCATGCCCACTGCCTTGGCACACTCAGCAAATGCCTTACACGTTATGATCCAGGAGTGAAACAAATAAAACTGAGCAGGTACAATTTACTACAAAAACCAAAGTTCTGAATTTTATACACAACCGGCTTCAGAATCACGTACTGTCTAGGGTATTCATTTAATCAAGTTTCTGCTTTAATCGGTTAATGGCTCGATTAATTGATCGAGGTTTTGGCTTAATCGGTTAATAATCGGCTAATTTCGGTACTAGCCGGTTAACCGACTACTAAAGTTTTTTCATAAATCAAGTAATTTCAACAAATAAAAATGCATATATTAACTATTGTTTTGAATTTATTAGTAAAGAAAACAATAACATAACAAACAAAGGAATTCTTGAATTAAATCAAGCAAAACAAAAAATTTTATATATATCGTCACCTGAAATGAAAAATGGCCTAACTAACAAAAAAGTCAAAATCGAGTTTTTGATTGATAATGATACATCGCATCAAAGCGCATGTTGTTACAAATTTGTAGTCTTCTATTTTAAAAAATAACGGCTTTATAAGAGAAATTCAAAAAGGCATAACAGAAAATTATTTTTTTCACAAGTCTTAAAGGCCTAACAAACTTTTTAAGCCACACCAAACAAATTAGGTTTAACTAAGTTTTCAAATTCAATGTATTTGTCACGATTGCAAAAATACAAACGGCGTGTTATTTATCAAAATTAAAAATTGTAATTGCTCTAAAATGGCGGATAAAACTGATTAAAATATTAAAGAAAAATGCATATACGTTCGTGTTGAAAATAAAATAAATCGTATGTATGGGAAGAAATATTGTGGAATGTCTGGAAATAATGTGATTGAAAAAATGGCCAGACAAATGGGACAAACCTGCAATTCCAAGTTTTGTAAAAAAAGTGTGTTATGACACTGCTTCCTTTTTAACGAAGCTAAAGGATATATTTAATAATTTATATATATTTAATAATTTCTGGAAGATGTCATGGGAACAAAAGAAGATGTACGTTATATGCCTCATTGAAACTTCTGAAAGAAAACGTGCTTGCACTAATTCTTAGGTATACGTATGCAAAATATTTTGTTAAAATCTTTACCCATTCTCATTCTGAAGGGAGAAATGCAATTTGGTACAAGAATTTGTAACGGCATAATTATTTTGACATTCTATAATTTCATCTCATTTTGTTTTTTGTGTTAAGCTTTAATACAAAGCGGTCGTTATTGAGTATTAAGTATTAACATTCGATGAAAGATAAATAAAAAAATTCTATTACTATTGTCTAAATATGGGAAAAATAGCGGAATTAACTAACACCGTCAGGAGTGAAATTATAACCAAGTATAAGCTTGGAATATCTGTAACAAATATTGCGAAGGAGTACAATATACCTAGACAAACCGTTTATTATCAAATAAATAAATGTAAAGAAACAGAATCTGTCATCAATTTGCCTCGAACAGGAAGAAAACGTAAAACAACGGCAGTGGAAGATCGACAAATTATCAGAAAATTTAAATCTAATCCAGGTTTGACACCCAAAGCCGCTGCGTTGGAATGGAATTCGCACTGTGATAGTCATTTAAGCGAAAGAACAGTTCGACGACGTCTAAAAGAAGCCAACATTAATACATATGTAGCAAGATCAATTCCATGTATAGCCCGAAGGAACCAAATTAAAAGGTTAGAATTCGCAAACAGATACGTGGACAAGCCCCTATCATTCTGGCAAAGCGTCTTATGGACCGACGAAAGTACTTTCGAGTATCACTCGTCAAAGAAAAAAGTTTTTGTTAGACTAGACCAAAAAACTCGAAAAAAAATCGCACCTGTTGTCGAAAAAGTTAGTCATGGAGGTGGCACAGTCATGTTCTGGGGCTGTATAGCATATAAAGGCTTGGGAGACTTGGTTCCCATTGACGGTTCGATGAACCAAAACCAATATTTAAAAATTTTAAATGAACACGCATTTCCTTCTGGCGATAGGTTGATTGGACCTTCATTTATTTTCCAACAGGACAATGCACCTTGCCACAAGAGTAAAATGATTAAGAAATTTTTGACAGAAAATTGCATTGAAACTTTGGATTGGCCACCCCAAAGTCCGGATTTGAATGTGATTGAGAATGTTTGGTCATATATAAAGCGCCAAAGAACCGCAGATCTGACAAGAACCAGGGAAGGAACAATTTCAGAGGTTAAATCTTTGTGGGAGGACATACCAACAAAATTCATTCAAAACTTGATCGATTCAGTACCTAAAAGACTCCGGAAAGTCATAGCCGCTAAAGGAGGATACACGTTTTATTAATATTAAAAATATCTAAAAGTATTATAAGAGTTGGAATAACATATTTTCGTTTAAAGAGTTAAAATACTATATGTCAAAATACTTATGCCATCCCTGAATTTTTAAATTAGTTGCATAGAATGCAAATTTAATTTAAGAAATTATGATTTTATGTTTTTTACTTATTAAATAAATGCTAATTTCATTTTAAACAAATTGGGAATTTTTAATTTTTTGGAAATCTGAAAAAATTCAAAATGGTAAAATTTCTCATGTGTCAAAATAAATATGCCGACCACTGTATATATATTGGGTGTTTTTTATTGAGGTATAGAACTTTAAGTTGGCATCACTTTTTAAACTGGCGGCCATTTTGTCAGCTGTCAAGTGATTAATATTTAGTTTGGTTTGCCATTTCATCATGAACAGGTTGACAAAAGAACAACGCTTGCAAATCGTGCAAATTTATTTCGAAACTAATGGTTCAGTTCGCGAAGTTTACCGCAAGCAAAATCGCAAAATTTTGTTCAGTGATGAGGCTCATTTTTGGTTGAATGGCTACGTCAACAAGCAAAATTGCCGCATTTGGAGTGAAGAGAATCCACATGAGACCCTTGAGACGCCATTACATCCACAAAAACTGACTGTTTGGTGTGCTCTATGGGCTGGTGGAGTCATTGGGCCATACTTCTTCCGAAATAATGCTGGAGAGTCAGTTACCGTTAATGGAGACCGGTATAGAGCCATGATAACCGACTATTTTGTTCCCGAATTGGATGGCATGAATGTGGATGAGTTGTGGTTCCAACAAGACGGCGCTACATGCCACACAGCGCACGTCACAATCGATTTATTGAAGGAAACATTCGATGAGAGCATAATTTCGCGGAATGGACCTGTCAATTGGCCACCAAGATCGTGTGATTTGATACCATTGGATTATTTTCTTTGGGGATATGTAAAGTCGCTCGTCTACGCCAACAAACCAGAAACGTTAGGGGACTTGGAAGCCAACATTCGTGGCGTTATTGCCAACATACGGCCCCATATGCTCGAAAAAGTGGTTGAAAATTGGACCTGTAGAATTGGCTTTATTCGAGCCAGCCGCGGCGGCCACATGCCCGAAATCATATTTAAACATTAATGGCATAAAATTAGCCTTCCAATAAAGCCAAATTGATGGACATTAAAACGATTTTCTTGTGTTTTATTTCAATTCGAAGTTCTATACCTCTAAAAAAAACACCTGTTATATATATATATATATATATATATATATATATATATATATATATATATATATATATATATATATATATATATATATATATATATATATATATATATATATATATATATATATATATATATATATATATATATATATATATATATATATATATATATATATATATATATATATATGTATATATATATATATATATATATATATATATATATATATATATATATATATATATATATATATATATATATATATATATATATATATATATATATACATATATATATATATATATATATATATATATATATATATATATATATATATATATATATATATATATATATATATATATATATATATATATATATATATATATATATATATATATATATATATATATTTATATATATTTATATATATATATATATATATATATATATATATATATATATATATATATATATATATATATATATATATATATATATATATATATATATATATATATATATATATATATATATATATATATATATATATATATATATATATATATATATATATATATATATATATATATATATATATATATATATATATATATATATATATATATATATATATATATATATATATATATATATATATATATATATATATATATATATATATATATATATATATATATATATATATATATATATATATATATATATATATATATATATATATATATATATATATATATATATATATATATATATATATATATATATATATATATATATATATATATATATATATATATATATATATATATATGTATATTTTGTATGTGATGTCAAGCACTATGTGCGAGGAGCAATATTTCAAAAAAAACAGCCAAATTTGAAACAATTTAAAAGCTTAATTCCTCCTTTATTCGCCGCCGTTTAAAAATTAAAAACTTGTGCTGAAATAACGCAGTCACATTGGTTTTTGATAACACCCAATACTGAAGGTTTATTGAAATGTTTGAAGATTACAAAATGATCAACTCAACTAGACCTATAAGCCTTACTAAAATTTTATTTGGTAACAGCGTGATATTATTCATTCGTTTGAGAAATAAAACGCTTTCGAAACTAAACAATATTATAACCAATAACTTAAAAGTCAAACTGAGCTGATGTATCGTAATTTGATAAAAAAAATTGTATCTTACTTTTGCTTTGCTACCAAAAATAGTGAACGCTCACTCATTACATTGATTAATACCTTAAGCGGCCCATATTATTGCATTTTAAATATCACATATTGTCGTTTTGACCTATACCATTAAGTAAA
Organism: Panzeria rudis; assembly: GCA_956483635.1. Lineage (NCBI taxonomy): Eukaryota > Metazoa > Arthropoda > Insecta > Diptera > Tachinidae > Panzeria > Panzeria rudis. The sequence continues at coordinate 32,005,443 of OY101451.1, read as the reverse complement.
TGGTACAATATTTAAAAAAATATTGCCTAATTTTCCTGACAGTGAAAAATTAAACATAACATTGAACAATGTTGCCAACACATTACACAAGTTTCTTGATTATACAATAAAATCAAAAGTCTTTTGACTTATGCCAATATATTGTGCAACCTTCGAATATGTCATACACATTGGCGTTATTATTGTAAGTGGATGGGTCGCTGATTGTGTAGCAAACTGTGGCCAATGTAAACTGTATTACTCGATGCGTATGAGTAGTATAATAAATTCAATTGTCATACGCACTGCATCAATTATACAAAAATTGTAGCATACTTTTGCGACTTTTTTGCTGAGTGAACAATTAGAGGAACTTGCGGGTTAGAGAAATGCTTCATTTTATACGATAACTTGTGTTTTCGATCCGGCAATGTACGGGCTTTGAACGTATTGACTTGAAGTTCTCATTATCATATTTTACCAGAATTTAATTAATTGACTGCATTGTACTTTGCTAGCCCTTTTCTTTATGTCTTCATATTTGTGTATAATATGTATATAAGAAACATTTCATTTTCCTACAAAATAATTTAATATATATTAACTCGCCTGTTCGCCGATATCGAAAGAGTTTTTTTCGATATAGACCAAACGACCAAAATATTGCAAGAAATAACTTCTGTTCGACAATGGTGAAAATTGCAAGATTCACAAGCCCTAACATATATTGAAAATCGCTAAAGCTGTAGAAAAGCATAAAAACTAGGAAACTACCATTATCGAATATTATAACTTTGAAAAGAACAATTTGGAAAACGCACCATCGCGAAAATGGCGAGCATTCGTAAAAGGGTTTTAAAACTGCAAATAATATTTAAAATTAATATAAAAAAAATTACTAAGACCATAACTATCATACCGCTAAGAGTATAGCCTAACTGCCTATTTCGCGATGTGGAAGGAATTCTTTTTTTACTACAATTACATTTGAAACAAAAACCAAATTTTAGAATTTGTTTTTGTTTAACATTTAATTGTACCAAATAAAGAACTCCTTCGACATAGTGAAATAGGCAGCAAATGTCAAAAAAAAACTCTAGCACAACATCAAAAAATAAATATATGAAAAAAAACTCCAAAAAGTGTCCCAAAACGTAAAACGGATGGATGCAAAGTTCTGGTATACAAAATTAAATCAATTCGAATTACTACAATGTGTGTTGATGTTTTTAGAGCTATGTAACTCATACATCGTTCAATGAAATTTTAACATTCTTTAACATAAACAATTCTTGATCATGAGCTCTTTTGGTTCAAAATAGCCCAAAGTTTCGTGAGTGCACCTTATACATACAAGCACATACATACGCACATATGCATAAGCAAACAAAGTACATATCGCAGGTGCGCCAATTTTATTTCAAATTTTTGGCGAATTTTATATGAAAGGAAGCGAACTTAAAGCAGCACAATAATAATAAATAACGATATTATTGTTTTTAGGGGAATTTTTCGCTCCCATAGATCCGCGCCTGTACTAGTAACATTAGAAAAACTGAAAAGGGTACAAACTCATAACCGTAGACCGTGAATGTAATTTTTTAACGATGTTCTGTATACGTGCCAAACATTCTCTACTGGTGCAAATATTTCCATGTGAATACTATACGTCCTTATAAATTCTGCCAAAAAAAATTTTTTGTAGTTTAAGTTTTGTTTAACTACACTTATTCCTATTTGAAATCAAAATTAAAATATTTATTTTACAATGATGAGTGACAAAAAATTGTATTGAGGCGATAGCTAAAACATATTAAAAAACTAAATTAATAGTTTGGGCCTGATCACCACCAAGCTGAATCAAACTTTGTAATAAATTAGCTTACTAGTCCTAGTGCTTCCCATATGATGAAGTGTTTAATGTATGAAAAATTACAAATATATAATTGGAAATTACCTTTTATATCTTTTTTTACTCCAACATTCGCTCTGACTGGGAAGAAGCACCACAGGAAGCGCTCATTTTAAACGCGCTTTTCTCGGGGAAATTGGTATTGGAAGTGAAAAATTAGTTTTTTTTGTGTATAAATAAATGAAGAAAATAAAAAAATTATAACATATATTTTTTCCTACACAGAAAAAACAAATTTTTCACTTCAAATACCAAATTCCCTGAATCAAATGTAAATTTGTTCAATTTAGGTCCTATAAAGAAATTTGTAAATAAATTCAAATGCAAAAATTTGTAATAATTTGTTTGAAAAAAATTTCAGATTTTTTCAATAAACAAATTGTTTCAATCAAAAAATGTTTTAGAAAAGTTTAAAAAATAAATCAAAGAATTTCATAATTTTATCAGGTTGCCAACATTGGCGGTAGGTAAATGAAATGAAATAATAAGTCAAACAAAATTACTTATTAAAGTAAATAGAGACAATAATAGAGATTTAAAATCAGTTTCAAAAACATGTTTGTTTAAAAATAAAGCTATCATAATTTTTTCTGTGTATTTTTCACCTCAAAGTTCGCCGGTTTGTGAAAAAGCACCAGTGGAAAACGTAAATTTTAAAATGATTGTCTATTCTCTAAAATTACTCCGATATTTTTCAAACTTGGCATTTTTCTTATCAAAGCCAATATAAAGCTCTGTACTAAATTTAATAACTCTAGGATAATTCCTCTATTTTTGCCCACTTTCGAATCACTGTGGGTCGGGCCCAATCACTGATTGGTTTCATAGGAACTAAGTCCGCTTTTTACAATATATGTATAAAAATTGCTAATAAATAAAAATTTCTGAATTAAAACTCTTAGATTAAAAGAAAACAAAATTTGTATTATATTGATATATATTGGAAATGGTGTATTCTAATGGTGTATTCCAATGTGCAATTTGTTTAGAATCATACACATTCAATTGTTTACACGCCGTTGTATGTTTGCTGTTAGTGTTACATGTAAATTTCATTAGTGAAGTCGTTTATGTTCTTCTTTTCTTTTCGTTGCTCACCTAGCACAATTTATGTGTGCCACGTTTGAAAATAGTTGTTGGCTTTTGCAGAAGCCATCATGTACAATGTGATCAACTAAAATGAAACAGCAATTTTAGTTTTAGAAAGTTACAGTAAAAGTATTGATAAAGAGTTCGCAACCTTCAATTAGAGCTGGTCTTGTTTTCATTAGTATTGTTAGGCCATCTATAGCATTAACTTAAATTTATTATTTAATTTTGAGTATTTATTCTTAACTAAATTCAATTAAATGAAATTTGCCAAAAAATTTTCACGCGCTAACCACTTTAAGGCCGAGGCCACGCAATGAGCGGCAAAGCGGTGAGCGGCACAGCGGTGAGCGGCAGAGCGGAGAGTTTGAGCGGCAAGTGGCTTATTACTGAGCGGCATTTCTGAGATTTTAGTCGTTCAAATGCCATTGTCGAGATCGGTTTGCTTAATGCTTTTGCGCGAAAGTCGCATTTGTGCTTATAAAAAGTTTCTGCGAAGAAAAAGAAGATTTGGTGTGCAGCCTATAAATCGAAAAAGGCTACGATATGGCGAATTTAATCATTTATATAAAAACCTAAGCAAATTTCCAGCCAGATTTTGGCAATACTGCCGTATGTCTGTGAGATCATTTGATTTGCTGTTGGAAAAAGTTATAACCAGATTGACAAAACAAAGAAAAGCTATTTCTGCAGAACAAAGGCTTGTTTTAACTTTGAGGTAAGTTTTTTTATTATTTCTTTTATTTGGACTTTAATTTTTGTAATATTATATTTTGGACTTCTCCACGAATTTCTAACTTTTCAATATTGTCAAATTTTTCCATAAATGGTAATAAGCTTTTAAAAAACTGCAAGTCCTGATTATCTTCTCTTTTCTCTGCATCCTTAAGTATTTCCATCCTTTCATTTTCCAATTTGAGAAATTATGCATCGACATTCATAGGTGCACTCTTCTTTTTTTTTCTTGCTGGAACTGGCGTGGAACAATCGGTAGAAACATTGCTAGTGCTAGGCATATTGTCTGTACTGCTGGCCACAGGTATATTGTTGATAAATATAACTTCGTCCTCACTCAGAAGATCGTCAATACTATCACATAATACATTTTATGGGATATCTATCACCTGCAAATTGCCTTCTGTGGGATCTGTAGCAACAGTGTATTTAATGAAAGTCATCATATCAAAATATGGCCAGCTTATTTTATTTGTATTAGCTTCGGAGCCAGATGTTACCGGTGGAATTTTTTGCAAAATTTTTCGGAATCTGTCCTTCAAATTTTTCCACCTTGCTTTTGTTGTCCCTCCTAAAAATGGAAAATTAGTTAATTATGATAAATAATAATGATTTTTACATATATTATTTGTAGGTTTCTTGCTACAGGGCATTTCTTTCGAGATTTGGCATTTGCTTTTCGAATGGGCAGAAGCACCGTCAGTAATACAATATCAGGGACATGCATTATCATTTGGGAAGAGCTCGTCGATAAATACATGCCTGTACCAACACAAGAGCACCTCCAAAAAGTGATAAATGAATATTACAGGCGTTGGAGATTTCCCAACTGTTTTGGTAGCATTGATGGAAAACACTCTCAAATTAAGTGTCCGTCTAATTCTGGGTCGCATTTTTTTAATTATTTGCATTATTTTTCTGTTGTACTGCAAGCTGTAGCTGACGCTAACAAAAAATTTATAACAATAGAAGTGGCAGGAAGAGGAAAGCAAAGTGATGGAAGTACTTTTGCTGGATCCACATTATTCAAATTGCTTGAATTAGGAAAATTCAATGTCCCCTTACCACAACCACTGCCTGGGTCAAATATTTTTGTACCGAATTTTTTGATTGGTGATGAAGCCTACCCACTCAAAACATATTTGTTAAGACCCTACCCTCGCAGAGATTTGAATGCACAAACCGAATTTTTCAATGATCGTCTTTCAACGGCTAGAAAATGCATTGAATGTGCATTTGGAATTTTAACCTCAAAATAGCGTTTTCTCCAAAAAAGCATTGAAACAAAATCCAACACTGCAATTAATTTTATAAAATGTGCATGCATATTGCACAACTTTGTAAGAGAACGTGATAGAGATAGTGACCTTGATTACATACAAGCAAGTGCAACAACAAACTATAACTCAGCAGAAATAAATACTGATGAACAAACCCGTTACAACAGAAGCAGTAACGCAGCGTTGAATATCAGAAATGAATTAACGCGGTATTATTGGGACTTTAGACACTAAATAAAAATGTATTAAAAACAGAAATTAAATAAAACCTTACCTGTGCAACCACAAATTTCACCAACTTCACTCCATAATTTCACGGTAATATTTTTATTTTTAAAATTTGGCAACCTGTCTTGCCATAATACCGGTCGACCTTGAACAGAAGAAATTAATACCTCTACATTCACTTTTGCCATTTTTACTGTTTGCACGTCAGAAATCAACTAAATATTTCTGAGCGGCGCCGCTCTGTCGCTCAAAAATGCCGCTCTGCCGCTCAGAACTGACGCTCATTGCGTGGCCACCTCAATGGTCTTTCATATGTTTTAATTTTTTGCCGCTCACCGCACTGCCGCTCATTGCGTGGCCCCGGCCCAAGTCACTCTGTTAATTAACCGTTAGCTTTTACATTTTGTTTTTCTTTTAAATATATTTATATAGTTGGAGGTTTTTCAAATTTTAGCCCCCATATTCATAAAAAATAATGTGTGCCTGAAGTGTACATTAACCCAAATTGTCCGAGCGCACCCATATGGTAACGCAAAAGACCTTGATATTAGAAGCTTCACAGCAATCCATTGCAAGAAATTTTTACACAAAATCGCTTGCATTGCATCATAGAGACACCTCTTAACATTTACAAATTGTTCGTAGGTCAGTTGTGTTTTGTGTTTCAAGGTTAGTGGGTATTTTCAAACATCTTTAAAAAAAGTTGACAAGTAGTGAAAAATGGATTACATGAAGAAGTCAGTTACCCTTTCTTTTTAACTGTTTTGTGCTTACGAAAACTATTTTATTATAAATATACAACCGAATAGTCATATATAGCTTTGACATAAATCAACATATTACAAAATATCCCAGTAAAAAATGTATTCCAATAAAGCAGGTTTCTACTATTATGGAATAAAAGAAGCGCTGACAAACCTGCTGATATCACTGCTGATTTTTGTATGGCGAGTTCCCGTATTGGAGTACTACATTTTTGATCACAAAAACGCTTTTGAAGCGCTAAAAATCATCAACATTTTCAGCACTAGAACTGAAAATATATGAAAAAAATGGTTCGATGTGGATTGGCGTCGTTAACGCCATTTTGAATTTTTTTTATTTCGTTACTCTATTTAGTTTTATTAATTTCATATTTTTTGTTATTTTACCTTCAACTAGTATCGAACTACCCAGTAAAATATGTTCATGTTTTTTCAAGCACTAAAGAAATAAAGCGCTTCATAATTCGCTTTAAAATATGAGCTTGTCCAGAAGCTGATTTCATAGCGTCACAACAATTCATGTTTTGAAGCGAGAAAAGTATTTGCTTTTTACTTATACAAAAGGCTTCGTACACGAGCTATACAAAAAAGCTATTTTATAGTGCTGATCCAAAGCAGGTTTTTAAGCGAGAATGAAGAGTAAGTTTATTTGAGTTTCTTGGTGCCGTTTTGCACAGTGTTTTTGGTCCAGTGATTGGTACGTTGGACTTATATCTTACCCACTTTTGACGCTTTACATTGTTCCGTTACCATATGGGTGCATCAGGCGCAAGTGGAAATTTTTTGTTTAAAACTTTATTTTGTAGATATCCTGTGGACAACATTTATTATTGATATGAAATGGTTTTTGTGTGCAAAACTTACCTTTAGTGAAGCCATTGGCGTAAATATGCCCTTCAGGGGAGGGGTAAGCCCCATTTCCTTCAAGAAGTTCTAAATATTAGAGTAATTTTGGTAATATAAGTGCACTAGAACACTAATTTTAATTTTAGCAACCACGCCCTCTCTACTAGAAAATATTGAAGCAACGCTTATGGGTGAAGCATTGGACTTTTTGGATGAACTTGATAGTAAAAATGACGAAATTATCGCAGAGGAAAGTTCTGCAAGTTCAATTGCAACATTTCCTGAAGCGAATTATATAGACTGCAGCAGTCTTCCGCCACATGAATAGTTTGAAATATATTTCATGTGATGTCTGGATCCAATATATTGTCTCTAAGTTAAATTAAGATGCCGTTTTACGCGGATTAAACACTAACAACGAAAGAAGATATATAATTGGCCATCAAGATATCGATCTGCTGATGGCGATTTACTTAATTAATGTACCTACGTATTTATGGTAGCTTTTGTAATAATTTTGCAATAAAACATATAACAATTTTCTTTGAATAAAAAATAACTATTAGTGCCGAACGTCACCATATAGTAACGGCCTATTATGCCGACCTAGAGGCCATATACAAATTTTAGCTACTAAGTTAACGTTATTAGATCCTATAGGTATAGATTTAATAAATTTTATTTAAATTTAAAACAAAACATATTCCCAGACAATTTGGGTTAAAACAAAATGTCCATGGACTTTACTAACTTTTGCAGATTTAAAAAATTTTTGCGAAAAAAAGAGTTTTCAAGCTTTGTATTTTTTTTTTAATTTTAACTATTATTTCTGATTCAAGCAATTTTTTTATTTATTTTTTTTTTCTTGGTACATATTATTACTTTACCTTTAAAAGTGATTTTTTCGTCCTTTGACCATTTGGGCACTTTCAAGACAACTTCACTTTAGTAGCTTTTCCCAACTTTTGGAGATTCGGCTACAGGAATGTTCCATGCGGAATAAAAGTGCTCAGAATTGTTCATAGCACTGATGTTATAAGTTATGCTTTGCAACAACAATGCTTTGATAATTCCGAACATTTTTATTCCGCATCGAATACAAGACATACCCATTATTAATCTTTTTTTCTGCTAATTTTATACCCTATTCATATACTTTGTAAGTTTTTAGTAAATTTCCTGATAAAAAAGATTTTTTACAAATGTTTTACTTGTTAACAATTTTGCAATTTTAAGTAAATGTTTTTTGACTTGTATCCATTTTTAAAAATATTTTGCAATTTTTCATGGTTTTTCGATAAAATACCTCTTAATTTATAAGTATTTTTATAAGTATTTTTGAACCAAGCCAGGGGACAAATTACGGCATTCGATACTGATCGAAATTTACATTTAAATTGTATTGAAATTTCGATCAATATCGAATGCTGTAAATTGGCCCCTATTCTGATTTAAATTTTTATTTTTATTTCTTTTGTATTTATTTATTCCTTAATAATCAAAAGGCTAGGAGTATCTTGGTATCAGTAAAAGATACTCGAATAATTTTTTCAGAGATTTATATATAAGTGAAAAATTTGCGAAAATAAAATTATTTTACAATATCGTTGGCATAGTCAGCAAACTTGTTAAGTCCTTTTTGTAAAATTTTGCAGTAGGGACAAAAGCCTCTATAACTTTTTATTGTGTTAACTTTTTGTAAATCTATAGAAGTAGTTATCTTCTTTAGTTCGCCTTGTTTAAATGCCAATAATCGCAGAATTGAAAGCAAGTTTTACAGACTTATAAGCTCTTTTAGGACTTAACACATTTACTTTTTATGATTTTCAGCTTTTAATGTGGACTTAGCAGATTTTCTTTCAATCAAAATCATTTTTTTTTAAATAACAGGGTTCAAACGACTGATTCTGGTAAAGGTCACTCAAAAATATACAGACGTATATCGGCGTTTCGAAAGTTTACATTTGTAATTCATATTAGGGGGAATTTAATTTTCCCCTTATGGCACATAGTTATAGTGACTGAGCATTGGTTATCTTGTAAGCCTTACCTATAAGCTAGAGTAATAAATTAAAAAAGTCAGAAATTATCGACTAGCAAAAGAAGAACATTCTTCCGCTTTTTTGTATAATTTCTCAAATTTAAAACGGCACTGCTGGTGCTGGATTAAAAAGGCTGAGGAGGTTTAGTAAATACACCACAAGTCTTTCTCTACCGCTTCCCACCAAACTAATACATCATAAAATAAAATGGGCTGGACTACCGCTTAAAAGATCCAGTTGATCCCACTGGGCTCTATGCTCCAGCTGCGACTAATAGCTATTTTACACGTATAGTTAGCCACGAGGGCCTTATCCGCTCTATACTGGGTGTTTAGAATCCAAGATAGCTTGCTATCTAAGATTACACCCAAGTATATGGCGCTGTACGGGACCGTTAGTGTGATTCTGTTGAGTCTAAGAGGCACAAAATCTTCGACTTTGTACATTCTACTGAAAAGCACCAATTCAGTTTTAGCTGGATTGACGCCCAGGCCACAATTGGCACTCCATCCACTAACGAGTCCCAGTGCGGACTTCATACACTGAGGGATTGTACTCAGGTGCTTGCGAGAGATGGCTACCGCTACGTCATCAGCGTGTACGACAGTCTTAACCATCTTACGCTCCAGACTTAGCAGCAGAGAGTTAATAGTCAGATTCCACAGGAGTGGTGATAGAACCCTACTTATGGAGTGCCTCGATTGGCTGCCCTGAAATCAGTAGCATTTCCAATCGAGGCACTTATCACCCTATTTGTTATCAGGTCAATCCCTGGTTCTATCATATTCAAGATAATGGAATCGGGATTGACGTAGTTAAAGGAACCCTCTATGTCCAAAAAGGCCACCATTGTAAACTCTTTGTGTTCCAGAGATTTCTCTATATGGCTGACCACAGAGTGTATGGCAGTTTCCACAGACTTGCCTTTGGTATAGGCATGTTGTGAGGGAGAGAGGAGTGTCGCTGGTATGGACATGATCAGGTGTATAATAATAGCTCTTTCTAGCGTTTTGTGCAGAAAGGATGTCAGACTGATTGGTCTGAAGTCCTTAGGTTTAGTGTGGGAAGTCTTGCCATCCTTAGGGATGAAGATAACCCTACACCTACTCCAGCAAGCTCGAATATAAGAAAAGTTTAAGCATTATTTAGCGGCGATGTAGCATACTGATATGTTCTATAAAAATGTTTCTTGTGTTGTTTTTCATCCACACTGTTGGTAGCTTAAACGTAACGTCTTCAAGATTTAGTAATTGTACGTTTGTAAGAAATTAACTTTTAAACACATTTTAAGTTTTGAATGATTTCTTGCTTTTAAATTAATTTTGAAGGTTTCTCCTTTTTTAAGACAAGTACAAAAACACCCATACAACGAGGAGTTAGAGGGTTATGAAGTTCCACTAAAAAGGTAGTCGTGCTGTTATACATAAAAGTACAAATATATTTTATACTTAAAATGCAAGTCTTATAACATTTCCTATAGTCACTATAACTATGGACTAAGCATGTTTTTAATTTTTAAAGAGTAAAATAAAATGTAGTACCAACAATTTTGCAAAAACCAAACACACGAAATTTTTGGGGAGTTTTTGTAAGATTTTTGGGACCTTTCCTCATTTCTAGATTTTATTTATTTTTCTTTTCTTTTCTACAATAAAAAAAGCCAAAGGCCGGCTATTCGGAAAACTTTTATTAAGCGAAGCTACTATCCGACATACATGAAAGAGAAAATCATTAAGATCGACCGAAGGCCGGCTAGGCGGTTAATCTTTCCTCAGAGAAGCCACTATTCGACATACCTGGAGGAGAAAACCCTTAAGCCCAGCCTACTGGACAGGGTTTCTACTAGTTGGAACATATTTACTCAGCGAAGCCACTATACGACATAGCTGGTGGAGAAAACCTTTATGCCCGGCTGATGACTGGCTATGCAGCACATGTCTACTTAGCGAAGGCGCTATTGGAGACACAAATAGGCAAAACTTGTTGTCCTGGTTCAAGGATAAGGAAAACATTTAAGTGCTTTGGCCGATTGTTCATTTACGGCAAAAGTTACTTTTAGGATCAAATTTCATTTTCTTAATTGAGGTAATTTTTCATAGTGAAAAATTTTCCTAAAATTGGAGAAATATTTCACTTCAGATGTGGGGAAATTTTGCATTACCCCAAATTCGGGGCTATATTTTATTTAATACTTTGGGGCTTTATTACCTGGTGCCTTATTACGCATCGCTTTAAAACGTTAGTTGGAATTTTCAAAATCCATAATTACAATCTGTTATAGGCCTTTACGCGCAAAAAAATTACATCGAATGTAGGGTACATCTCCAAAATAAAAAATAGTTAGCGCTATACCATTGTCAATGGATTGCCTTTTGCGATATATGATTAAAGAGTGAATGTGTTAAACAAAGTTTTCAACAAAATAATGAAGATACTTTTTTCGAAGAAAAAAAAACTGTTTTTATCAGGTCAATTTAAACATTATTGCTTTTTTAGGCTTTTTCTGACTTCAAAAATCAAGATAAAAAAAATATTCTCTAGTTTTGCTTAGAAATTTGCCAATTTGCTTCCTTTTAAATTAAAAAAAGTCAAGACAAAAGAAATTTTTTATGACAAACACCTTCTAATTCCCGGTCCACACGTTCAGTTTTTGTTGCAGCAATTCTTCATTTTTCAGTTAGAAAGAACGAGAGAGGAATAGGTATGGTGTACAAAAATTGCCTGTGCGGACGGGGAGTAAGCTCTGAAACACATGTAAAAGGACATTATTTCTTTTTATTTTTTTATCTAAACTCAAAGTGCTTTAAATTTTTAAGATCAGATAACACTTAAAAAGCATACAAGCCTCAGAAGTTTCTTTAAGCCCCAAGTGGTCAAATCCGGCATACTATAGCTACTCCAGTGCTTAAATCGGAAGCCCACCAAGCCTGACTCCTCCTTTACATATGTTTCAAGTTTCAGCTAAATCCAATCAGTAGTTTAGAAGTACCAGATTTATTACGATTTATTTTGCGAAAGTCCTCACTGTGCCATGCATTAACACATTTAATGTGATTCCATATAATAACTCTTTTTCGAGTACATATTTTTCTTCTCAATGTTCTATTTAAATAATTTTTAACTTTTAAAATTTTAATACACACACCTATCTTTTTTTTTTTTTTTTTTATACAAATTTAGAACAAAATGTATACCATAGTTAAGGGTTTATTAGCATGTTGAAACTATTAGTTTTACTTTTTCTATAAACTTTACAAAGATTCAGCAAAAACGTTAAATTCTTTAATTGAGCTTGATACTTTTCATAAGTAACCTTGCTGTAGCAATATTTTCTCACTTTTTCTTTTCAACCTTTTTGCATAGCTGTCTTCTTTATAACTAACGAACCTTCTTCACTTATAATTTTTTCTTGTAAAAAGTGCAACGTAAATGAAAAAAATTAATAAAAGAACAATTTAGAATATTTTGTTCGGTTAAGCCAAATCACAGAAACCCTTCCACAAAGACTAAAAGCTACAACACTGAAAATAATGATTTTGTCGTTGTATTTCAATCAATGCAGCGTTTCATTACGGCTAGACAGAAAAAATTATGATAGGTTTTTTTTAACAAACATGTTTTTGATACAAATTTAAAATTTTTATTATTGCCCAGTAAAAAAATGGAAGTAATTTTTAAGGAATTATATTTTCAATGCTTCCAAATAATTTATATTAAAAATATGCAGATAATTAGTAGAAAAGCAATTAAAAATGTATTTTAGTTACACAAAAACTTGTAATTTCTTTATAGTTTTAGAAAATATCCACTATGCTTTTTAAAAAATCAATTTTTAAAGAAATTTACATGAAATTTTCATGACATCATTGTTGTGCGCTTAAATTCGTATAAAAAGAAACAAGTTGCGAAAATTGGTAACTTTTTACCCTTTTTTCTAGACAAAAATATTCTTATAGATCGCCAGCAAGGAAATTTTTCTTAACATCGCTCCCAATGCGGTGATTAGAAATCGACAAAGAAAACTTCTTGCAATTACAAGCCTATATAAAAATCATTAGAAATTATCCAAAATTGGGACTACCGCCGAATCGCAAACTCTTCATTTTCATAACTTCTTCGCAGTGTTTTTTTACTGGGTGTCTTTAGTTGGTTTCATAAATAATTTTGTTTGACTTATTATTTCGTTTCATTTTTGCTATCGTCAATGTTGGCAACATGATAAAAATATGAAATTGTTTCATTTGTTTTTTATTCAAGAAAAATTTTATTAATTAAAAAAATCAGAATTTTTGTTCAATCAAATTATAATAAATTGCTGCATTTGAATTTAAAAATTTCTTTGTAGGACTTAATTGAACAAATTAATATTTGATTGAAAAAACTTGGTGTTTGAATTGAAAAAAAATTCATTTCATTAATTACAAAAATTAATTACAAAAATGTCCCAAATAGAATGAAACTTTTTCGTTTAAATTAATAATCAAGCAAGATCCGGCTTAACACACTTAACTTATCTCATAACATGCATGATTTGAAATAGTTATTTAACTACCCAGAAAAAAGTGGAGCTTGCATATAATAAGCAAGATTAAAAGATAGAGCAGCTATAAGTCTGTATACAAACCTGCTTACAACAGACATCATTATAATATGGAGAGTTTCCACTTTGAAGCACTACAATTTAAAATATAGTTTTTTGTTTAGTGATTTGAAAGCATTTTCTTCCCTGGAAGCAGATTAATAGCGTAGACAGACGACAGCGTTAATTTGTATTAAAAGTTCACTAATGTGAATTAAAATATTACCCTGACAGGCGACAGTTTTTGCATTTATCAAACAGCTGTTTGTTTGTAAAAAAACAGTTTTTTTTTGGAATTTAGATCGCGACCAAATGGACAGAAGGTAGAATATACGATTAGCAACTATACTGTTGGTGAAAAATCACTATTTATTTGAAAGAAAGCTAAAATTACTCTTGCTGAAACTGCTCCATAATGTAAAAACTGTACATGCACTAGCAACCACAAATCTGAACGTGTTGCTACAAGTTGGGATCGTAGTAGGATACTCTGAAATAAGGGAAAGGCAATTGTGGAAATTTGTATGTGTAATATATCTATTCATGAAGGATATAATTCATATATGACATTTTTTAAAGGACCGCAACAGCACTTTTTAAAGAAAACTTTAGCCTCAACAGGAAGGCTTTCCAAAAAGTGTGTGAAAAAGTTCAAAATATGGAGAAGTTGGCCACCAATTGCTCGCATTGGGATCGGCAGCGTAATATAGGATTGTTGGTAGTTTATTCGGTGTGGGACGCAGTACCGTTAATGAAATTGTTATTGATTTCTGCCACGCGATATATAATAATCTAGCTCAGTACATTAATTCGTATTCTCCACATCCCCAGGAAATTACACACATTGTTGATGGGTTCGAAGACCTCGGGTTTCCGCAATGCCTTGGAGCTGTAGATGGATGTCATATAGAAATTCAGCCAAAAAAAGAGGATGTAGTAGACTATCACAATTATAAAAGCTGGCATTCAATGGTTTTATTGGCAAGTTGTGATTAAAGGTAAATTTTTTTCTAAAGGGTATTGAAACTTTTACATGTGTGCTTTCATTCTTTCGCAGATAAAAATTTACATATGTATATAAATATTGGATCCGATGGGAAAAACAATGACTCGTACATATTTGAAAAAAGTTTTTTAAAAAGATTTCATGAAAGCGCTGAAATTTTTTTACAAAACAGCAAAGTAATTGCCGGCATTAATGTACCTTTGCTGCTTATAGCCGACTCTGCCTTTCATTTTATCGCGCTATATGATGAAGCCATTCCCATATTCAATAAATCAGCCAGATTTAGAAAAAACCTTCAACTACCGACTATCTGGACAGTCGTCGTGTAATCGAAAACGCATTTGGTCAACTTAAAGCTAGATGTCGAAGAATTGGTAGGGGCTAACAAGTAGCACCAAGAAATGTTAATATTATTATAAAAACATTTTGCATTTTGCACAAGTTTTTGAAAATGGAAAACGATGAAGTTTCTTCCTCATGGATGGAAAATGTTGCAGGAGATTTAACTACACGAGGCCACAGCCCAACAACTCAACAAGAGTTGGCGAAAATGACGTGACAGCATATACTATAAGGAATGCAATAGCTTTGAGTTTTAGTAAGTACAAACACTGTGATAATGCTTCACGCAATGCATTATTTTACTATAACTAAATATAGTATTATTTTTGTTATGCATAGAATAACAATTTTTTTAATCTTATCTATTAAGGTTTTCATTAAAGTTATAAACTCTTTGCCAGTTTCATTTTGCTCCCGAATAGCATCAACGATGTCGTTTGATAACGACTAGTTGTCTTCTACCACACTTTTTAACATTATGTTGTGCTCCTTCATAATTTTTACCACTTCACATAAATGGTTTTTCTTTTTTGCAGAGGACGACGAAGCTGCGGCAGCTGATGAGAACGTGGTGTCAAGAGGAGACAGTAAGTAGTAAAGGAGGCGACAAAATGATCACTGGTAATGACAATGGCTCTGAAACCGGCGATGGTAATGGCTGAGACTCCGGCGATGGCTGGCTACTTGCATCTGGTGTATTTACCTAATTAAATAAAATTTTTGTTAATATATATAAAATGCTAATTCTTACCAATGAAAACGTTTTCAAAATTTCAGCAGTGCTTCCAATTATCCGGTGCACAGCATTTTAAAATTTCCAGTTCGATACGCTCCCACCAGAAGGTCCCATTTCCTTTTTCTCCTCTCTACAAATCTCAATAGGTATTTTGCATAAGAAAACTATGAGAAAAAAGAAATACTTGTATTTTTGCGTGAAATTTCTTACTTTGACGTGCACTTCTTCCGGACTAAATTTGTTGTTCATTTGCACTGAAATCTCTTTGTAAATGTGCCCATTCCTTTTTGTGTGCCACAAATCGGTGGCACGTTCTGCCCACAGCTCTAGCAGAACCTGTGCATCACTATCGCACCACACACTTCACTTCTTTCGCCTAGAAATCTTAAAATGGAAAAATGCGTTTCGATTTTAAAATTTCTTTTTTTATCGCTAAAAACTTACCTTTGCCGAATTAATAAAATAACTTACCTTTGCTGAATTAATAATAAGCAATTTACCAACAGTTGACTGATTGTCGACTGTGTTGCCATATTAAAATACCTAAATTCAGTATAAATTCACTCTGATTTCGTGCATTTACGTCAAATCTTATACACATTGGGATGGGGATAATTCACAAGTTAATTTGAATTAAGACTGCTAATGCAAATTAAGGCTGTCGTCTGTCTACGCTATAAAAGTCCTCAACTAAAGTAAGAAAATCTGCAATCAAAAATTTAAATCTAGCCCTAAGTCTAAATTTCGTTAACAAAGTTTACGAGATCGATTGATATTAATTAATTGAATAAGATTTAAATAAATCAAAAATAAGATTAAAAGCCTTAGTGCAATAACTCTGTAAGCCACAATATCAAAATATTGAATAAATCGACTTTTAAGTTTGAACAAAATTTAAAATTGTATGGTTATTGTAATTTTCTACTATAAATACGCAGCATAATTAATAGCAAAATAGTAGAATTTATCCAAAAATCTCTCTAGGATGCAAGGTTGTGGTACCTAGCAACGGAATCAGCACATAAAACCAATTTTTTATTTAATGTGGCTTACCGAGTTATTGCACTAAGCCTTTCAATTTGTTGAAATAAGAAAAAACTAGATATCGTGCCAGCAAAAAGAAAAGTTGCAGTTACTGCGAAAATACATGAGCAATTCTAGGGAAGGGAAAATCAATTACTTCTTTCATTAAATGTCTCCGCTTTGTAGATTTTCAAACATCCATCCATTCGATATCGGACCATTTTTTTTAACCAAGTCTGCTTTCTTAAAGGTAGATGGCTATTGAAGTTATGAATAGAGAGGATATAAACTTTCTACGTCTCTCTGATTATAAGGCACTATTCAGAAACTACTTCCTTATCTCTGCACGCTTCGCCAATTTGTGATGTTGCTTGACTATAGACAAACTAATAATACCACGTTATATTCATATCGGAAAGCATAAGTGCGTTAAATTACGAAAAACATCCAGAATATTAAAATCTTTTTTCTTAATATTTTTTTTTTGATTCTTTAGTATAATGACAGAATTAAAATAATTGTGTGCAAGAAATAAATATATATACATATTTCTAAGTAAAGTACATTCGCACAAAATCATAAATGTGAAAATAAGGCCAAGCTTCTATGCAAAAATTTCGGCCGTAAGGAGTACTGAGATCAAACTAACCACAAAGTTTTTCTCATTTCTATTATTTATTATTCAGGCTTAAATTCGGAAATGCTTAACTTTTATTATTTCTTCTTATGCTTTAATTCTGTGGTTTGTTTTGTATTTGCCACTCTATTTTATATTCCAATAAACGTTTTGTTTGTAGACAACAAAATATGTTATCCTATTTTTCTTCAAATGCCATGCAGTTTTAATAATATATGAAAATATATTAGTACTACAAGGCAGAAAATATTCAAGAAGATGTTGTGCAGAATGAACATTTATGCCCGTTTGTGCTCCTTAAAGGTATTTTATTTGAAGCAAATATTTATAAAAGAATTTCTTATTTTTTCATGACAGCTAGTAAGCTGCTAAGCATTAAAGTAAAAATACATAAAGAAATATGCATTTCTGATATATTTTTCGATCAACACTATTGTTCAATGTACATGTATTCACATTAGAATACAATGTTATCCCGGATAAACGAATACTGAGTTTAACGAATTCACGATATAACGTAAGGATAATATATTTATATTGTGTACTTATATTACGAATAAATCAAAGAAATTTTAATCGATATAACGAATTTCTTTAAAAAAAAGTTTAAATTAACTAGATAAATAACTTAAGCCTGGCAACCTTGGCACAGTGGTTCCAATTGGAAAAAATGGGTAATAAATCTGTATCTCTGAAATATGCGATCCGATTAGGACATGACGTACACTCTAAAACACTTTTGTTGAAAATTAGATGGATAATAGTCGGCAACACTTTACAGATTATTATCGACCTAAAATTACACACGCATTATTTTTCAACAAAATGTTTTTACTAAAAAAAGCGATTGGCTGCGTGCAGATTTGAACCGTGATCTCTTTACTGATAGTCTGACGTATCTACCATTCAGCCATAGCTGTATTATACTTTATGTTACATTTTTTTCACTTGGACTAAATATATTTAATTTGAAAGGTTTTTTCTTTAATAAAATAACTACAAAATCGATGTAATTTTAGACAAGGAGAAATTTTCAACACAAATTTAGACAATATATGATCGTAAATTTGAAGTAATGTTTTGGACTGTATGTAAAAATCATCAGAAGAGTTGACTACATCGGCATGAAAATATTTGTTTGGCTTGTAAATGTGTTGCAAATATTAGCTAATTTTAACGAATTTAAAGCTGCTGTAAAGTTACGTATGAGGAATATGATGATATACTACCATATTTCGCATACTTAATACCCTTTTTTCCTTAAAAAAAATGTGGTATTTGTATGTTCCTCACATAATTATTTTTAAATAACTTTCACAAAAAAATATCCGTTTAATATATAATTAAAAGCTTTCAAGCTTAAGCAGTATGTAGGATTTGGGAATAGGGAACTCCCGGGAAGAGTCTACTTTTAATTTTCTGTTTTCCCGGTAAAATCTTAAAAACTTCCCGGGAAAACAGGAAATTAAAAGTACACGTTATTTCATATATATATGGACTTTTTTTGACATACATATTTATAAAATGGCGCAAGTGACCCCTAAATTTATTTTGATTCATATAAGAAATTTGTATTATAATCCAGTTTTTCTTTAATATCAAAATTTTCTGTTTTTTTTAATATTACAAAAGTTTGTTTGCTTGTTTGTTTGTACGACTAAATTTATACGATGAATAGTTTAAGCTCTTTTTTAAAGTTGCTATGTTTTTCATCGTCTGCTTAAATACTAATACCCTGTTTATCGATGTCGAAGGACATTTTTCATTCTTACAATTTCATTGGAAACAAAAAAAAATTCTAAAACTTTGTCCTTGTTTCAAATGCAACAGTAAGAAAGAAAGAATCCTTTCGACATCGATAAACAGACAGTACAATGTCCATAAAAATTTTTTTAACACAAAATAAAAATGTGAACTGTTCAAACTTATACAGAAATTTCATAAAAATTGCATGAAATTGAAGTCATAACATTTCTCTTAAGCCGAGAAAAATTTTCGCTTGATTCGGAAAAAACATGCAAGATGAATTTAGTAATAGATGTCGTTTAATCACTATAACAGAATAAAATAGAATACTTTGTATAAGTATCAATGATTGCAGTGCTCTCTAATCGTTTCCTAAATAAATAATTCAATATTAACTTTGAGTGATTTTCCGCAGAAGTAGTGAACAAAATTTGGAAAGTGTAATGTAAATTATAAGCTTATAGAAGCTGTAAAAACTTTGAGTTGACACTACTTAAATTTATTATAAATCGACGCAATTATTGAAACCCTGCAGGAGATGTTTTACGATAAATGAAATGAATAATTGAAGACATTTAGACAGACTGTGGCTCAGGATATGTTAAATTCAGCTCAACTGAGTATAGTGCTGTAATTTGCTTGTACTTAACGATAAGAATCGTCTTGAATATTTTTCAAGAAAATAATAGAAACATTACGGCCAGTTCTTTATAAAATGATTTAGAGGCCTTAATATGTTTAACTAATTGCGATATAGTCATCAATTAGTCTTTATAGAATCTTCTACTGTGCAATAACTATAAACTTAGAAATTCTTAAAAATTTGTTTTAGAATTGCTTTTATATTAACTTTTATTTAAAAAGAATGATTACATTAACAAAACAATCAAAATTTAGCCAATTTTCATTTAATAAATCAATTTAATTTAGAAAATTATCTTTTCCCGGGAATTCCCAGGAATGTGATTTTTTCGTTCCCGTTTTGTTTGGGAAGTGCAAAAGTCCGGGAAATCCCAAGCCCTAGTATATACCCAGAAAAATATGTTCATGTTTTTTGAAGCACTAAAGAAATAAAGCGGATCATAATTCACTTTAAAATATGAGCTTGTTCAGAATATGATTTCATAGCACCACAACAATGCAGTTTTTACAGCGAGAAAGTTAGCAATGGGTAGTATGAATAAAAAAGTATTTGCTTTTTCCTTATGTAAAAGCTTCGTAACCAAGTTATACAAAAAAGATGATTTTATAGTGCTGATCCAATGCAGGTTTTTAAGCGAGACAGAATAGTAAACTTATTTGAGTTTTTGGTGCCGTTTTGCAACAGTGTTTTGGCCTAGTGTTTGGTACGTTGGACTTCAAACCTGAAGGATCCTAGTTCGATACTAGTTGAAGTTAAAATAACAAACAGTGAGTGAGATATATGAAATTAATAAAAATAAATAAAGTTACGAAATAATATAAATTCAAAATGGTGTTAACGCCGCCAATCCCCATCGAAACATTTTTTTCATTTATTTTCAGTTTTAGTGCTGAAAATTTTGATGATTTTCAGCGCTTCAAAAGCGCTTTTGTGAGCAAAAATATAGTACTCAAAACCGGGAACTCGCCATACAAAAATCAGCACCGATATCAGCAGGTTTGTCAGCGCTACTTTTAATCCATAATAGTAGAAACCTGCTTTATTGGAAGCTATTTTTTTACTGGGTACTTAAGTATAAAATAAAACCAAAAAAGTTTGTCTTAAGTATAACAAAAATCGGAAAAATGGGAATAGAGAAAAATAAACCAATGGCAAAAATGAGAAAGTGCAGTTTAATATAAATTTGAGTGATTTTATTTTCGTATTCAATTTTCACAAAAAAGTGGTATATGGGTAAAAAATAAATTTTTCGACGCGGTCTAAATTTTTATCCTTTCCGATTTTAATGAAATTTGGGATATTTACTCTGCTATTCTGTGCACAGAACATGCCGCAAAATTATTTCTATTTTATAGGCCTCTAAGCTTGGGCATCTCGGCCATTTTTTGAGAAAAGTTCGTCATATAAATAAAATTAATTTGGTGTCATTCGAAAGGTTTCAGTCTCCTCTTAACAAATACTGATTAAAAAAGACAAAAGTTCCTGTTACAAGTGCCTGTAAAATGCGAAAATGTCCTTGATCCTTAAATATCCTGAAAAATGGTATTTCATTTTCCTTATAATGGGTGATTTTATAAGAACTATCGGAAAGTAAACAAAAAAAAACACATAAAATTCAGAAAAATGCATGAAATATTTATTTGGATCGATAGTTGGGTCGATATAATTTAATGTTTGAAGATTATTTCATGCAAATGTTGGCCGCGGCTGCGCCTCAAATGGTCCATCCGCTTAGTCCAATTTTGGCATACTCTTTCCAACATTTCGGCCGGTATCTCACGAATAATGTTGGCAATGTTGGCTTCCAGTGCGTCAATCGAAGCGGGCGTATCGCTATAGACATTAGCCTTAACATAGCCCTACAAAAAATAGTCTAGAGGCGTTAAATCGCACGATCTGGGCGGCCAATTGACTGGTCCCAAGCGTGAAATAAACTGTTCACCGAACTCGCCTCTCAATTGGTCCATTGTTTCGCGTGCTGTGTTGCATGTGGCACTGTCTTGTTGAAACCACATGTCATGCAAGTCAAGCTCTTCCATTTTGGGCAGAAAAAAGTTTGTTATCATCGCACGGTAGCGCTCACCATTCACAGTAACGTTGTGATTCGCATCATCTTTGAAGAAATACGGCCCAATGATGCCGCCAGCCCATAATCCGCACCAAACGGTTGTTTTTTGTGGATGCATTGGTAGCTCTTGCAATGCTTCTGGCTGCTCTTCACTCCAAATACGGCAGTTTTGCTTGTTCACGTATCCATTCAACCAGAAATGAGCCTCGTCGCTGAACACAATTCTTCGATAAAAAAGTGGATCTTCATCTAACTTTTCAAGAGCCCATTCACCAAAAATTTGGCGTTGTGGTGTTTGTAAGACGATTCATGATTAAATTATAGACCAAACTGAAGATGTTTGACAGTGACACAAGATACAAAACGTGCGTGAGCTGTCAAAACTAGTGTTGCCAAAAAGATAATAGCAAAAAAATCACTCGTTATTTTTGCAGAATGTAGCCACTTGATATGTCTTTATTGTGTAAAACTTACAGTTGTTCTTTATGATAATTCGATGATTTATACGAAAAATGTGTAAGCAATAACAATAAAAACAACCGTAGCCGTAGTATTTCCTAAAATCTCGATTTGTGTTTATAACACAATGGCGAAAGATTAGTTTGCTATATGCTGCTAAAAAAAAACAATAGAATATAAATACCACTTTTCAGGATATTTAAGGATCAAACATTTTTTCTCATTTGTGGTGTCCTTGTCTAGGATTTGAAAAAAGTGAGCTTGAACCTTTTATGCTATTTATGCTATTTTAAATATTACTTTTTACAAAAAAATCCTAATGTATACAAATTGTTGATTTTATTATTATTGCTTAATCAATTTTCATCGAAATTGTCGAGTTATCATTAAGAAACAGTTATAGCTTTTGAGTTTGTTTTCATCCCATCTTGAAAATTGTGCACAATAAAGACATTCCAGTTTGCTACATTCTGTAAAAAAAGGAATATTAAAATACCATTTTGCTGGATATTTAAGGATACTTTGGCATTATATACACACTTGTAGCAGAAAGCTATGTCTGTTTTAAGCAATATTCGATAAGAAGGGACTAAACCCTTTCGAATGACATCCACTTTTATTTATATCCGATGACGCTTTCTATAGTTATTCAATCTTGAATATGATGAAATTTTCACAATAATGGCCGCGATGCCCAAGTTTAGAGGCCTATATAATAGAAACCATAAGAGATTCTAAAAATTTTTTTCTTCATGTTACGCGTACAGAGGAGTAGAATATATGTGTCGATTTTTATTTAAACCGCAGAGGTGAAGAATCCAAACCTTTGTTTTCATGTCGAAAATTTTCGTTTTCACCCATATGTAAGAATTGAAATCACATTCAACAGAGCCACCTGACAAGTGGTTATAAGCAGAGTGCGCGTTACCAATGACGATGGAAGTATAGCGGCTTCTGAAAGTGGCACCACTCTGTTCTGCTGTGTACGTTTAATAATGAAGTTGTTGGTAATATTTTTCGTGTTCCTTGGAATATTAATCATGTACTCTACAATTGGCACGATTTGCTGAATATGCTTTAAAACGCATATTTTCTAGTAAGACTGTTACTTTGAATTCTGTTTGTCACTAAAAACAATGAGAATTCATCAATAAAACGATATTTAAATTACCATCACAACTTTTTTCGGTTTTTGTCTATTTTCGTTCGAAATCAATTTTCATCACATACTTGATATATATTTTAGGAAGCATTTTTAAGACGGGGGTACTTTTTAAGTTTGCTTGACAATATAACTAAAGGAATCTGCTATTAAATGTAAAATTCATTTTTGTTGCTTAAATCAATAACAAATTTATACTTTTACATATAAAAATAATGTTTATTTAATTATTTTTCAGCGAAATTATATATTTATTTAGAGATAAATGTGAAGCATATAGACAAAGAAAATTTTTTACTTCACGGAGGGTTGAACTGACGTTTCAATAGCTGCCGCTCATTTCTTCAGAATTCTTTTCCTCTTAGACCACTCGACCAAAGTCACATTTATCTCTAAATAAAAATATAATTTAATTGAAAAATTAAACTAAAACTAAAGCCCATACGGTTCGACTGAACTCATAACTTAATAATGCTTACATATTTTAATTGACAATCTTAGCCAGCCCTAAGCCAGCTAACATTTGCCTCTCAGGCACGTATTGCACTTTAAAATATTGTAACTTCCTTCAGTTTAAGTTAGACACAGAAAAACAGTAAAAATCAGATTCAATTAAAAAAACGAAGATTTAATTAAAAAATTAATTAGATATCAACCAATCACGAAAAATTGTAATATTAACTCAACAGAATTAATTGAAAATATTTTTTGAATTTTCCAATTAAAAAAATATTACATTAATTAAAAAATATATTATATTAATTAAAAAATTAATTGAAATTAAAATAAAATAATTTATTTTCATAAAACATTTTGGCATACTGAAAAAAATTTTACAATTCTCACACATGCAAACTAAATTTATGTAGATTTTTTCTTTCTATTTTATGGTAACTTGATTTAAAATCTATTAATATCATTGTTTCAAAAGAAAATAACACCATTTAAAATAAACATTGAATCGCTTGAAATATTATTTAAAAATACAAAATTTTCTGAGTAAGCCTTTAATTGGAAAGTATTGGATAGTAATTTTTCCTGGATAGTTCTTGCTGCTTCTTGAATTCCTACTTTCAATCATTTTATTTAGAATTAACAAATATTTAGTTATAATTTAATTATTATTTATTATTATTTGTGTGTTTAATCAAAAAATGCACTTAAGCCAGTCAACATATGCCCCTCAGATATATATTTCACTTTAAAGTGTGGTAATTTCCTTAAATTTAAGTTAAAGCTCTAGTTGCTCCTTACATTCCAACCTTCACTTGTTTTATTGCTGCTTCTTGAATTTCTACTTTCAATCGTAGGTATAATTTTTTTTTATCTCTTAATTGTTTCTTGTTGAAACCGCAAATGCACTTCATCCTGTCGTAGTGTGCCTACACGGAAAAAAATTATATATCATTATGTACTCGTAAAATCAGAGATTTAGTAAAATACTAACCCATTCGCTCCATCTATGATCGCTTTACCGGAGATACACAAGCCAAACACGCCAATGAGACCCATAATCAATTACAAATCTGCTCCGAGCTATAGATTATCGACATACTTAAAAACAATACTGAAGGATACCTCGGAACTAGAGAACAAAAACACAATAGCCAACACCACGGAACTAGTTAACAAGATAGGGAGCACACAGATAACAGAAAATACTAAACTAGTCTCATTTGATATAAAAGACTTATATCTATCAATCCCAACCGCAGAGACAATAAACATTCTACATAAAACAGTACTCAATAAAACAGAAGACGTGGATTTTTCAATGCAACTCACAAGCACGCTAAAAGCCACATTGGAGCAAAATTACTTCAAATTCAACAATAGCATATATAGGCAAATCAACCGACTAGGTATGGGAAATCCAACATCAGCAATTCTCATGGAAGTATTTATGCAAAATTTAGAAGAGAAATACGTAGAGGACTTAAAAACCAATTTTGGGGTAAAATTCTACGCAAGATACGTAGACGATATTATATGCGTACTAGAAGGAAATATGGAGGAGAACGAAAGGCTAAATTACCTAGACCTAACGATTAGGGCAAACAAGAGATTAAATAGGGTTGAATACGAAATATACAGAAAACCAACTGCTACAGATACAATAATACATAATTCATCAACCCATCCGCAACAACATAAGAACGCAGCAATTAGGCAATTAATAACGAGACTTGAACGAATACCCCTAACATGTGAGGCCTATATGAAAGAGATAGGAATAATATATAACATAGCGGAAAACAATGGATATAAAAAATACCTAGTTGACAAGATTAGAAAGGATATCCAAGCAAGTAAGAAATGAAACAGAGAACAGGAACAAGAAAGGAAAACCTGGGCTACTTTTACGTATATGGGAAAATCAACATACAAACTGGCAAAAAATTTTAGAAAACACTACATTAACACAGCATTCCAAACAAGAAACAACTTGGGTAGAATACTGCAAAAACAAAGGGTGTACAAATTAACTTGCACATGCCAACACAGTTATATCGGACAAACTGTAAGAAAGATAAAAACAAGATTTCGCGAGCACATGAGAGACTACAACAAGAAACTGAGAGAACCAGGAATAACAACAGAATCAAATTTCGCAAACCACATATTCGATAACAAATGTACACCAGGACATATTAGAAAAACAGTTAAACTATTACATTCACAACATAAAGGACGGTGACTGAACGTATTAGAGAACATGGAAATATACAAACTAAAAATATTTGACGGAAGAATAATAAATGAACAAATAAACACTGCTTCAGACATAATATTTGAACCGTTAAAATATTTTTACACAAAAGAAAACAATAGTCCAGGCAACGTAGTAGAAAATGAACAAGACAAAAGGATTACCCAGAAACGTCCAATATGGATTATTACCTACGTAGGGATAAAACAACTGATAACTAATAGCGCAGATTATAAACAAAATATTCAACACACATATAATAATAAGAGGAAAGTAAGAGAAACAGGTAGAGACACACAATATCATATAAAGGCAAGAGGGAGAGAGCGAGTGAGAAAGAGTGAGCAGAATACAAAGGGATCAAGAGAGGAAGTTAGGTATACAAACGCATTATAAAAGAAACAACAGACAACAGAAAAACGATTTAGTATTCAATAGAACACTGAAGATGGCACATAGCCGAAAGCGGTCTGTTTACAAACCAAATTTGACGTGGGATGACGGAAAATCGTTCCAAATTAAAATACTAAATTTACAAATTATTTTACTGAAAAAAAATCTTGAAAAATTGCTGTTGTGTTCCATAATGAAAACAATTAAGTCAAACAAAATCATTTACTGAATCAGAAATATAATTGTCTAAAAATTATTTTCATAATTAGTAAAATTATTTATAAATTCAGACAAAATTTTTACTGAAAACTGTCCTATGAATGATTTTTGTAAAATCATACATATCAGTTACTGTAAGTTAATGTCAACAAATGCTTGCTTGAAAATAATATTTTAAAAAATTTGTCTGTGTAGCGGGCACATTTGGCAACGATCATTGTTTAAATGTCTTTGTTTGCAAAATGCGAAAATAAATAAATAGTATTTGATTTCATATAATTTAAAAGGACCAAAAATCAATAAATATAAATTAACAAATTTTTTTTGTAAATCCTTTGTATGGATTTGTTACAATGTTTTAGACTTAATTAATACTATACCGAACTTAATGAAGTTTTCGATTTAAAAAATTGGCCTGCCATTATATTGTTCACTAAGCCGGGATGCCACTGTATATGTATGCTTTACCAGCTATTGCGCATAGATAAAATTCATGTAAAAACACTATTTCTCGGTTTGTCGAACATTTCATATAAGTTTATTTCCTAAAATTTTATGTTGAAATAAACGAAATGCATAAATATTAAAATATTTCTTCAAGAAGTCATATTAATGTTGATATTAAGTTGAAGTGATAAAAGAAAGCTTTTATATTAAAGTATCGCAATGATTTATATATAAACTATTTTTTAAGTTTAACAAAAAGCACAATAATCAAAACAAAAATTCTATTCCGTATCTTAGTAAAACAGGAGCTAACAAAAGTTATTTATGTATATTTCTGTAAAATTAAATGATTGAATTCCATGTAAACAAAATTGTTGGTTTCATGATAGATGTAAATAAGTTTCATTCGCAGTTTACAACCTGCGTACGTATTATTGTCTGTACTCATATAAAATAGTGCAACAAGAAAATGTTGCCTAAATAATTTGAGCACAGTATGAAAGTATACCATTAGAAAAAGAAAATCCCCAAGGGATTTGATAAAGTTGGTTCGAAAAAAGTTTTGGATGCTTGAAGTTTATAATTTGGTTTATAATTTTTTTTAATATGAGCTTATATTAAAAAATTTAGTTTAGACATTTTTAACGATTTAACGAATATAGACATTTTGACCCTTTTTTCTATCTGTTTACTAGACTTTTATCAACAATTTAACAGTATACTAAAAATTAAAATCAGATGCTTAATGTTAAATGTTAAAACTAAAAAAGAAAAAAAAGCAAAACAAAAAGCGAAAAAAATTTATTAACATTGGAAATTTTCGATTAACGGTTAATTCGTTTAGTTTAAGCCGATTAACAGACTAACCGAGGTAAAAAATTCTTAATTTCTTGTACTATTATAACATATTTTTGTATGTTTAATTATTTGTTTTGAAAGATCTACTTACCCTCTACAACCATATTAAATTTTAGACAAATCCGTTTAGTACGTTAGAAGTTACATATTTAACACCACATTTTCTTTAATATACGCTACTGTGCGTATAAACCGACAAATAAGAACCCTGCGGAAAATTTGGTGACAATTGATCCAAAAGTACTCGTCCTATGACTTGGAAAATGAGACTGGTACCAAAAATAAGGAGTAGTGAATGATAAAAAAAGACATATTGTCACATATTAACCATTTTCAATCAATTTAGTTGATACTCCGGCTAGTATTGTAGTAAACGGCACTGAACAAATTCGATGCACCTGGATCTAAGGCCTAACATATAGTATCTATATAATATCAAATGTCTCCGTTCAATGAGACTGCCATGTTCCTGAGTTCCGTAATTATATTCAGATATTAACTCCAGCTTAACTGGTATTTATAACATTAAAATATTAGTTCCCCTGTGGTGGAGTGGGTAGTGTACTAGCCTGTCATGCCGGAGGTTGTCGGTTCGAATCCTATCAAAGACACCGCTTAAAAATAAAATACGATTTCTACTTGGATTTGTAACAATAAAAAAATAAATTAATCGATAACTACAGCTAAATTTTGGAATAATATTTATGTAATCTATATTATTCTACACCTATTAGGACTCCATAAGATAGTTCAGAGACAAGTTACAAGGTGCATACAAAGTATCAATTAACCCCATCCTAGGCCATCCCCATGTAAAAGTGGCTGGTCCGCTTCATAGGAAGTGTTAGAACTCGGTCAGTTGACTTGTTTCGTGTCAGTTCCATTTACCGTAGGGTATTTACATTCCATAGTTATTAAATTTCTAGATATAGAGGGAAAAAGTCGCCTGACGCAGGCAGAAAATTATGTATGAAAAATTTTAAATAAAATATATTTCAAACTTATTTAAATTTTATGAATATGGTGGTAAATGTTTAAATTTAACTTTAAATAACAACCTTAATCTTTTTTGGAAATTTTGTATTTTTTCAAAAAAAAGAAAATAAGAACTAAAATTTGTTTAAATAAAATTTTTTTGAGTGTATAATCAAAAATTTCAATTCAGCTATTTTGCCAAAAAAAAACTTTCTTGTGAGTTCTATGAGTTAATACATAGTAAAACAATTTTGAAAAGAGATGACAAAATTTAACTAGCCATAACTTTTTTTGTCGAACCAACTTGGCCAAGCCTCTTGGATATTTTTTGTTTTTAAAGCTCTACTTTCATACACAAAAAATATTATCACCAAAACTTTTTCAAACAAAAGTTTGTGTAAAAATAAATTTAATTTTTAGTAAATGTTCTTTACATAAACAATGAATTGTTTGTTTGAATCTTATTTAGGACATACACACCAAAAACAACAAGAAAAACTGTGTCGTAAAAAACAACCCAGATGACGACATACACACAAATAACAACAACGACAATGACAACAAAAGGAATGCGATTGTACCAAGTTTGTTTACCGAAGATTTTTGAGTGAATCAATTCGTTTATGTCGTTGCGTTAATTCTCATTAATTTTTTTAGAGTCTTTAGATAAACATTCAGACTTGAACACATATAACAAAGTGAAATTTCATAAATGCTTAATGGATGATGATGATGACCCAGACAAGATTGTGTTTGATATATTACAAAGAATCCAATAAATATTTTTGTTTGATAAAGAAAATCCAGTAAATATTTTTGTTTGATTTAGTCAATAGTTTTGTTTGCAATTTGTAAATATTTTTAGACAAATTGTTTTATAGATTTAAACAATTTATTCACTGAAAAAACCAAGTTTTTTCCAATGCAACTGTTGAGATATTTTTGCTATATTTACAAATTTGTTTGTATGTCCGTTCCTGGACAAAATTTTTATTATTGAACTCCTTTACAGAAAATAAAATTTTGCTTTTTTCTGTGTGCTGTGTTCAAAGCATTGAGGCAACATTCGATGACCCGAAATTTATTTCATAGTGTAATCGGAGTTGGATTACTCTTAGAATAAAGTACAATTTTAAGCAGAATTTTTAAGGTATCAGAGGGGGTAGACCTTTTAACCTCCAAACAAGGTAACCACTAATTTTCCTATATCTGCATAACTATAAGAGTGTGGCTGTCCAAATTTTATGTGGGTTACTGTTAGATTAAAGTGCAATTTGAAGCACTGCGTGACAAATTTTAATTTTTTCTATTTGGCAAAAACTGCACTATATATTCATTAACCTAGAGACAAAATATAGTCCAACTGCGTACTTGACTTTTTATTTCCTCATCTTTTGTCCTTTTTAAAGGACTTAACATTTTTCATGAATGCTTATTTTAAATAATTTTTATTAATATTAGTAACTAATATTTTTAAGCAAACTGGGTACCAAATAAAAGGGAATGCTCTGTAGAATTTTATAAAAATATTTACTTCAGTTCTACTTAACAAACATATAAACAAATGTCCTTACAAAAATACATCCTTCCATATCCTGAAAAGTGTTCACTATAAAATTTTTTTTTAATTTTATGCTACAGCCTTAAATTAACTCTATAAGATATCGAAATTTTACGACTTTATCTCTCTTAGTAAAAAAGCTATGATTGTTTTTTTCCCGCAATGCAAAATAACTCACACAATGCAAAATAACATGTACATTACAATCTAAGTACTTAGATTGCTCGCTTAGAACGTCATCCTGACATCATCGATTATTATCTAGGTACTTCGTTTCATTTAACACTGGGATGTTACGTGAACTCCACCAAAGTAAATGCATTATTACTGAAATTTCTAATTGTGCAAATAAATATGACTCGGACTGTAATTACAATCCGAAAACAAAAAATAAATTCGTTTATGATAAATGTCATCTTTTTTTAATATCAAACTTTTATATTTTGCAGAACATGCTTAAATACTTTTTAATTTTCGTTTAAAAAGCCCATTTTTGATTTATCGCGTGAACTCACCATATATCTGCCCATATGTGCATTTCAACAAAGAATCACTCTTCAATAATATATACAGTGTATATTATGCACAACTGCTTTCAGCTTTCCCACTCATTGCAAAGTTGCAGCAAAATACAATCACTGTGCACAGTGTCGTGAAATAAAAAATTGTTCAAAAACTGGTAACTTCTTCTAACTAACTTCTTCTAACTAACTAACTAAATAACTAACTTCTAACTTCTAAGCCAACTTACTTTAAAAGTATATGTGTATGTCAAAGACACAGACAAATGTTCATGTAAAATCGTCGATAATCAAATTAATTTAACATTTTTCGATAGTGATTTTTCTTCATAGGTGATTCATATTAAATCTTGAAAATCTTGAAAAAAATTTATAATTTTTAATTAACTATATTTCATGCAAAAAATCATATTGAATAAAAGTAATTTCGGGGTGAAACAACGTGAATTTGATTTTGGAACAACACGAAGAATCATGTTGAATTAAAGTTATTTCAAGTTGAAACAGCGTGAACTTGATATCGGAACAACACGAAGAATAATGTTGAATTAAAGTTGTATCAAGCTGACACAACATGACTTTAATGTAGCTATTCTATTAAGTATTTTACTTACGTGATAGTCATCAGAAATGTTTGTGTTGCAGCTGTCTGCCTCACCAAAGATTTGAACTCGTGCCACCTGCATGCTAGTCCACGCGCTAACCACTGCAGCCACAACATCTTTAAACTTTACTTTGCCTACACACTAAATAAATACCATCGTATGTAAAATAAATTTCATTTTAATTCAACATGATTTAAATGATTATTTAACATAAAACTTATTTGAAATTAAAATTATAGACATGTCGATTGAAAATAAAATGTAACGTTTATAACAAAATTGTTTTAATAGTGAAAAATTTTAAATCAAAGAGATAATAATAATAATTTTTCGCTTAAAATTAATATGAAACAATGGTAAATTTAAACCAACAGCAGTAAAATTTTGCTGATAATTCGTTTTTTGTCGTCTACATAGGCACACGTGTAAGAATAAACTACAACAATTCACACAACTAAGCAGAACAGTGAATTGTAGCAATGAACAAAGCAAATAAACACAAACACACTCAAATGACAGATTATTTCTAGTAAATTTAATATCATTTCCAATCAAAATTGCGACATGTTGATTTTACATTCCTTTTTTTCTGTGTGTATGCACAGAAGAGCAAAAAGTTTAGAACATTATCTTTGGCGTCGAAGTTGGCAAGCACATGTGTAAAAAAAATCTTTCATTTTCGAAACGGGGGTTTTTTATCTATTTTTCGAATAAATAGAAAGCCGTCTTTTGAAAAAAGTTGATGTTTGCGTAAACTAGAGCCCCGAAAGGGTTTGCTTGCAGTTTGGCCCCTTAAGTATTTTTCGAAAATCGGTGGGGAAGTTTGCTTCCCCCAATGCTTAGCTCTGTCATTTATGAACCGATTTTAGAAATTACATTTTGTGTGAGCGTGTTTGCTTGCAGTTTATTCCTATATTTTTTTCTCGAAAATCTGTTTGGCATTTTACTGTCGTAGATGGTAATATGGCTGAAGGTGTCAGCTTATAAAAATTTAATTAATTGAGGAGCCTCGGATCAAGACCAACATTAGAAGAAAAAATAATATAACAAAGAGTAAAACTAAAATAGAAACAAGTAAAAGTAAGAAAATTTAAATATGTATAATAGTTTTAGTCATTCCATTGATAGCAAGATGACCAGCTGATATAAAGGTCGACGTCTTAATGATGAAAATTTTGATGGGGTCAAAAACGAGGACACTTGACATTACATTGCTGATATTTTGCCATTTAATTGATTGCAATTCATCATTGACCTGCTGTCGATGTATCATTTCATTGATGATAGTTTCGTCATCATTGTTATTGATGACCAGCTGATGTAGATGACCAATGATGAAAACTGTCAAGGGCCAAAAACGAAGACACTTGATATAACATTGATGTCAAACTACATCAGCGTTTTGGCGGTTTTTCTATCAGCGTACACAAAATTAAAAAAATTTATACATCTGACTAGTTTTTTAAAAACTCTGCTGCGAGTGACCAAACTTTTAATGTCTAAAACTTATAGTATATTTGCAAAGAAGGAAAATGGCATTTGAGCATTTTCTTGTTCATTTCGCCAAAGATATGGAGTTAACCCAAAATTTAATAAATCGCTGATACACGGGTATTTTTATTGTCTATTTTTTAGGAGAACCAGTTGCAATAATTGTTAATATATCTTAATTTTTCATGTCGTGCAATTATTGAAATGTCCAATGCTATTACAGAAAAACTTTTATATCACGCAATTCTTTGCAAAGTTCTATTAATCATATCCAAAATCTGTGAGACTATAGCCAATAGCAAAGGCGATATTAAGAAAAATAGCCAATTCGAGCGTTGTTACTGTTTTTCCCAACGTGTGACGCAATTACGATCGATGCAAAGCGGGGCACCAGTGTACTCTAGTTACAACTTACAAAAGTAACAGTTCCTAAAATATCTTTTTACACACGGCGCTATCAAGTTTTACGTCTTTTATATCTACGCTGTGTTATAACAGAGGCTCCGCAAATACAATATTATAATGATTTATCTTATGCTTACAAATTTCTTGACATTTTTTGTTTTATTTCACTCCATTGTGCTACAGTGACCGTTGAACGGTGGCATGTCGCAGTCAATGTTTTTTGGTAAACTAGGCTGTGGTTGTGATTTTGTAATGAAATGAAAGACTTCGTTGATATACGATTGGAGTGTTGCGGTTAGTTATTTTGTACTCCGAAGCGATTTCCAATTGCTTTTTGTATGTCAATGTTTAGTAGCCGCATTATGGTCAAATTAAAACATGCATGCAGCGAATACTTTAATACATTTGAATAAACCTAAATAAACATACAAGCCAACTGATTTAACCTTTTGTACATGTGTTCTTTGCCAATAGTAGCAACATCGAGCATCTGCTAAAGTGAATTCATTTTTAAAAAGAATCGTTCATAATAAGTTTTGCTGATTTCATGGCATAGCAATTGACTAAAGCAGTGGTACGTTGAAATTTGTTAAAAATTAAAAACTAAACGAGAAAAGTAGCAAAATAGGTTCTGGTCCCAAGCAACAATAAAGGCAAATATTTTCAACATTTTAGTTTGTTTACTTGTCACAAAAAAAGGAAAGCACATATGATTGTAAGTACGAGTATTTATACCAGAGTTGCCAATGAATAATTTGGAGATTACACATAACCGGGTCCCAAATTACATATAAGAACAAAAATTATACATGATATTTTTTCCATAATTTGAATAAGAAGCAACAATATATTTTTAGCTTCGTCTTTCGGCTTAAACAAAATAGGTATTTTAGGCTGAAAAAGTCCGTTAAATTAAACCAAAATACTTAAAACATATGATAAAAATTTGTTTTCATGTGATCTATGCAGCTGGAGTTCTAAAAGATGAAATTTTTCAGATAATATTACGACATCTTTTTGACACTGCTGCCGGACGGGACATTGTGTCATTACGAAAATATTTAGTGGATATGTGTAAAAAAGTCGATTTCGAAACATAAGAGGCAGGGTAATATGTGAATATATGATACATATATCTCTGGTCCCACCCCTTAACCGCCAAAGTCGAGCTAGGACAAAATTAAATGTTTGGTATGATGGACTCCATTCGTGTCTAAATCAATACGCTACCAATTTTTTAAGTAATTAACTTTTTGAAGACGACAATTATCTATAAATAAGTTAAAGAAAAGCCAACTGACGACTGATTGGAAGCGAGTTTTTCGTACTTTAAAAAGCTCTCCCGAAAATTTTTGAAAACCACTTAAGCGGTTAAGGCTTGTGACCACAGATATATTTTCACGTACTTGCCCTTATTTTTCGACTTCAAATTTTATTTTTGATGCATACCCTCCTAATTCTTTCGTAACGATGATATGTACTCCTAGAAATAATATTGACCCTTTTTAGGAACATTAACCCATGCCGACTTCCGTTTAAATCAAGTCCATACGAATTGCGCTAGTAACGCGATACGACATGATGAAACATGATTTAGTTGTATCTTTTGTATGGTTTCCTTTGTTATTAAGATGCTGTAATTTGTTTCTTAAATAATAGCACTGGAATTACGGAGTGATAAGGAATGCATTACGAACGCATTTGATGTTCCGCTATTCTCCAGCTGGCGAGCAAATGGTCTCAATTAGTGACTTCCAACGGACTCTGTTGTGGACTGTTCTTATTGCCCCGTTCCATGAAAACCCTGCACACAGAAAAAACTATCACCAGAAAATTTTCAAACAAAAGTTTGTCTAAAAATAAATTTAATTTTTATTAAATGTTCTGTCCTTAATCTATGAATTGTTTGTTTGACTTTTATTTAGAATGCAAACACCAAAAACAACAATAAAAACTGTGTCGTAAAAAACTACCCCGATAACGACATACACACAAATAACAACAACAACAATAATAGCAAGAGGAATGCAATTGTACCAAGTTTGTTTACAAAAGATTTTTGAGTCAATCGATTAGTTAATGTGGTTGCGTTAATTCTCATTAATTTTTTTAGAGTATTTAGATAAACATTCCGACTTGAACACATTTAAATGGTTAATGGATGATGATGATCAAGACGAATTCAGTACCAGGTAAGCTCGTCATTAAAACAAGTACAACAATACAAAAATAACATGCAGTTCGGCCATTTTGAATAAACCTAATCTGTCAAAAACAGCAGGCCAAAACAGGGATGGGAAAGTTGGTACAATTGACCATTTTTGGTAAACTTCGAATCTTAAAAGTACAATGGTACACCAATGGCTTATTTAGTACAATTAACAATTTTCCTACTATTTTTAGAAAACCTCATTATTGCAGTTTATTTATTGTGCTAAAATATTTTATCCTTTTCGTCCGCTCGTACATATTCCACTTTTATCTGAATTGAATTTCAATTTTGCGAAGTATTGAAAACAAAGTTGGGCTAAAAAGTGCTCAAATAAGGCTAGCTCACAAAATGCCTATATAATAGGCCCGTTTGCTTACTTTTCAGTAAAATGCAGTAAATGAGTAATTGCTGAGTAAAGTGAAAAATTAACTCTAAAAAATTATATTGCCCAAAAAAAGTACGCGAACGGAAAAATAGTGAAAATTCGTAAGATTAAGGAAATATCTGATGGCAAATAAATATAATGCTGAAAAACATATACAGTTTTTTGACTACTCAACTTTCTTTCTTATTGGTAATACAATACTACTTACAACACGCAAATTTTAAGAAAATATAAAAAATTAATAAATCAATATGCAGATAGAACTAAAGAAATAAATGAAAAAATCACTAAAAACTGAATATGTGATTTTTTTCTACCCCGTTTGCCTCTCTACCCTGTTCGCCATCATACTCCAAAAATCATGTTTTAAAAAAATCATCGTATGAATTGCGAGTATCATTCGCGTTGTTTTTGTTTTACACATTGAAAAATATAAAAACAAAACGAAAGCAAACGTTTCATTTAGCTTATTTTCCTACTCTGGTACTCGAACGGACATAATGTGAGCTATTTTAGATAAGAAATTTCCCACAGATATATGTACAGAAAAGTGATGAATTTTCTGCATTAAACAATTTTTCTGATTTGAAATATCTGTTTTGGTACAATTATGCCCAAAGAAGTACAACTTTAGAGAACAATTGGTACAATTTTAAAATCTCATTTACCACCTCTGCACCAAAATACAAAGGAAAAAGATGGCGCTCTGTAAAATGTAAACAAACAATAGAAAAAAAACAAATAGATTTTGACAGATTGTGTGTAAGCAGCCCAATTCGCCTACGAACAGCTGATGATCATATGCTCTGATGAGTTCACCTGGTATTAATTCGTCTTGATGATGATAACACAGACAAAAATTTGGTTTGTATTTTTGTTTGATTGAGTAAATTATTTTACTTAATAATTGTTAGCATTTTTAGACTAATTGTTTATTAAATTCAGACAGAAATATTGTTTGATATTTTTCAGAAAATCCAGTAAATATATTTGTTCGATTTAGTAAATAGTTTTGTCTACAATTTGTAAATAGTTTTAGACAAATTGTTTTACAGATTTAAACAATTTGTTCACTGAAAAAAAAACACGTGTTTTTTCAATGAAATTGTTGAAGTATTTTTGTCTATATTTACAAATTTGTTTGTAGGTCCGTTCATAGACAAAATATTTACTATTTCATTGAATTCCTTTACAGAAAATGAAATTTAGTTTTTTCTGTGCAGTAGTCAGCTCACGGACGGTTGCGATGCACCAAGTTGTTTTTGCGTGTCCACGGCGCCGAGAACCTTGGGCGTTGTACTGCAACGCTGCCTTGGCTACCTCATTATCGGAGCTCAGTGTATGACCAATCCATCCATATTTCCTTTTCAGGATATCGTACTGGATTGGTTGTTGGTTCATGCTTCGGAGCAGCTCAGCGTTAGTTATTGTGTTGGGCCAAAAACATCGAATAATTCTTCGTGAAGACTTGCAGTCATCGTACGTCATTCTTGGATAGACCCAAAGTTTCACATCCGAATAGGAGTATGGGTCTCACACATGTGTTAAACACTTTGGCCTTCAATTGTGTTGATATCTCGGATAATACCCATACTTTTTTTAAACAATGCATGACATGACGAGTCTTGTTGATTTGCGAAGAAAGATCTTCATTTGCACCGCTGTTCATTGTGATTGTGCAGCCTAGGTAACAGAAAGATTGTACATCTTCTATGGTGTTATTGTTGAGAGTTAGACAGGTGGTATTGGTGATATTTATTCTCATTAGTTTGGTTTTCCGCAAGTTTATTCGAAAACCAACTTTGAGAGCGTGGTTATGGAAAGCTTTCAAATTGTTTTCTTTATGCTCGAACCTGTGTGTGTGAGAAAGGCGTCCACTGAATGCCGTCTGGTGCTTCAATGTTTGCTCTTGACATAACATCGTCTAGGACACGCAGGAAAATAAGTGGAGATAGAACACAGCCCTGGCATAATACCATATCGATAGTAAATGTTTCAGACGTTTGACTCTTGTATAGCACCTGGTTCTGGGAGTTGGATTACATAAGTTTTATAATGTCTATAATAGTTTCTGGTACGCCTCTGCGATGGAGCGCTCTCATTTGTCGAATTGCACAATCGTGAGGCATATAAGTGGGCGAGTTGGACTCATTTGCTTGTTTAATTATGATTCTCAATGTTTACACGTGATCTACGGATGATCTACCTTCGCAGAAGCCTGCTGCGTATCGCAAAGAGGTGACAGCCTTAACATTATAATTGTTGCCATGATTTTTTGTATGGTGCTTAGAAGGGTTATGCCCCGCCAGCTTTTACATTCTCAAAGGTCTGCTTTCTTCGGTAGAGCTATTATGAGGCCTTCGGTCTATCGGTTTGGGATTTGTTTATTAATCCATACATGGTGTAATTATAAGACTGAACCCGGGAGGCCAATTACCGATGGGATCAGCAAGCTGATCTACGATTCGACTTGAGGTAATTTACTAAGAGTTATGCCTTATGCTACACAAAAGTGGAGACTTCTTAAGGGTTGCTATATTAGTCATGTTACGTTATACAACCCCTTGCCACCCCACGAATGCATTTAAAGCTCCAAAAATATGGGACAGTCTAATGGACATGGATATACATATGGTTTTTGTACGACAAGGAATTGCACAATATATTGATCTTTTAATCTTTAATTACCAACAGTTAAACCTCCAATAAAAATATGTAACCAGAAATTTAAAATAATTGTATCCTTACTTATTAGTTCAAACACATTTTGCTTTCAAGGACATGCTAAAAATTGTGTAAAGTTTAATTGTGTATATACATTTAACTCATTATAAGTGAAGAAAATTTATTTTTTTTCCTTATTTTACTTATTTGAAAAAGGACATTTTTGAAGTAGTGGTATTCTTGCTCTGAATTGAATGAAATTTTCAAGAAGCATTAAAATATAAAACTTATGTCGGTATAAAATTTTATTTACTGTTATTTTTCTCTCCATTAAGGCAATTTTTTATTTCAGGATATATGAAAAGGACACGAATCCTTGAAATTTAAATGACCAAATTTTAGGAGTGATATAAATAAATATATAACTCATCAGTGAAGGAAATTTATTTTTTTGCTCGTTTTACTTTTTCGATAAAGGATATTTTTCAGGTAGGCGTATGTATCCTTGCTCTAAATTGAACGAAGTTTTGCAAAACTAATGTCTGCACAAAATTTCCTTAAGTTAATATTATTTTCCTCTTCTTTTTTTTATTTCAGGATATATGGGAAGGACACGAAGCCTTGAAATTTAAATGGCGAAACTTTAGGTGTGCTTATATTTTATCAAATAAAATATGTGTGCCAAATTTCACTTCTTTACGATAACTCCTTCTATTTTTTGCCGCTCGTTATATGAATTCACGACACTTTGTTTCGAATTTAAAAACTATTTTTAGACCGAGCGAAATGAGAACAAACAAATAATTAGTAAAATCACTGATGATCTGAAATGAAAGTAGTTTTATTTCTGATCATTCATCAATGATTTTAACATATGCACCTAGGAAAAAGTTTGAATTTTTGGAAACTGTTAGGTCTATAATATATTAGTTGAATATACTATATTTCAACTCACGATTTCAACTTTCTATGAATCCTAAAATCCAATCCATGCTCATTACCATAAGGGCATAATTGTAATAAAGAAATGATTCTGATAATTCTTAAATTAATTAGATCTACCGATCGTATACTTTTGTCATGACTAAGTAACGAATATGATGAGCACAACCGAATAAAATATTACGAATTGGATTTCAGTACCGATTACTGGTATTTGCAAATAAATTTTTTTTTTCGAAATTTACTTTACTTTTTAGCAGTTGTTACAACTAACTAGTGGTTAATTTTATATACACTTAACCGATTAATGCATTATTAATTATTTATTATTGTAAAATAACTTATTTTCAATAAGAATTCTAGGTTAGTTGGTGCAACTGCCAAAATTCGATTGGCAACAAATTCGGTTGTCTCTACGAGTCTTTATTATATGTGTGGTTGTCAGAGGACAGTGATCCAAAGAGCTATTAAAAGGTTGTCGATGATATGAAGAGAAAACAGATTCATTGAGACAACAGGTCGTAAAATGCAATGAGTTATATAAAACATTCATTAATAGATTTATAATTATGAACAGTAAGACAGAATTGCACAGGACATGAAAAATGAGAGTTAGAAAAGAGTTACCCATGTGTATATAAAAACGAGTCTGTGTTTGTATTTTTGTTTGTTTGTGTGTATGTTCCTTATAGGGCGCCAAACAGTGCGACGGCTCGTTGTAAAATTTAAGAACTGTCTTATTAATGACAAGGAATTTCAAATAGGCAAATTTTTTTTGGCAACATTTGGTGGGAAATGTTACACCGCATACAAAGCTATTTCTAATTTCCTATATCTCTATAATTGCAACACTGGGACTAAATTCTAAATTTATTGTGAGCTGCTCTTAGAAGCAAATGCGATTTCCAGCGGAATCTCGAAAGTGTCCGAGGAGGAAAACGGGTATACCCATACAAGGTAATTACTAATTTTCCTATATTTGTACAATTACAAGAATGAGGCTATCTAAATTAAATATCTGTTATTCTGAGACTTCCATGCAATTTCCAGCAAAATATTGGTGGTATAGGAGGGGGAAACGGGTATCCCTCATACAAAATAATTATTAATATTTCTATATCAGTACAGCCACAATAGCGAAGCTCGCTAAAAATGACGTGGCTTACTCTTAGAACAAATCGCAACTTCTGGCAAAATCTTGGGGACTGACACCGCATGCAAGGTAATTTAATTTTCTATATCTACACAACTATACGAGTGAGGCTCTCTAAATTTTATGTATGCTAATCTTGGAATCGCTTGCAATTTTCAGGAAAATCCTGGTGGCATAGGAGCGGGAAACGGGTACTCCCAATATGAAACAATTATTAATATTTCTATATCAGCACAACTAAAATAGTGAAGATTTTAAAATTGCCCTTCAAGGCATTTATTAATTTTCCTATATCTACATATCACCGCGTGGGGCTTGTTAATAATAATAGCGTTCATTGCAATATTGCGAGTTAATTTTTTTAATAAAGTTATTAACATAAAAAACTTGTTAGACAAATCATTTCTTTTTAAAAATTTAAAAATTTAAAATTTTTGTGATTGACTGAAAAACATTTTATATAAATATTTCATGGTTTTTAATTGCAACACATAAAAGTTTCATTAATTTTTTAATTTAATTATATTGTTAAATTAAATTTTTAGTTGCAATTAACATATTTTTTAACTGCATATTTATTTTCGTTGTTCACTCTTAATACAACTTTATATTAATTATTTTTTTAATTAGTTTCACTGCAAAAGTTATAATTGTATTTGTTTCAGTATTTAATTGTTGCTAATAATTGCAGCTAAAGCTTGTTCAATAATAATACTTGAAATCGATATGTGGGTATTATTGCAAACAAATATAACTAATTTAAACGAATTGAAATAAGTATAATGTAATTATGATTAAGTTTTTAAATGAGCATTTTATAACAGCCAACTCATATCAATATAGCAGGTCATGTATTGCAATTGCATTTATGGACATACAATTTATTAACACTTTCTTGAACAATGCATTGTATTAATATATGATAACAAATATACAATTTCTAAAGTATTGATTGGATTAGTGTGCAAATTATATCGTCAATAGTTACCAGAGAAAATATAATTTTATTCAGAGTGCTGACTGAAAAGAGATGCAGTTTAAGAATGGACTTTCATACTCAAAGTCTTAAGTGATATTAATGATTTATTCATACTTAATTTTAATAAAGCATTAAACAAAAACGACGTTACATATAAATTATTAACTACCTAGTAGGGTTTTCACTTCAATCGACTTTGTTCAATTAATCAATTAATCGAAATTGAAGTTTTTAAATTAATCGAACACTCGACTAACACTTTTAATTCGATCAAGTTTTACTGCTAAAAATTCGAATTAATCGGAAAACTTTTGAATTTACTCTGTCTTTAGCACATTTTTATGAACAAAATGATAACAAATAAAATTTTTTTCGCGTTTTATATATTTTATCAATGGAAACAAAATAAAAAAATATTTCTACATAAATTAGATCATTTCAAAAAACATAGTTTTTCCACTATTCAAATGTCTCGTTTGGAGAAAATTTACATCAGGAAATATTTAATAATACTCACACACAGAAAAAAAGGAATGTAAAATCAACAGGACGCAATTGTGATTTGAAATCATATTAAATTTACAAGAAATAACTTTTCGTGTAAGTGTGTCAGTGTTTATTTGCTTTGTTCATTGCTACAGTTCACTGTTGTGTTTAGTTGTGTGACTTGTTGTTGTTTATTCTTACATATATCGGCTATGTAGACGACAAAAAACGAATTGACTGCGAAAACTTGCTGCTGTTGGCTTAAATTTACAATTGTTTCATATAAATTTTAAATGAAAAATTATTAATCTAACCTTAAATCTCGTTGGTTTAAAATTTTTCACTGTTAAAACAACTTTGCTATAAACGTTACATTTAATTTTAAATCAACATGACTATAACTTAATTTAAACTAATATTTATAATATTTATGAAATTAGCTTAAATTCATTTTACACACGATGGGTATTTATTTAGTGTATAACTAAACTCAAGATTGACGCTGTTGTGGCTGCAGTGGTTAGCGCGCGGACTATCATGCAAGTGGCACGAGTTCAAATCTTGCCTGGGCAGCCAACTACAACACAAAGTTATCTGATGTCTATGCTAATAACCATCACGTAACTAAAATAATTAATAAAATAGCTACATTCTTAGTGTTGTTTCAATATAAAATTCACGTTGTATCAACTTGAAATAATTTTGCATTTAAAAACTCGGTCTTTTAAGGTCATATATTTGAAATAAAACAAATACTATTTTCTATTTCTTTTTATCATCCGACGTTTCGTTGGACAATCCCAACTTCATCAGGGAAAATATTTTTATTTAATCTGGTAACACAGAAAATAAATACATAAATAAGTGTGTATGTTGGACAGAAAATAAATAAATAAACATATATGTAACATTATACAATTTATGGTGACTTATTTTTAAGAAGCAATCATTTACTTACATATTTTTCTTTAATTCTATTGTTTATAATGCATTTTGCATAACGTAAAAACAAACGTCAAACACAGAATTAATACACAATACTCAAAGTGCATAACTGGTTCTTAAACTTAGTATCACAGAATAAAATATTAAAAATTAAAATAAAGCTATCGAATAATTCGCATTAGTGTTGTCCTTGTCCTCTTTTTTGTTTATAGCACTGTTCCCTTTTTGTTGGATCCTAAGACTCTCAAGAGGACAAGGACAACACTAATGCGAATTATTCGATAGCTTTATTTTAATTTTTAATATTTTATTCTGTGATACTAAGTTTAAGAACCAGTTATGCACTTTGAGTATTGTGTATTAATTCTGTGTTTGACGTTTGTTTTTACGTTATGCAAAATGCATTATAAACAATAGAATTAAAGAAAAATATGTAAGTAAATGATTGCTTCTTAAAAATAAGTCACCATAAATTGTATAATGTTACATATATGTTTATTTATTTATTTTCTGTCCAACATACACACTTATTTATGTATTTATTTTCTGTGTTACCAGATTAAATAAAAATATTTTCCCTGATGAAGTTGGGATTGTCCAACGAAACGTCGGATGATAAAAAGAAATAGAAAATAGTATTTGTTTTATTTCAAATATATGACCTTAAAAGCCCGAGTTTTTAAATGCAAACAAAAGAAAAAGGTCAACAAATAAAAAATTTTGAATATTGAAATAATTTTGATTCAAAATGATTCTAAGTGTTGTTCCAATATCAAATTCATTCAACATGATTTTTCGAGCTATTGCAGTATCAATTTAATTTTGATTTTACTGTACTGCAATATTAATTCAATATGAAATATAGTTAAATCAAAAGGAGAAATGTTCCCTCAATATTATTGTAAACCATGTTGAATTAACATGAAACGTTACAATAATCGCACCATTTTTTCATTTAAACCATTTTTTCAATTTAAATATGGGTTCACGTGGAAAAATAAAATTTATGTTTTAAAATAATTATTTGCAAACATTTACACATAAGCAAAAAGTAGGCGAACCCTTCTTTCAAATAAGACTGATTTTAATCAAATCAACCAACAACGTCAAAAGTTGTGACAATTTCCAATAATGTTTTTATGGCAAAATACGACCAACCTAATACATTCATCTAAAATATAACAAGCCACAATAAGCTTAATTTTTAAAAAAAAAAACCTGAAATTTAAAAATAGAAAATGTTCCTGCCTTTTAATATTTTTTAACGTCCTAAAATTTATAGATAAATTATGTTTAAAAATATTTTTTACGTAACGCTCAATACATTTTTACACGATTACAATACGTTTTTCGGAACACATACTTTGTTTTGAATTCAATAAAATTCAGATATGTAATCTTCATAATATTTTAACATAACCACTAGATTGTCTCTTGTTTTTAGAGTTTTAAATGCGTTCGTAATTCATTGCGTAGAACGTCGCAATTTTACAGACACTAATTATGAAATAAATTACATCGTATTAACAATCAAGAAAATACAAGTTGAAAATAAAATACGTTTCGTTAGATCATATTGCAGTATGCGCACAATTTGTGTGAACTTAATCCAGACACGTT
Source organism: Panzeria rudis (assembly GCA_956483635.1). NCBI lineage: Eukaryota > Metazoa > Arthropoda > Insecta > Diptera > Tachinidae > Panzeria > Panzeria rudis. Next base: position 31,960,596 of record OY101451.1, on the reverse strand, counting down.
GGGTTAACGTTCACCTAAATGGCCAATATTTCTCCCAGAGTATACTACGTCATAACGAAAGTATTTAGAATATTTCATAAGTAATGTATATCAAATTAAAGAGTTATACGTAATCAATTACGAACGCATTTAAGAATCTAAAATAAGTGTGGTTATTAACCACCTTGGGTATTCACTAAAAAATTTCAATATTAATTAAAAAAAACTATGGATAACACTCAATACAAATTTTTCTGATACAAACGATGATTGATTTATGAAACGTTTTGCATTGTAATTAGGGTTTATGAATCGGGAATTCCCGGGCGGAAGTTCCCGGGAAAAGTCATCTTTTAATTTCCCGGGAAAATCTTAAAAATTTCCCGGGAAAACGGGAAATTAAAAGTACACGTTATTTCATAAATATATGGACTTTATTGACATACATATTTATTAAATGCCGTAAATGGCCGCCAATTTTTTTTTTTAATTCATATAAAAAATTTTATTTGTAATCCTGTTTTTCTTTAATATCAAAATTTTCAGTGTTTATTTTTAAATATTACAAAAGTTCCTTTGACTGACTGTACGACGAAATTTACTCGGTGAAATTGTTTAATTTTTCTTTTAAAGTTGCTATGTCTAAAGTTGCTACTAATACCCTGTTTATCGATGTCGAAGGAAATTCTTCATTCTTACAATTTCATTTGAAACCAAAACAAATTTTAAAACTTTGTCTTTGTTTCAAATGTAACTGTAAGAAAGAATTCCTTCGACATCAATAAACTGGCAGTAAAATGTCCATAAAATTTTTTTAATACAAAATAAAAATGTGAACGGTTCAAACTTATACAGATATTTCATAAGAATTGAAAGAAATTGAAGTCATAAAAATGTCTCTTAAGCCGAGGAAAACAATTGCTCGATTCGAAAAGTACATGCAAGATGAATTTAGTAATAGATGTCGTTTAATCACTATAACAGAACAAAGTGTAATACTTTGTATAAGTATCAATGATTACAGTGCTATCTAATCGTTTCCTAAAGTAAATAATTCGATATTAAACGAACTTTGAGTGATTTTCCGCAGAATTAGTGAACAAATTTTGGAAAGTGTAGTGGAAATTTTAAGCTCATAGAAGCTGTAAAAACTTTGAGTTGATAGTTAAATTTATTATAAGTTGACGCAATTATTGAAACTGAAGGAGATGTTTGAAGATAAATAAAATGAATAATAAAAGACATTTAAACAGACTGTGGCTCAGGATATGTAAATTTCAGCTCATCTGAGTATAGTACTGTAACCTGCTTGTACTTAACGATAAGAACTGTATTGGAAATTTTTCAAGGAAAATAAGAAACATTGCGGCAAGTTCTTTATGAAATGATTTGGAGACCTTAAAATAAAATGTTTAACTAATTGCGATATAGTTGTCAATTACTCTTTATAGAATCTCCTAGTGTGTAATAGCTATAAACTCTATTTGCTTGAATTCACTTGAAATTATTTAAAAATTTTTTGGCTTTTATATTTATATAAAACAATTGAAATTTCACAAATTTTCATTTAATACATCTATTAAATTTAGAACATTAACTTTTCCCGTGAATCCCGGGAATTCCCGTGAACGTAATTCTTTTATTCCCGTTTCCCGGGAAGTACCAAAGCCCGGGAAATCCCAAACCCTAATTGTAATACTATTTAACAAAGTTCACAAAAGTTTTATATATTTAGAAGTACAAACCTACTCTATTATTTTGGTGTATGTTGTTAATGCAATTTTATTAATTAAACTCGTAACGCTTAATACACATGACTGCCAACACCAACAATTTAAAAAAAAGTTATAATTTTAATATTTTTAAAAAAGTTGATGCATGAAATAAGAGAACCAAATGCAAATATTCTAAACCCGTTATAAATTTAATCTCGTTTTTTAAAAAAGTCATAGTTTCTTAATTTGGAAAACCAATAATATGCATTACGGACACGCCATTTTGTATGAAAAGGGGAAAAACAGTATTTTTGTTTTTAATTTTTAACACATAATAGACAGTCTTACTCAAAAAAATCTTATGTACATATATATATAGACAGTCTATTAAATCATGCTAAAGCAGTTTTCATTTTAAAATTTACGCGTTTATTTTATGCAATATTTTACTATACTTTCAAAGAACACGAAAAAAACATTTGAAATATGAATGAGCGAAAACTTATTTTTTTTTCATGAAAAAATAAACAACAAAAAAATTTTAAAGCTTTTGGTTTGATTTTGTACTTAAGTATATCTGTGGCTTGGTGCTAAAAGGGCCAATGTCAAGATATTCTCTTATGAGAAAAAGGAAATTTAAGTTTTAGTTTGCTATATAAGTTAATAAGCGGAGTTAAGTGTTTGATGCAAATGGTGTTGCGAAAGTGTAAATGCAAAATATCGTAGGTTTTTTATAAAACTTTTGGTATTTTGTTGTTGGATTTCAGACAAAAGCTACAATATTTGGAATTTGCACTTTCGCAAGACCATTTTCATCAAATACCAAACTTCGCTATAGTAACATTGGCTAGCAAAACCCTTATAAAGCTGTTCAGGGTTACATTAGACATTGGCTGTTTCAGCAAAATAAAAGAGAGTAACAACAGAAACCTAATGCAATAATTAATTCAAAACAGAAAAATATTGACATTGGCCCTTTTAGCACCAGGCCACAGATATATGAACATGTAAAATTGTGAAAGCTCAAGCCAGTAGCTAATCGTTTTTTAATATGATTGTTTCGAAACACAAAGCGGCTAAGTTTTGTATTCACAAGACAAAATTTACCCGCTTTGCGTTTCATCACAGAAATCACATAATGGTATCAGGAACTCCTTATAAAACATCGCCTTCTATAAATACAAAGTAATTTGGAGTAATAACGATTTACAACAAAAAAAAACATAAGTTGTGATTTGATGATAACACGTGTTGAAAGTCTCAATTAATTAACACTATTTTTAAGATCTGAAAACAGAAGATTTTCTTAATTTTTAAATATTCAAATATACTTCAAATATAAAATGAACAACCTTTCCACATAGTCATGTACTAGTATATCTAATCAGCGAACCGGTATCAAGCAACAGCATTAAATTATAAAACAATTTTATTTAATTTTCATTTTAATTACCTTTTCATTCTGTTCAGGTTGCCATAGTAATTATCTGAGTATCTGTGTGAGTACAATCTGTTTTGCTTTTAATTAGCCTGAACGTGTTTAACGTTAAAAGGTATCATGGTAGAAAACGAACTTAAGAAAACAATTATTTTCTAACTATGTCAAGGCTTATAACAGGGAATCGATACATATGTATATATTTTATAAGGTTGTAAAATGAACGGCTATTGAACAAATTAGGAGAAAAACTAAAGTGGAGTAGGAAAATGTGTTAAAGCTTTTAGACATTTTTAACAATTATTTGATATTAGATAAATCAATTTACTTCTTTACAGTTAAAGAGAAATAAAATTTAAAGATGCAGACATTGAAACATGAAAAATTCATAGGAAGTTTTCTTTGGAAAGCTTCAAATTATGTTACTTTTTAAGTGTAATGAGTGTATAAAATGAAAATATTTATGCATATCCCAAAAATTAAGCTTAATCATAAAATATTTATTTGAAAAAAAAACCAAAAACTAAACTAAAATATTCCACATATAATAAAAATTTCATGAATTTAAGGATATCATTTACCACTATGGCTGTTATTTTCTTAAATATATTATTTCTCTTAAGTTGTTCCAATGGAAAAAGGGTAATAAATCTGTATCTTAGGAATTTGCGATACGCTTACAAAACAATGTATGTATAAATCATAGAGAAGGACTTAAGCTTACAGAATGTTGCAATTTTTACGACCCTGTTGTAGCACACGGTGGGCTACAGTGTGTCAAAGTTGGGACCCTAGCTTAATTTTGCTTTTAATAGTTGCCCGCAAGCTCAAAAATGTGGCCAGAAGAGCAGATTTTCGAAAAGTAGTAAAATTTTCAAGAGCGATTTATTTACCATCACTGAAATTGCAAAAAACCACGTTGTTTCATTTCTGTACTATTTATTAAAAAACATAACAGTCTTCTTAAGTTCAAAAAGTTTTGATGATATACATATTACGCCCTTTTCATAATGTATGATGAATAGTTAACGTGGACTTTAACGACAACTTTTGTAGGCAAAACTTGCCGTTAAAGTCCACGTTAACTTTTCATCACATTGTGAAAATGGCCGTTAAACGGAAAATTTTTCATTAGGGTTAAATAAAAAAAAATTGAAGAAAATACGAATAGCCAAAATTTTAGGACAAAAGTGTATCAAGTAGTATACGTAATATCCCTACGATAAACGGAACTGACACAAAAAAAGTCACGTGACCGATCCCCAGGTGATAGGGACCAGTCCGAGTTCTAACACTTCCTATGAAGCGGACCAGCCACTTTTACATGGGGATGGCCTAGGATGGGGTTAATTGATACTTTGTATGCACCTTGTAACTTGTCTCTGAACTATCTTATGGACTCGTAATCGGTGTAGAATAATATAGACTATATATAAATATTATTCCAAAATTCAGCTGTAATTATCCATTAATATATTTTTTTATTGTTACAAATCCAAGTAGAAATTGTATACAGTGGACGTCCAATAGTACGAATTATATAATGTCAGGCCTTTTCGTAATGTTGGAAAATTCGTATTATTGGACTACAGATTTTCCTCCTTTTATATAAAAAATTTGCTTCTTTTTGAATTTTTTACTTTAACGCAGAAAAAACTTCAAAGCAAAACTAAAATTTCATTTATATATATAAAAACGTACATGTTCTTTCAAAAAATACATTTATTCGTATTATCGAATAGCAAAAAACTCTTTTTATTCGTACTATAGAACAGCCAATGCAAAAAATTAGCCTTTTGTACCTTTTTATGCGGTGTCTTTGATGGGATTCGAACCAACAACTTCCGGCATGACAGGATAGTACACTACCCACTCGACCACAGGGGAACTTATATTTCAATGTTATAAATACCAGTTAAGCTGGAGTTAATATCTGAATATAGTTACGGAACAGGTTCCTGAGTCTCATTTTCTCAAGTCATAGGACGAGTACTTTTTGATCAATTGTCACCAACTTTTCCGCAGGGATGATAGCATACTGTCATATTGCCATACGTCACAGTATTTTTTAGGCTTTTGCCCAAAATTCAGTCGATGTAAATACATATTAGGGATGTAACCGATACCGATAACAATATCTCGGCGATACTTCAGATTTTCCGACACATCGGAAATGTTCCTCAGATTTTTTTTAACAAATAATTTATTTTTAGTTAATTTTACCATGAGTTAAATTCAATTCGTTGTTTTTTAAATCGCTTAATATCAATTTAATATATTAATAATATTTTACACTGTTATTTATAAAAAATAACTAATTTCTTGTTACTTTTATACTGCATTTACATTGAAATCAAGTAAATTTGACTTAAAATCTTTATCAAAATTGTACGCAAGCTTTTCAACATTCTTCAGGATTTCGTATGCAAGGCAAAACCATTCACCGAAATTTGTCTTAAACTATAACTACGGTTTTTTTATTCCCGGACTTTTTTGTTTTCCGGGAGAGCGGGAAATAAAAAATAAATTCCCGAGAGTTTAACATGGTAATAAAATATTAACCAAAAATTTTAATTTCCAAAAGCCATTGATGTTTATATGAGCAAATTGAATCATTAAAACATTCTTTATGTTAAACTGAGCTTTATTTTAAAAGTATTTTACAAACACAACAGTTTCTAAAGATACGAGATAAAAAAGCAGAAAACTTAACAAATCACAAAAACAAAAAGATTTAAAGTAAATTAGGTAAAAAAACAATATTTTTATCGACATTTTAAGAAAACTTCGTATTTAAAAACTATTTTAGACCGAGCAAAATGAGAGCATACAAATCATTACTAAAATCACTGATGAACTGAAATCAAAGTAGTTTTATTTCTGGTCATTCATCAATGATTTTAACACGTGGTTGTCAGAGGGCGGAAGTGATCAAAAGAGTGATTAAAAAGTTGTCTAGGATAAATGTTGCAGTCTTAGAATATTAAATTCAGTCCTTTATTCTTTGTATGCAATAAAAATTATCTGTCCTTGGAATATTTTTACTTTTATATTCTTTGTTGCAACAGTCAATAGCGGATTTCAGTGTTTCATGCAAGTGGTTTTGCGAAAGTGCAAAATATTGTAGCTTTTTTATGAAAATTAATTTCTTTTGTTGTTGGATTTCATAAAAAATCTACTATATTTTGCATTTGCACTTTCGCAAGACCATTTGCATCAAATACTGAACCCCACTAATGTATCAATTATTTCATCTCACAATCGGTTTCTTATTCAAGTAAGGCAATTATCTGCTGTTAAGAAAATACCTTCGCCCTCTACAGAAGTTGCCCTGATAGTTAAGAGGACGTTGTATAAATTATCAATAGCGGTATTCGATGTTTGGTGCGTTTTGGATAGCAACTGTTTGCAATTGCAACGGTTTTGTCACTATTCGTGAGCGCTTCTCTTACTCACTTTGAAACACAAAATAAAAATATACACATATATTTAAATACTCACATACACATGCACTTCTGTGGCTACATCCAGATTCCAAGGAAATTTTATTGTTCCGTGTATACAATTTTGTTTTTTTTTTAATTTTCTTTAATATTTTTCTAAGAAATTCTTTAATTTTTTTAGATATTTTTTATTTAATTTTATTTCAATTGTCAAAATATGAGCTGCGAGATTGCAATACAAAAAAACTGTACCGATTTGGTATAGCGTAGTTGCAAAAGCATTGTAAGTGCAAAGTAATGTATTTTGTTGTTAGATTGCAAACAAAAAGCTACGATATTTTGCACTTGCTCCTTTGCAACACCATTCGCACCAAACACTGAATACCGCTAATATGTTTCGTCCTTTTTCCACTGTCTCCAAATAATTTCAGCTGTTTTGTTAATAGCAGCGTTTAAAGTTTGCTAGAAAGTTCTATCTTGCATCACCGTCATCTGCAGTAATATCTGTTTCAAATTTACTTCGTCATTAAATGCATCAAAAAACGTGCATAAAGATTTTCTGAAATAATTCGGTTCCTTTAAATAATTAATTTAAGAGGCAACATTTTTTCTCTTCGTTCTTCAGTCCAAAATAATTTAATATACATCTTTTTTTGACTTAACTGCACAGTCAACTTTTCACGATTCTTTATGCAGATAAATCAAAAATGCTCTTAGGTTAAATTTACTTATCTGCTCAATGTGCAAGTAAGCACAATTATTAAGTGTGTGCAGCTAACTTTGATTTTTTATATGAAAATAATTTAAAACTGCCAAAAAATATTTTAAAGGTACAGGTGCACTCAAAAATCGATTTGGAAGAATAACTAGAGAAAGCAAATATTTTGTGCAGTTAAGTCAAAATGCAGCTAAGATTGAATTTTTGGGCATTTATCCTAAAAGTGCACTGAAAAAATTAAATTGTATGGAGTTTTAAGAAATAGTGACACAAATTAATAATTTTGTGCAGTTAAGTCAAAAGTGCGCGTAAAATCGTTAGTTTCTTTCCCCTTACATAGATATTATTTCATGATAAACGAAAACAATTTAAAGAGAAAAGAAGGATTTTTGTGTGCCAAAATAGTACTTTTTTATGTATATAAATAGATTTTTAATCCCGGGAACTCCCGGGTAAAATTCCCGGGATAGCGGGAAATGGAAATAAGCGATTTCTCCGGGAATTCCCGGGACGGGAAAATTTATTTTAGTCACACAAAAATTTGTAATTCCTTTATAGTTTTAAAAAATACCCACCATGCTTTTTAAAAATTTGATTTTTTTCAAGAAATTTATGAACTAATTTTCGTCTAAAAGTTCTCAGCTATTTAATGAAATTTACATAAAAACTCCGTTTTTCGTTTAAATTCGTATAAAAAGAAACAAGTTGCCAAAATGTGTAACTTTTTACTCATTTTCCTAGAGAAAAATATTAATATAGAACGCCAAAAAGGAAATATTTCTTAGCTTCGCTTCCAATTCGGTGATTAGGAATCGAAAAAGAGAACTTCTTGCAATGACAACCCTATGTAAAAATCATTAGAAATTATCCAAATTTGCACTACTTCCCGATCTCCATTTTCATGACTTCTTTGGAGTGTCTTTTTTACTGGGATATTGTACAGGGTAGTAAAAATAAATAAAACCACCAGATTTTGAGTGTCTTTTGTCAAAATTTGGTGACAAAGTAGATTTCGTTTTATATGGTAAATCTAGCAGAAAACAATTACATTTAGTTCGCAATCTCACAAGAACTACATTTCGAGACAGTGTAAATGCCCTATTACCATGAATTCAAATTCAATTCGTTGTTTTTTAAATCTTATTCCCAGCAAAAAGACACTCCAAAGAAGTCATGCAAATGTAGAATTTGCGATCCGGAAGTAGCACAAATTTGGATCATTTCTAATTTGTTTTACATATTGACGGCCTATATTCAAAATCCTCTATATTCGATTTCGAGGGAAATCACTTTATGATGGCAAAGTATTGCGTTAAATAAGTCGCCTATATGGTATAAATTTAAGAGTAAAAATATTTATTTTTGCGATTTTATTTCTCTATCTTACGCTTTTTTTTTAAGAGAAGTAACAAAATCAGGCAATTAATGCCAACTAGTTAATTAATTAATGTGTTACCTTCTTTGGGAAAGGGATAGTGTAGAGAGAACAGATGATGAAATGGCAGAGATAGAAAGCTTAATTCATTTACAACCCTGCTATTGCGCTTTTTTTTAGTGCAGTGCTGCAAGCCACTCTGGTGTCAAGTAGAGGCATTAAGCTGTTTAAGCTGTTTAGCCATTTTATTATTTATTTTACTTCGCCGACCGTTCCGTTACAATACCGATGAAGGAGGGTGCTGTGAAGTGCATTAGGATATGTTAGTATTAATCGCTGCCCGTACTGCTAAGGTGACCAGTGCTATGCCTTCATCACTTTAACAGTCCAACAACAACCAAAAATGCATGATGTTATTGGGTTGCCTGAAAGTAGTCTTGAACTCAAGACCTCAGGGTTTGTAGTCAAACGCGCTAACCACTCAGCCAACAGCTCCCTCGCTTACTGGTAGGCAAAAATGTATATGAGGATTTAATTCGTTACTACTTACAATTTGACTCGATAACTACTTATTTATTTGTGTTTGAGAAGTCCAAAAAATAAGGGGCACTACCTACAAATGTACACTAATAATATTTTTGCAGTAACTGATTGTATTTTATTCAAAAAGTTTTCCATTAAACTACTTGTAAATGAATAATTATTTAAAATGCGAAGCAATTCATTTATTAACCTAATCTAACATTCACCTAAAAAGTAAACTACAAATAAATACGAATTTTTAATTACTGTTAATGTTTCTAGTTATTTTGTTGATATTTTATTTAAAAAAAGATAAATTCAAACCTATGAATTCTCGTAGCAGGCAAACATCTTGTACTCCTTGTGTGCAACCTGATGGAATTTTCCAAAAAGATTTCTGCTTTCTGGTTTTAGTAATTATTAGAAGCACTTTACCAATTTTTATTTGATTTTTATATGACTATTTTTTCTTTTTGATCCTACCGCAGGAACGACAACTAAGCATGCGAAATAGGGGCGAAGGGATTCTTTCAAAATACCTGATATGATACCTAGGCTCGATAATATAATTTTATGTGTACATATTATGTTATTGTTATTTAGTTGGTTTTATTTATTTTTTGATTTTTGAAGTAGAAACTAAAAAAAAATGTGCGAAATATATATATTTTTTTTATTAAATAAAGTACAGTCATTTATTTGTGAAAAGTTTTTGGTTTATTTTTTGCCAGTAAAAATGAGAAATAAAAGAAAATAATGAGTAGATTTTAAGGAACGTGCAGTTAGTTTTTTGAGTAGCTAAAAATTAGAAATAAAATTCAACATCCCGTTATTTTAAACAATTTTTACGTTATATTATTAGATAGTTAAAAATTAGGAATAAAAGAAAATTATCCGTTATTTTTACAAATTTGTACGTTAATTTTATTGATAGTTAAAAAGCAGCAATAAAAGAAAATATCCGTAATTTTTGTCAGTTGATTTATTAAAATTGAAAATTAAATTGATTTTGCTTTTGATATAAATGAAAAATGAGTAGACCGGTTTTTAAAAGAATTTTCATTGTTTTTATATATCATTTTCCGTTGATTTTACATACAAAATAGTTTGAGTGTATTTACATTTTTACAGCAATTAACTAGTTACTATTTGGCTTGCTTGAAGCTAAAATATAAGTACTCAAATAAACAAATTACAATTAAAAAAAAAAACTATACACATTATTTTATTATTATTTTATTTAAATTTTCAATTTTATTTTTTTTTTACTCCGCTGGGATACCAACCTGTGTTCGTTCAGATTTGAAGACAAGTACTTTACCCACTGAGCTATTGTTGACTTATAAGTTTAAGCGACAAAAATTAGTTTTCATATACAAACACATGTTGACTTAAAAAGTTGTTGTCTACTTATTTTATTAATACGTATTTAACAAAATTTTAACTACTTTCAGATAATGAGAAAAATACGTACTAATTTTAGTAAAAAGTAGGTAGTAGATTAATTTGAATAATATCAATAAGATACATAAGTACTACTCATTACACTGTAACCAATTAATAAAGTACTGCAGATTACAAAAATGACAAAAATAAAAAATTACAAATCTTACGTTCGGACCATTTTGGTCCGTTCTTGTTTATTGATATGAACACAATTTACAAAACAAGTGCAAAAATTTAAATTTTCTCACACAAATGTCATCAAATATTTTGAAATTACAGCAAGATGAAATATAAAATTTATATTAAAACAAATAAAAAAATTAAATATAACTAAAAAGTGTTTGTGCGTGGAAAAAAAGTTACGATTTAGTGCATTTTCAAGTGGAAAAATTATAGTCTCTCAACTGTGTTGAAATGCAAAAATGGTGTCCTCTCATTTTTGTTGAATTCACAATATCTATACGTGTGAAGAGAGTTGTCATTATTTTATTGACAGTGCGAGAGCCCGCTATCTATGTTTATCAATGACATAAGCCTCCTCACTCTCATGTTTTGTTATATTACGATAATGTTTTAAATTTGATTCTTATAAAACATTTAAAGGCTTTCGTATATTAAATTTTGAAGTAAGAAAAGCTTTTTTATTTCGTGAGAGAATAGTATTGCCAATATATTTGTTTTCATATATTCTCCTTTTTTTCTCATACAAGCGAATGGTATTTGGTGGTAACTCTACTAAAAACTGACGTTTATTTATAAAAATAAAAATTAATTAAAAAATTCCAAATTTTATTTTAAATATTTAAAATTTGTAATTAAAGAAGGTTGAAGCATGCATACATACATATAAACATACTGTTACAATGAATCCTCAAAGGCAGTTTTGTCAACATTGCTTGCATATCTTGCCTTCGCCCTCGCTTAATGGGTTTCTCTTTTACGTATGTATGTATGTATGTATGTATGTATATTCATATGTACATATATCACACAGTAGCTTCGATCAAGTATATCACACAGTAGCTTCGATACGTAAAGAGTTTCTGCCTTGCTGGCTGTGCTTCTACATTATCGCCTCTGGGAATATCTAATGGTGACTTCGCTTTGTAAAGATTTTCTGCATAGCTGTCCTACGGCAAGTCTGAACAAGGGTCTTCTCAGCCTGGCATAAGGATTTTCAATATTAGAAGCTAAAGGCAAGCTAGGCATCAAATTTTCACTGGAGACTATCTATAAATCAGCCAGAAAGCCTTTCCTCGGCGAAACCACTATTCGACATACCCGAGGAGAAAGTCCTCAAGCAAAAAATATTTACTTAGCGAAGCCACTATTTTATTTGGCCAAAGGAGAAAGCAATGGATACTATTTCAAAGTGGAAATAAAGTGGAAATTTCGATGGGCATTATTTACACTTTGAAAAGGAAATAATGTCCATGGAAATAATATTCATGGACATTATATCCTTTTCAACTTGGACATAATGTCCATCGACATTATTACTTTGGACGCAATTGAATGCCACCTTATTTTCCCAGTGCGACTAAGATCTTTAAAGTCTAGGAGATTTTTAGCTGTGTTTTTTTACACACATAAGCATAAATTTCTGAATCTCGTTTTTTGTTTTTGCAAAAATTTTGATTTCTTATTTATATTTTATTTAGCTTGTTGAAGCAAATTTAAATTTTTTTGCAAAGTTTTTGCTGACTGTTTGTTACTTAACTGTTGCAATTTATAAACAAACGAGTGCCTATTGCTTATCGACTATTTTATATGTTTTCATTCGCTTATTACGAAAGAATTCATTTTATAATAACCAAATATATATGAAAATATTAAAAGCTCTTTTGTTCTCTCTCATATATTCTCACTCACATAAATATTTTATGTTACAAAAACGTAAAACTACTTTCGTTCATTTTTTTACGAACGAACAAAGTAATTAATTTTCGAAAAACATGCTGTTTATGTGGTTTATGCAGAGTTTAAAAAAATATAGCAGCTGTGTGAGTAATAGGAAATAAGTTAGAAGTCCCAGATTTATTAGCATTTTTTTGCAAAAGTCCCCACTGAGTATTGCTGTTTTGAATTTTCTCAAAAACATTAAAGTAAACTGCTAGTGTTGGGAAATTGCACAAAACTTTTACATTTTTATATTTGGTTGGAAGTTTTCTTTCGTATTGGTTTTAATTTTTACTAAAATTCCAGAAAAAAATTTTAATTTGGTCGCTTAGATTGAAAAAAAAACCTGTATGTGTAGCGTAATTGTATTTAATGAACTTAAATCAAACTTTTGGCTGTAGTTTGTTCTACAACTCTGAAAGTAGAAGCGGCACCACCGTTGAAACTTTCCAAGGTTATAGAAAAGAGTCTAATAACCAACACATATTCTTTTAAGATTTCTTAAAATTTAGATAAAACCTCCACATATGACCTTTAAAAATCTCGAGGAAAAAATCGAAATGACCTCCATATCAAAAGCCTTTTTTTAACCGGAAAAATAAGATCAAATAAATTTTTTTCGTAGTTTTTAAGTTATAGTTGACTTGGTAAAGACACTTTACTCATACTTTGACGATTTGTTCCATTTTCATGACGTTCCATTTTCATGACCTCAGTGCATAAACATTTTTATTCTTCAAAATACTTTTGACATACATTATCTATGGTGAATTTCATTGAAATCGGGAAAGGTCGATCCGAATTGTAAAAGTATATTACATACGTATACTTAATATTGAATTTAACCTCTTCAACACTCATACGCAGCAAAAAATTTTTCTTGACATAATAAATATTTGTTACGGCGAGGAAATTTTGTACTGAGATTTTTGTAAAAAGCGTTGCGTAATGTGTGATTAACCCTTAAACAAAATTTTCCTGACAGCATTTTCAATATTTAACTTTCCTCATCTAGAGAAACTCTTGGGTTGGGTGCCATATTCTTTCGTGATTACACTCGTAAAATGATTTTTATGGACAAATATATAAAGATAAAAGCTCTAGGGCCACAGGTACTTTTTGTCAATTATTTTTACTCGACAGTCTTAACAAAACGTTTAATAAGACTAAATGACTACTTTGAAATACCCACACGACAACCAAACCGTATGTAAGTCTTTCTATCCAGTTTTTAAATTTATTATCTTCTGGCTTAACACTTGAATTTCATGGTTTCTTAAAGATTCTATGGTAGGTTTTTATTTGCATCCAAAATATAAGACACAATTAATACTTTTAAGTCTTTAGAAATTTGTTACATGACGAAATCGTCAAGAAGAAAATTTTAACTTTAATCCTTTTACCAAATGATATACAATGAAGTGGAAGGACACATAAAACCTTAATATTGTTGCAAAATTGCCGCGAAAATTTAAGTAACAAAGAAGAAGACATACAACTTTTGTACTAAAAACAAGGAAATACTTTTTTGTTTGTTCGGTTGTTTTATTTTTCTTATAAGTTTTCTTTATTTTGGAAAAAAAATTAAAATAAAAAATTAGAACATCTCAAAGTTTCTAACATGGACACATTTTCCATAAGAAAACTGAAGAGAAATAAGAAATGTTTGCAATAGCTTTATTTTATGTTTGCAAAAAATAAATAAAAAGGATACTTTTATATTAACTTTGAATAACTTTTTTTTACTTTCTGCTTAACTTGTAAGCTTATAGGGGAAATGTCCCAAATCAAACCATGGTAATGTTTAAGCTCGCAATTCAAATAGTTTTAGCAAGATATGAGAAAATCTGAAATATTTGCAAGCACTGGTTTTCCCTAAAAGCTTATTACCTTGACGATAACCAAATACCAGTAAATCACTGAATATAGTCTTCCCAGTGTTCAGTTGTTTCTGGCTTATCAGCATACACTTGTTAATTATCATACCTATTAGATATTCCATTTTTGCAACACCACATGATATCAATCCCAGTAAAAAAAGACACTCCAAAGAAGTCACGAAAATGTACAGTTTGCGATCCGGAAGTAGTGCAAATTTGGATCATTTCTAATGATTTTTACATAGGGTTGTCATTGCAAGAAGTTCTCTTTTTCGATTCCTAATCACCGAATTGGCAGCGAAGTTAAGAAATAGTTCCTTCTTGGCGTTCTATATTAATATTTTTCTCTAGGAAAAAGAGTACAAAGTTACACATTTTCGCAACTTGTTTCTTTTTATACGAATTTAATCGCAAAACGGTGTTTTTATGTAAATTTCAGTAAATAACTTTTAATTTTTAGATGAAAATTAGTTCATAGATTTCTTTAAAAAAATCAAAATTTTAAAAAGCATGGTGGGTATTTTTTAAAACTATAAAGGAATTACAAATTTTTGTGTGACTAAAATATATTTTGGCATGCTTTTCTACTAATTATCTGTATTTTTGAATATCGATTCTTTTGAAGCAATGAAAATGTAGTTCCTCAAAAAGGACTTCCAATTTTTTTTACTGGGAATGAGCACCGGGCAAAAAAGTTTCTTTTTTATCTCAAAAAAACTGTAGAAAATTTTAAGCTAATCGGTCAATGATTAATAGACCCACGAATTGGTTTAAGTTTGATAAGTCAACACTTTGTATATTCTTAGACAAGTTCATGCAAATTTCATTATTACTCGAGAACTACCTGTCCAATTTTGTTCAAATAAGTTTAGAAAGACTAGTAATTACAATGCCTTTAATATATTACTATATTATTTCTTAATATATTTAATAGCTTAAGAGTTATATAACAAATTTGAGTGAAAAATTTTTTTGCTTTAAAAATACAAATTTTTTATCTTTAACAGATCACGAAACATCGAAATCGGCAAATGCTGTCAAGTTTTATTACTTTATCGTAATAACACATGAAATATGAACGAATCAGATATGGCTCAGGAAAATACATGGGCGGGGTTTCTTTTTAATCACAATTAAGTGAAGGTGTCTCATTTTGATACATTTTGATACATTAACTCAGCAAGTGTTTACGAAAGCGAAAAGTGTAACTTCATTAGCAATATAGTTCTTCTAAAGATTAGAGTTGTAATGGCGCTTGCATATGATTTTTTTCCGGTAACATTTTTAACAGGGCGCATAAGAGTTCCCTAGAAGGTAGATTGTAAATGTATGTAGATGCATATAAATAAATAAATAATATAAAAAGTTAACATATAATCAGTTAAAAGTTTAATAAATACTTCAGTATGTAGCCAACTTATTCAGCGGGTAATTTATCATATATTTTATTTTTGTTAACTAACACATGTTAAGTTCCTCTATATGTACATTTAAACTTGATTCAGTTGCACATCATTTATCCGTGAAAATACACACGCCATCTTTTGACAACCATTAAAATTAAAAGTTTTACTCCTATCATGCACTTGCCGTTTATATTAATATTTGTTTATGCAAAACGCAAATTAATTTTGGAAATAATATGTTATTTTTCCAAACCGCTAGATTGCGGACTCTACCAAAGGTTTTGTAAGATTATTAAAAGTATAGTTCTGGCATTTTCTTCTTGAGTGGCCTGCGATAAAGTTCAAAGTTGATCCAACTTTTTAACATATAAAATACCTAAGAAAAAAAGGAATTCCGTTGTGCTTGAAGGTAATAAATTATACCTATAGTTTATTTTTAAATAAAATTCAAGTTTTTATTAACGCCATTAGCAATATAAATATTGTTCTAATAAACTCTTTTGGTTTTCCTTAAGCACAACAGGTCACTGGAGAAAGCCAGTAGATTTTCGTTCCTTTAGAAGTTTTTCTTAGGATAAAATTCAAAATTAGTTTGGCTGAAACTTAAAATGCAAAAGGTAATTTAACATAATATATTATTGCATTCAAAATCGTACATGTATACGTATGTACATATTTTTCAAGCATTAATATATTTCTTTTCAAATCATTTCGTATATCAATTGCATATTTTCTGGTAGAGCTCAAAGAAATTGTGCTCATTTGTTTTGTGGAATCATCAAGTTATTTGGTGATCAAATAAAAATATACCATAAGTCGATCTACACCCAGCTTTTGTAGATTTGCCAACGAAATGGAGAAGAGAGGGGGTTTCTTCAACATTTTCGGTAGTCAACATACATATCATCGAACAAGTCATGTTTAGTCATGTCTAAAACATACAAAAGTGGTGATGTGTATTGTGCAGTGTAAAAAAAGTATAATAATTAACCTCTGGTTAATAAAGAAATAATGAGATATTAAAAAAAACTGAAAATAGCTAGATTTTAATATAAAAAAATAGAAAAAAGCAAGATCTAAATTGATTTGTGTCTCACGGGAAAAACAGGGCAAGACCTGCAAACTTATTCGTACAAAAATTTATATTCGTAAACGACAATATAAATATTGAAAAAAT
Source organism: Panzeria rudis (assembly GCA_956483635.1). NCBI lineage: Eukaryota > Metazoa > Arthropoda > Insecta > Diptera > Tachinidae > Panzeria > Panzeria rudis. Next base: position 31,943,598 of record OY101451.1, on the reverse strand, counting down.
AGGAAGACCATTTTAGTTTAAATAATTAGTTATTCAAAATATATATTCTATTAAATTAATCTTAAAGCTAATATTTAAAATTTGTGGAAAGTGATTAAATGCGTATATAACAGGAAAAATAAACGTAATATAAAAAAATGCAAAAAAACACAAAAATAAAAAAACCTGTGAAAAAAATAATATTTTGTAGGTAGTGTATTAAAAGAATTTTTCGTTTTCACATAAAAACACAAAAGAAAAGAAAAAAGGAATCTGCATGTAATGCAATTGCAGTGCAGTAAAAGTGTTATACACACATATATTTATGTTATATTGTAAATCATATAAAAAAATTACAAAAACCAAGAGAGGCTCTCAGTAAAGTGATCTCAATTTTGGCTTGGCAGCGCTGTAATGTTAAAATTCTGTAAAATAAGCTTTTACTTGATGTACATATTGAAAAATGCAATTGGATTAGATGCATATGCTCTTTTCCTTAAAATGTAATTAAATTGTGTAAAAAAAGTAAAACTATTAGTAAAATAAAGTATATAAGAGAATTTAAATTCAGAACTAATATTTTTCTCTAGCTAATGTAATTGTGTTTCTTAGTGCTAGTGATGATTCTCTTTTAAACAGAGATTAACATTTAAAATTACAGCGAAAATGATTATAGCCTCTCTCTCTTAGCATTATGACTTTTGCACTCTTCGAAAGATCTTTCGTCGTGGGAGCAAGAAGAACACATTATTAATGTAACTCACTCTTATATTTTTTTATTTTTATATTTTTCTTTATTTCCTATAATTTTTTTATGCAAAATCAATCCGAGATACAAAATTTCTGTTTAGTTTCTGGGGTGACCATACTAAAATTTTGTTTTGTGCATGTTGAATAAATTATGAAACTATTTGCTAATTAGTAAAATTTTTAATGAATTAAATCACCAGTGAATTAATTTTGAAATTTAATTATGGTCTCTTCAGCATTGCGCTGCGAGAACCAAATTAATTATTAACTATATTTTTTTTTTTAATATTATAATTCGAACTATTTTTATAGTTATTTAGATTTTTTATTCTTATTCCTTTTATTTTGCTTTAGGTTAACTATATTGTTCCAAATATCCTTAACATATGTTAACGTGATTGAAGAACATGAAAACTGTTATTTTTAAATGAATTGTTTACATTTGAATAAATCATAATGATTGGTATTTAAATTAAATTATACTGTCTGATTTTGAATTTTGGTAACAATTTCGCTTTGATTCAAAATGGGATTACTAAAAGATTTTTATTTAATTCGGTTTTTTTTTTATTTAGTAATCATGGCAGGGCGGGCATCATATTAGGTTAATTACATCCTAGACTCAATCCAAAACTTCTCTTTTAGAACGCTTTTTAGTATATATTTTGGTACTTCTCTTTCCTATCAAATGTCAATAAGTTGTATCTTGTTGCATGCAAATATTAAAATTTAGCTATAGTGAATTCGAAGTGAAGCAGCAAGCAACGAACCACCCCTCCGACGACCAAAAAGGCTGGCTAATATGTATGCAACCTGCTTGCAAACGCTTCTATGAAACAATTCATATTATTAAACAACCGTTATATGCTACACAGTCTTCTAAATTTTAATTCTAAATAAATTTATTTAATTTCTTAAAGTCTATGGAATACATCCTTGCAGACTCATAAAAATACAACAATATAGAATAATGTGAAGACAATTAAGTATTTAAGTACAATATTATATTATTCTTAATAGTATTAACACTAGTAGAAAAATCGATTAAACTATTAAGATTATTAAAATTGCAACATATTCTTTTGAAAGGATCATCATTAGAGTTGGATAGCAGGAAATTTGAGCAAACATCACCATTAATCAATTTGATTAAAAACGTTACATTAAGCATTGTTCTTCGGCTTTCCAGAGTGGGTAATCTAATTAACTAAATAGAATATTTTCTAAAGTAAAAGCGCCAATAAATAAACAACAACAAAGTAATGTAGTTTACGAAATAAAATGTAAAGGTAATCAAAACAACAACTGTGATATGCTATATATTGGTACAACAAAACGCAGTTTAGAAACGAGAATAAAAGAGCACAAGAGTGATATTGAGAAAAACAAACATTCAACAGCACTATCGCAACACATACTGGACACTGGCCATACAGCTGATTTTGAAGAAGTCAAGATCTTAGATAAAGAAAACATTGAAAAGAAAAGGTACACTATAGAAAGTTTACGAATTCAACAAAAGAGGGAAAAGACGATGAATTTAAAAGAAGATACGGACAACATCAGCACAAGTTACAAAGTGGCAATAAAGTAAACCTGTGATATAGTTTTTTTAAGTTGTGTTCTTTGTTTATTTACTTTTTTTGTAAAAAAATGTTTAGTTTAAGAAAATTTATTGAACAAAATCCACCTAAATTGGGGTTTTAATAATAATTAATGAAAATTAAAATAATATTGTAAGTTTTATATTGAAAAAACGTGCAATGATAAGAATATTAATAAAATGTTTTTAACAAATAAATAGATTTCCCATCCCTTGATAAAGTCAACAAATAATTGACGAAACGTCGGGAAAAATGAAATAAAATAATTTGTTTTATTTGCATTGTGAATCTTTACGCCTTATTAGCTCATTTCAAAATATACAAAATACAAATTTACATTGGCCATACAACAAAAATAATTGAATATTATCGGAGAGCTTGCCGAAACATAAATCTATTAAAATTAATAAAACATTTTCTACAATAACAACAACATGAAAGGCTATTTTCAACACATAGCTTATAAATATGACAGCGAGACTTGCAGAGCTGTAAAAGATTACTGTAATGATGTGAGAAAACTAGCACAGCAAGACAGTAGACTAAAATTCTTACTATCATGCAGGAATTATGGTATTGTTCCAAACCATACAAAGAACACAACAACTCAGGTAGCAAAACTGTTTACATGTACTAGGCTAAAAGAACAATTAGAGAAAATTGAATATAATTTTCATAAAAAAATTTTGAATCTGGAAATATCACAGACATACACAAACATTACAATTATTAAGAAGCGAATTTATCATTTAAAGGCTAATATTGGAAATATGCTAACAGAGGAGGACTGCATAGCCTTTATAAACAAACAAAAAATCAGGCATAAAAACATGACTATTCACTTAGGAGATAGACAAAACGCCAAATTAGAAACACTGAAAGAAAAACAGTTTAAAATATATGGCTTCAAATACAATAAAAATTGGTTTGAAAATAAAACAAATATTGCAATTCCTATGGAGTCGCAGTGGATATTATCACTGGGGAAAAAATTTGCTCTACCTGTTGACAAAAGTAGTTTTTCTGCGCTGCATACAATTGCAGACGTAGAACAATGCATTTTGGCAATGGAAGACAATGAAGGCCAAGAAAAAAGTCTAGCCAGAACAATATTAGCAAACAATATTACGCGTTTTAAGAGAAAATTAAAAAACACTCCAAAAGATAAATTCATTCTTACAGTATATAACAACACAAAAGACTTTTTGCGAAAAAATCAAAATATCATTATTATTCAAGCCGACAAAGGAAACAAAACGGTAGCACTTTATAAGGAATACTACAAGCTCAAAATGGATGAATTACTGGCGGAAAAAACTACATATCGAAAACTAAGAATCGATCCAACTACAAAACTCCAGAAAGAAAATAATAATATTATATCAGAGCTCTATAAGAACAATATCATCGATAATTGGCAAAAAAGGCAGTTACTTTGCTCAGCGGCGACGGCTCCCCGAATATATGGACTCCCTAAGATTCACAAACCGGATGTTCCTCTCAGGCCCATTGTTTCTTCGGTGCAAGTTCCGTGTTATAAACTATCAAAATACGTGGGACAAATTCTTAAAAACGTCATCTCTACAGAATACAATATATTGAATTCCACAAGACTTAAAGAACAACTAAACAACATCACCCTGGAAAATGAAGAAATATTAATTTCACTGGATGTCATTTCCCTTTTTACTAATATTCCAGTAAGTAAAGCCATAAACATAATAATGGAAAAATGGACCACCATTCAGAACTACACAAAAATGTCCAAGCCGATGTTCTTAAAAATACTTCGATTTTGTCTTTATGACAACAGTTATTTTGTATATGAAAATGATATTTTCAACCAAATTTTCGGGATGCCGATGGGAAACCCTCTATCACCTACTATTGCGGATATAGTGCTGGACAATGTATTAGACGAAACTCTAAAGAAGTTACAAAATGAAAACATTAAACTGAAATACATAACGAAGTATGTAGATGACATATTAGCCATAGTAAAAACCGACGAAAAAGATAAAATTTTGAAAATCTTTAATAACTTCCACACGAAAATACAATTCACTATGGAAATAGAAACAGATTCTTCAATTGCGTACCTAGATACCAGAATATACAGGAGAAGTAACAAATTAGTACTGAACTGGCATAAAAAAGATACAGCATCGGGCAGAATCATGAATTTTAATTCAAATCAGCCCAAAAATCAAATAATTAATACCGCGAAAAATTTCATCTATAGAACTCTCCATCTCAGTGATACACAATTTCACATAAACAATATTAGATACATCAAAAAAACTTTAATGGAAAATAGTTTCCCTTCAAAATTAATCCTCAAAATGATTGAAGAAACAAGTAAAAAACTAAATATCAATACCACAAATGAAACCACTATTAATAATGAAGAAAAGAAATATTATAGTGTACGTTACATCCCTGGCTTGACAGATAACACAAACATCAGAAACACAATAAAAAACAGAAACATTAATTTCGCATACAAGCCTAATACAACACTAAATAGAATATTTTCTAAAGTAAAAGCGCCAATAAATAAACAACAACAAAGTAATGTAGTTTACGAAATAAAATGTAAAGGTAATCAAAACAACAACTGTGATATGCTATATATTGGTACAACAAAACGCAGTTTAGAAACGAGAATAAAAGAGCACAAGAGTGATATTGAGAAAAACAAACATTCAACAGCACTATCGCAACACATACTGGACACTGGCCATACAGCTGATTTTGAAGAAGTCAAGATCTTAGATAAAGAAAACATTGAAAAGAAAAGGTACACTATAGAAAGTTTACGAATTCAACAAAAGAGGGAAAAGACGATGAATTTAAAAGAAGATACGGACAACATCAGCACAAGTTACAAAGTGGCAATAAAGTAAACCTGTGATATAGTTTTTTTAAGTTGTGTTCTTTGTTTATTTACTTTTTTTGTAAAAAAATGTTTAGTTTAAGAAAATTTATTGAACAAAATCCACCTAAATTGGGGTTTTAATAATAATTAATGAAAATTAAAATAATATTGTAAGTTTTATATTGAAAAAACGTGCAATGATAAGAATATTAATAAAATGTTTTTAACAAATAAATAGATTTCCCATCCCTTGATAAAGTCAACAAATAATTGACGAAACGTCGGGAAAAATGAAATAAAATAATTTGTTTTATTTGCATTGTGAATCTTTAGGCCTTATTAGCTCATTTCAAAATATACAAAATACAAATTTACATTGGCCATACAACAAAAATAAATAAAAAACGCAAGTCTGGTTTTATATCATGGTAAATCTGTAAAGCTGTTCCGATAAAAATTACGTAAGCAAAATAGTAAAAACTGTTTTTGAACGGACTCAATTTCGTTCATTGTATTGAGGATCCCAAATGATTGAGCCGTACTCTAAAATTGGTCTTACTAATGATGTGTATAGATGTTTGGTGATTAAATGGATCGATGAATTCTTCGGCCCAACGTTTTATGAAAGCAAGAACACCGCGCGCTTTATTAGATGTCATAGTAATATGCTGAATAAAATTTAGTTTAACATCAAATAAAATACCCAAATCGATAATTTATGCAACCTGCTCCAACTGACAGTCATTTAAGAAGAAGGGGCTGATAGCAACATGTTTACGCGAAAAATGCATGTGCTTACATTTTTTTTAATTAAGGCTCATTAAGTTTATGGTACACCAAACAAAGAAACTGTCTAAGTCCTGCTGGAGAACAGCTTGTTCTCCATAGTTATTTTCGCTACGAAAAATTTTGACATCATCTGCATACATAAGAACATTGGAAGATCTGATAACATTTGGTAGATCATTTACAAAAAGCGTGAACAAAATCGGACCTAAATGGCTGCCTTGAGGAACTCCAGATTTTACAGCAATTAATTTAGACCGAGTATTATTGAAACATACCCGTTGGTTTCTGCCAGTTCGATATGAATTAATCCAATTCGTGCAGCAATTGGTGAACACCAATAACTGAAGCTTTTTGATTAATAAAACGTGATTAAATTTGTCGAATGCTTTGCTGATGTCTGTGTAAATAACGTTGAAATGTTGGCCATTATTGACCCCGCGATTTACTAATCATGTAAATTGTTGCAGGTTTGTCGTTATTGAGCAGCCTTTACGGAAACCATGTTGACAAGAAGCCAATAGCGTTAAAACTTGATGAAACAATGAGTCGGTAATGCATTTTTCAAAAAGTTTGGAAATAGCGCTTAAATTTGCAATCCCTCTATAGGTTAAAATATCAGACTTGCTCCCTGATTTATGTAAGGGAATGATGTAAGAATCCTTCCAACATTTTGGAAAATAACCGTATTTTAGCGATATGTTAAACATAATAGTTAATGAGGTCGCCAAAGACTGAGCACAATTAATAAGAAAGCAGCTAGGAATGCCGTCAGGTCCACTGTTATTTGACGATTTAAGCTTTCTTAAATTATTTATGATGTCAGCATAATATATAGGCGGAAATTGTGTTATGGTACAAGGATAATTGTTAGATTTGTCGTAATGAGCATCGGAATACGTTGTACTGAAAAAGTCGGCAAACATGATACTAATGACCAAATCGTCGCGAGATTCCTGGTTCAAATATTTCATAATTGTTGGGTAGCCAACAGATTTTTTTTTAGAGTTGACAAATTTATAAAAGGATTTTGGATCCCTCTAAAAATTAAGTATCAGATTGCTTAGGTATTTTTTTATATAATTTCGAGTTTAATAAGTCGTAGTTAGCTCTTGCCGCAAAATGTCTACCATTACTTACTAGTTTTTTTTATATTTACTGTATCGTTTGTTCTTCAAGTTCTTTGGTCAGCTCTTTGGAGCTCCAGGGAGGACCAGAATGTTTACATACAGTAATTTTCGGGACACACTCATTTATCTAATTAAAAATTGTTGTTAACGTCAATTAACGTCATCTTACTTTGAAAATGGCCAAATCACTGGACTCGTCTGTTGCGTCAGTGAAAATTTGTAAAGCTGATGATTTGGCGTGTATCACATCAAATTGTGGGAGCCAAATTGCCGTCAAATAGGATAGTTTTGGAAGTATTTTTCTAGAATATGCGTTTAATAAAACTAACCTCAAGAGAGTGCAAAGCTAACGATTGACGCCGTTCTTATATTTTGGCAACAGGCTAGTGTAACAACTCGCAATACTGATAAATGTGCTGGAAAGATACTTAAAACTTACGAAGATTGGAAAACATTTAACAAAAGGAAAATATAATGGCAGCCGGAGTGAAACAAAAATTTGATATTTTAATTGGAGCGTTAGACGATTGGAGCGGCTGCTGACGCATTGAGGATGATGAGAAATAAGGAAGAAAAAGAATTTTTGGAAAAACGGAAAGGATGACCCTGTTCAAAGTTGGGCAGTGATATGAAATTAGCATCCAAAGAAGAAAGATCGAAATTGAGAAGATAAAAGGAATAAGTGCGAAAATGGAAACATGGAGAAACATTGGAAATGCAAGAATCAAGTAAGTAATTTGATTGGGACTGCTGTATTTCAAATTGTACAGTTATTATTTCTCATGGAAATTAAATCCTCTCATCTTTATAGTTCGCCATGACAATGAAAATGAAATTGAAGTTAAGGCTATGGATATTGAGAGTACTGATTTAGATGATGAACTTTTTTTTTACTTTTAAATTTATTTATTGAATCTTTAATTGAAAATTGAACTAACAATAAGTATTCAAATCTCAAAACTAAAATTGCTAATAATTAGTCGAACCACTGCTAGACAAAATATTAGGTTTAACGGTTGCTTCTTTAGATGCCTTGCATCTGTAGTGTTTGGCTGAGAGCAAGAGTGTCCCTTCTTCTCAGCCGAATGTCCCCTCTTAAATTAATGATGTTTTAAAAACACAATTTTTACTAATGAAAACATCTAGATCTTTATGAATGCGCTGGTTTCTGACACCCCAAGGTGCCGCTGTAATCAAATGCAGAAATTTATTTTGTAGCCTTTGAATTTACTCTATATTGGATGCAGAGGCAGCCCCCCATAGCTGAATACTACAGCACCAAATTGGTTCAAGTATTGTGTTGTATAGGAAAATTTTACAATCTAGAGTAAGTTTTGAATTTCTTCCTATTAGCCAATTAAGTTGAACTGCTTTCAATTTCATTTGGGTCAGCCTTGAAGCTACATATGTGGGTCTTTCATGTTAGATGACGATCAAGGTGAATTCCTAGGTATTTAACATTTCAGCTCATTTATTTTTATTCTACACTGCTTTAACCATTTTTCCAGATGCAATACATACTCCTGCAATTTTTCGGATGATTCCTGTGGACTTCTGCTTACGTTTACAAAAGTTGTATCGTCAGCAAATCTACCTCCTCTTGGCAGGTCGGATGTAGATATCAGGTATAATAAAGGACTCAAAATGCTACCTTGAGGACCCACAGCTTGAATCATCTGAGGTGTGCTTAAAAAATTGCCTTCGTTGGTGATGAATTTTCGTCTAGTTATATAGGCTATGCGTTTGTTCGATATTGCTATGTTGTCTTCTGAAGATAAACTGATTATCTGGGATGCATCCACTTTCATTTAGTGTGGGGGTCAATTTACTCATAAGCAGTTTCTCAAATAGTTTTGATGTATTTGACAATAAACTTATACGCCTATAAGATTCCACTTTGTTATGGTCTTTTCCAGGCTTTGGTATCATGGTGATATCTTCCATTGCGCAGGATGGTATTCTATTCGTAAAACTGCATTAAAAATTAATAGAATTATCCTTTTTGCTATACGGGGTAGCTCTAGGAGCATTTTGTTAATGATTTTGTCAGCACCTGGGGCTTCCTTCGAATTTAAGTCGGCGATAGCATTTTCAATTTCTCGAATGTTAAATCTCAAAGAAACGACAGCTTCAGCGACAACTGTCGGTAGCTCAAATATATCAGATTGTGTGTTTGGAGTGAATACATTTTCAAGTTGTTACCGAACAGCGTGCCTTTTTGGCACATCTTTAGGCACATCTTTACTTGTAGCTCATTTGGACCATATGAAAATTGTAGCCAAGGATCCTTAGTGCACAGAAAGAAATAAGTTTCGTTTTTGATAATAAAAATCCCGGTATTCAATATTTTTTTTTCAAATTTCCTGTGATAAAGAATTCCCCTATATTGATAACAAAATTATTTCAAAATAAAAATACATATATAAATTAAAAAAATGTTGACATGGCTGGAATACGAACCCGGGCTTTCCGGACGTAAAGCATACACTCTCTAGCTGAGCCATATCCCATTTATTTTTTTATGGGATACAACTTGTTTTAAGTACTTATGTATAAAAAGAAAAGAAATAACCGGCATGGAAAAGAAATACTTACAACGAAATATTTTATTATGTTAAAGATAAATGTTATTGAAATTCATATTTTTTTTTAATAACATGGTTTTATTGAATATAATTCTTGTTTATTTTTTTCTGTGAAGTCATTCAAATCGCACAATATAAATAAAATAATATTATAAAATCAACTATAAAACTCAAATATAAAAAAGTGCATATAAATTATAGCACTATAGTTTTTTTAATAAATTCTATATATATATATATATATATATATATATATATATATATATATATATATATATATATATATATATATATATATATATATATATATATATATATATATATATATATATATATATATATATATATATATATATATATATATATATATATATATATATATATATATATATATATATATATATATATATATATATATATATATATATATATATATATATATATATATGTGTGTGTGTGTGTGTGTATTTACAACATTGCACATAGGATCAGACACATGGGGAGTTCACGCGATAAATCAAAAGTTAAAAATGGTATTTAAAAAGAAAAAAATATGTTATTTGAAAGAGAACACTTTTTCACATAACTTTTGTTCTAAACTTTTTTCTAAATGACTTTCTGTAAGCCCAGGTTAGAATGTAAAGACAAGTAAAAAAATTTGATTTTCAAAGTGCTAAAAAAATGTCTTTAAAATATAAAAGTTTGACATGAAAAATGACGTTTCTCATTAAACAAAATGTATTTTATTTTCACATTGTATTGGTATGATTTTTAGATAATGGATCTGTGTAAAAATATTTTTAAAATTATGGTCTATTCATGGTCAGATTCATGTTTATAAGAGAAGTATAATTGTAGACTATATTTTCTACATTTTAATATTTAAAAAGTGTAAAAGTTATAGAGATTCTCAATATTCCCCATATCTATTATATGCACAATAAAGAACAGAATATCTGTATTTACATCCAAGTTTAACTATTTGCGATTTTTTGCGATATTCCATTTTATTTAAATTTTGCACTTTATACTGCCAATATTTCTTTTATCAGTTATTTGTCTGAATTGGTATTTCGTGACTTTTATTAAAAGTGTATAAAATTTAATTTAAAAGAGCTCCTATTTTTTTAAAGTGTTCCAAGCCCAAATCAATAGTACATTTACCTAAAAAGGCGGACAGGGGTCATTTGACCTATTTGCATATCTGACTGCCAATGTTTCTTTTGTAAATTACTTTTCTGATTTTTTATTTCGCGACATGAATGCAACAAAAGCAAAATGCATAATAAGGTTTTTTTTACTTATCAAAGCCCAGTTATTTCTGATATAGTTCTCTCTGAGTATGCAAAATATGTTTCAATGTGTCATTATTCCATTGCAGTTTCATTATTTCAATTACAGTTTATTTTTATCAGTGTGTGATAATTTTGCAATATGACTCAATCCCTTTGATGAAAGTGAAGATGAACCATTAGTAAATGTTGAAGATATTTGATATTTATGTTCCAGAATCAAGTTCTAGTGATAGTTCTAATGATAACATAACATTAGGAATTCTGTTTATTATTATTTATGTAAAAAAGTAATGTGTAATTATATATTTCTTTTTACCTCAATTATACAAAGCGCAACTCGTCCAGAGCACATGTCTGAAAGTTGGATCAATACTGGAAAGTAAACACAGTATGCGCTCAGCAGGCGGAATTCTTTGGAAAGTTTTTGCGAAAGCTACTCTACACTAGGTCGCTAGCCTGCTCGTACAATGGTTGAATATCCAGGACCTACACATTATGCAAAACAGCGAATTAATGTCGAATTTGTGAGATCGTGGAGACTATTGATTGATGATAGAATTTTGCGTCACACTCAAAAGTGTACGGATTCTGAGGCACTTAGACAACTGTGCCATACAAACTGGAATATATTTTTGCAAGAGCTAGAACAATTCATCTTTGTTTTATACGTTAGATGTGCTTGTTGATGCAAGAATATATCGGTGAAAGATTTATGGAGCAAAATATTGGTAGTTGCAATCTTTTCAAAAACCATGTCCAGAGACCGATTCAAAGAAATAATGAAATATATTCGTTTTGAAGTGCGTGCAGAAAGGTCTACTAGACTTCAAACAGATAAGTTTGCACTGATTTCGCATGTCTGGAACCGCTTCATGATACAGGACAGGTGAAAGCATCAATACAACTGTTTCCCACAAAAGCAAGAAGCAAATTTGCACAATATATGTCTAATAAACTTGATAAATTTGGTATAAACATTTGACTTTGCGTAGATGTCAAATGAAAATATCTTCTCAACGGTTTCCCATATTTGGGAAAAGATGGTAAACGTCCACAAAACCTAATGCTATGAGAGGATATTGTAATGCGTTTAATGGAACCTTATATAAATAAAGAAAGAAATATAGCTACTGACAACTTCCTTACCTCAGTTTCGTTGGCACAGAGTCTGCTCTCCAAACGCACTAATCTGATTGGCACCGTAAACAGAGCAAAACATGATTACTTTTTTTTAAATACTAAATTCAATGACTTGTTATTAATTTTTTGCTATAAACTTAGAAAGCAAAAGGGAAAATAAAATTTTTATGATTTTTATAAGTTTTTCGTTACTGGAATTAATTTAAAAGTAGTTGGGTCAAATAACCCCTATCCGTCTATCAAGGTATGCCGACTTGCCCGTCTTTCTAGTGTTAAAATACTGTAGTTTTATATTTAGCGCCGCCATTAGAAGTCCGATTTCATCATATTGCATATCATTGCTTATGGCTTGACTGTGGCTTAATTTTTGGTTTGGGTGGATTTTTAATCCGACACCGAATGTCCAATTTTTTACACGTGGCAAGAAAGCCCTTCTAAAACTTTGTATGTCTAGCTTTTAATATATTCAGTTTATGTCACGGCCCCAAAATTAAGCCCGTTTTTCCTTTTCACCTACGCTTTTTCACTACCATTTCCACCAGTGAAAGTACAATTACTTTGTTTGAAGAAAATTGGTACATAAGTTTTCTACAGTGTTTTTTTTTTAATTTCCTATACTCAGGCATACGGTCTGTGAGACCGACGTATAGTACTTAAATTTTTTTCTTAAGAACGAAGAGCGCTGAAGTATTTTAATTTCTGTTAGCTGCATCATTCTCAAAAATCTTTAATTTTTGGCCGTTACAAAGTTTGTCCCAATAAAATTGGTGTGCGTACATAGCAATAATTGGTCTGCGAGACCGACGTGAGTAGCCATTTCTCATAGGTTATATTTAGCACATATATTTTAATTTAGTGTTATTTTTACATTTAGTTTATATGTATTAAATTTCCTGTTTTATTTTCTTGAAATTATTGTATATTGGTTTGCTTAGTTTTAATAGAAAATATATTTTTTTGATTTTTTTTTTAATATCTTAGGCGTTTAACCATATTTTACAAGGACTGCCGTGAAAGACTATTAGTAATATACAAAAAAGATTTTTCTTTAAAACTTGTGTTTATATTACTAAAAACATACATTTCTAAAACTAAATGGAGTTCTAATAAAACTTTTTTAAACTAATGTAAGTTTTGTAGGCTCTACAAAGATCGGTCTGACAGACCGGGAGCGAGTATACGTGTTTCATATTTTGAAGTGAGTATAGGAAGGTTAATAAAATTCTTTGGAAGCCTATGATATCTTTATATATTTGATATCTAAAGAAAATTACCTTTCCATTGGTACCAATCTTTTTTATCAAAAGATGGCGGTTGATTTATCGCGCAGTTTGATATATTTTGCCCCTATGTGCAATGTGAGAACACTTTAAAATAAGAGCCGGAGGAGGTCATTCGGCGTTATGATTTCAATGTTATGAGTACATTAACATTTTGGTAAGCAGGAAGTTGTACTAATGTTAGTTGCACCATCAGACAATTGTACTATCGTCGTACTGATTGTCTTTTTCGTTGACGTATATTGGTGCTGTACATACATATGTAAATGACATGCTCTCGTGAAGTTATATAAGCTTTCAATCATGTTTAAGTACATTTTATAATAACTAATTTTAATATATTTTATAGTATTTTTTTATTGTGCCTATGAAAGAATGCATTTTTACTATACGTTTTGCCGTTCTATGTAATATATACAGGGTGTTTTTTTTAGAGGTATAGAACTTCGAATTGAAATAAAACACAAGAAAATCGTTTTAATGTCCATCAATTTGGCTTCATTGGAAGGATAATTTTATGCCATTAATGTTTAAATATGATTTCGGGCATGTGGCCGCCGCGGTTGGCTCGAATAAAGCCAATTCTACAGGTCCAATTTTCAACCGCTTTTTCGAGCATATGGGGCCGTATGTTGGCAATAACGCCACGAATGTTGGCTTCCAAGTCCCCTAACGTTTCTGGTTTGTTGGCGTTGACGAGCGACTTCACATATCCCCAAAGAAAATAATCCAATGGTGTCAAATCACACGATCTTGGTGGCCAATTGACAGGTCCTTTCCGCGAAATTATGCGCTCATCGAATTTTTCCTTCAATAAATCGATTGTGACGTGCGCTGTGTGGCATGTACCGCCGTCTTGTTGGAACCACAACTCATCCACATTCATGCCATCCAATTCGGGAACAAAATTTGCGCAAAATCTTCCATAAAGTTGATGGACAAAGCTCCAATTGCTGTGCACGGTGGCGAATCGATTCATTCGGGTCCTCTTCAACACTTTGCTCTACAGCGGCAATTGTTTCTTCGGTGCGCACTGTTCGACGTCTCTGCGGATGCGTATTATCACATAGAGTAAACGTAGTGCGAAAACGATCCATGGTTAACCGAATTAATTGCTCTGATGGACGATTATGTCGACCATAAAATGGACGGAGCTTGCGGTAAACTTCGCGAACTGAACCATTATTTTCGAAATAAATTTGCACGATTTGCAAGCGTTGTTCTTTTGTCAACCTGTTCATGATGAAATGGCAAACCAAACTAAATATTAATCACTTGACAGCTGACAAAATGGCCGCCAGTTAAAAAAGTGATGCCAACTTAAAGTTCTATACCTCAATAAAAAACACCCATTACTTATAAAAGTGTGAGCGTTTCCCACATCTCAAACTTTTTGTGTATAAATCCACTTTATAGTAAAGCACCTGTTATATAATACATAATAAGGCCTCTTAGTGAAGGGCTCGTTAAAACTTTTACTGATACATAAATGTGTTCATTATAGCACACATATAATATACTCGCTTTTCCATGTAATTTTCCAAAATTGTACCATAAATATAGTGCACACAACCTAAGGTTATAAATATTTACGAGCTACTAGAGGAACATAAAAAATTATGTAAAGAATGCAATAAGAAACATAAATTTTGGGGTAAGAACGTGTAAATATGCTCAATTAAGTGTTTATACGTGTGTATGAATCTATGCAAATTGCTAAATAGGTATGTACAATATTCATGAAATTGATGTGATATTGCAGTTTTCAGAATATTATGCAAATAAGCACATTTATATGCGTATAATTTTAAATATATTCATATTTTTATTCATTCACGTACTTATTAACTGTGAAGAGCAAATCTCATCAAAAATTATAAGATGTAAAAACCAAAGACAACATTGCACACATCGCTTTTTATGGAAAATGGAAAATGGAACAAATTATGCAGCTAAAATAGTTGCAATTTCTTCTTTATGTTTAATAATAATCTATATTTTCACTTTCTAAAGCTAACACAAGCACGGACGACAAATAATTGATACTTTCTATTAAATGCTTTCAGTCTGGCAATACGTAACAACAGTTGTGACAGCTTTTGCATCTAGAAATCGTTTGAATTGCCAACTTTTCTTAATGACAATGTTGTCAGATAAATCTATTGTCAGACAATTGTGTGGCAATATATTGTAGGCTTTTCTGACAATTTTGATACAACCGTGTGAAGTAACAAAATACCTTGTGCTGAAAATTTTTTATTGTCCGTAAATTGCCAGCACATTGCCATATGTGACAATATTGTAAGATCTACCTACAGTATGTACATTGATTAACTACGTCCCGACTAGAAATTTACCCAATACATAAATTGGGACCCACTTGGGAGTGCGTGGGGCAAACCCAAAATGTTTATTTCTTTCGGGATCCTGGTGGGAGATTGTAGGGATAGCTCATTTACAAATTAGCTATTTAAGATCAGTTCTTCACAAGTTGGTAACTATTTGGAACTTGTTGGGAAAAGCTAATATAGATTTTTAATCGTATTTTTTGCTCATTTTCGATAATTTCGATTGTTGTTTACTTTTGTCCCTTAGACAGGCTTAGCGATTTATAATCAATATTTGTTTCCAATTTTTTCGAGTTGAGCAAGTTTTTGCGAGTTTTCGATATTTTCGCGACTTTCCGCGTTTTTTGGTATATCTTAGTTTTAGCGAATTTTAAAATGTCTTGGGGGTTGCTTCGATTTTTGGCAATCTCTAGTGAGAAAGTGGTGAACACTTCCGCGATAGGAGTGATTTTCACATTCTTATTTTATACATAGTTTACCGTCTCTTGAGAAGAGAACAGCAAACTAACTATAAAATGAATTTTGTCCGGACAAGATGGATGAATTCAGCTTTATTTAAGAAGTTTTTTGTTAAGTTATGTTAGCTGAAAGAAAAATTAAATATTTGAAACTAAAAATTTTTAAAAATGTCATAAATTGAATAATAAAAAGATTTCCTTCATATTAATAATAAAAATATTTCCTGAAAGATTGAAAATTAAAATTTGTAAGTATATTAGATAAACTGATGAATTCAATAATATACATATTTTTACAGGCAAAGAAACATACAAGGTAATTGTTCTTGTTCGCAAAGTGATATTCTTAATTCTGCTATCTATAGATTCCACCTCAACCCAACACCAAAACTTTTACACTTTTTTAGCCGTTTTAGATACAAATTAACCACTATTGATAGCCGCTTACTGTTCACTAAGGCCTAGAAACTTGCAGAAGTCAATTGTCGATGAGTAGACAAGTGCTTTCTTTGGTATTGGATTGAAATGACTTTGACAAATACATAATTGCAGAATAAGCTACAATATAAAAATTATTATTATCGTTAATTGCCCTTTGACAATAATGGCTACCTACAGATTGGTTTGTTAAAATGTATTTCCTAAAACATTTTGGAAGCCAAGAAATGAAAATCCGTGAGCTGTATCCTATCTAAACATGTCCTTGAAGTTTTTTATAATTTTTACCAAGAGAACGTGTCAGAAATAATGTGATACTCCATTCCATTTTCAACGATTTTTGAATGGACGTAAGACACACTTCAAAAGAAGTTGAAAAATTTATATTTGCTATTCCTTAAAATTATAGCTTAAAAAATATCTTGTGATGATTGAAAATGTTTTATTTGTAAATGTTCTACTTTCTTTCAAGAAAACACTTACTACATATATTAAAGTTTGCCATGATTTTAAAATATTTTTGAGCCTACCGGTGCATCATTTAAATTAAAACACCCACATCATCGTTTTAAATGAAATCCAAGAAGTAATTACAGCTTCGCATTAGATGTTACATAATGTATTTATTTATATACATGAGCTCAAAGGAAAATGTACTCCTTTATATTAAATGGCTATTATAATTTCTTATTTACAAAATCTTGTATATAATAATGATTTTAAACTTTTGTATTTTCAGATTCATTTGTATATACGCTGAGTCATCGGAATTGCAAAATCGATTAAGTTTAGATATTACTATTAATTCAATTTTTAAATTTTATATTATAAATGAATTGTTATATATTTGTTATAAGTTTGTAATAGCTTTTTTTGCTGTTATATATGTACATATATGGTTTATTATATTAATACAATAGTTTATTACACATTGTAAGACAAAATTTACAAGATGAAATACTTCATGAAATTTGTGTCATGAAACTTTATTTATTTGCTAATAGAATAGACAGGGAAACAAGTTTGGTTAAAAAAGTGGTAGGACACAAAATTTCAGACGATTTTGTAGGTTTTTTACTCCATTTATGTTTCCGGCTTTGCAGTGAGCAAATAAAAAAGTTTTATGCAGAAAATTACATGAAATACTTCATCGTATAAATTTAGTATAAGAGAAACAAAAACATTAATAAGAAATACATACAAATATGATTTGAAATTCAGCGAGAAAAACACTAGTTTTTACTGTTTCGAACTTAATGTGAGCTAAAATAATAATTTTAATAATAATAAAAATAAAAATAAGTGCAAGGATTTCCCAATTAAAGACCAAATAGACTGCTCAATTGGTACCTTGTAGGGATTTCCCGGTGGGGAACTTATAACGATTGCCCTATCGGGCCCCAAATACGTTTCTGCGTTACATCCCAATTCAAGAACCAATTGGACAACACATTTCGGTCCCAATTGGGAGCAGAAGAAAATTTCTAGTCGGGGTAATGCTTTATTCCTTACATGATCAAAATGCTTTAAATTAATAACTTGAATTACACTCTTCAACAAATTCTCAACAAAATGTTTAGTAGAGCTGCATAAACTAAAATTTTCCATCACATTTGCTATCAAAATGCATTTATTGTTTTTACTGCGTTATTGCTTTTTTTTATTTCTTCACTATATTTTTCAAATCTCAACCTTAAATGAACGAAATCTTTTTGAAGATCATAATCTATATAAATTTAGCTTTCTGTTGCATATAATTTATTGGAATATGTTTTTGCATAACTAAATGACATTGCAACACGGAAAAAAAGTTTCATTTTTTATAACAAAAATCCCCGTACTCAATAATTTTATTTACAAATTTCCTGTGATAAAAAATTCCGCTATATTTATAACAAAATTATTTCAAAAGAAAAAAATTTATATTAAAAAAAAATGTGACATGGCTGGGCCATATCCGAGTTATATTTTTATGAGATAAAACTTGTTTTAAGTACTTACATATGTATGAAAATTAAAGAAATAACCGGCATGGGAAAGCAATACATTCAACGAAATATTGTATTAAGTTAATGATAAATGTTATTGAAGTTCAAATTATTTTCAATAATATGGTTTTATTGAACAGAACTGCTTTAGTTTTTATTCCTAAGAATTTTTATGATTTATGATGTATGATTAAAAGTTAACGTGAACTGTAACGGCATACAAAAGTTGCCGCTAAAGTCCACGTTAACTTTTAATCGAACATTGTGAAAAGGACCGTGAAAGGAACTTAAAATTTTTTTACAAAAATATGTCCAGTAATATGATGCTAAAATGCCTAAAAAAAAGTGTATTCATATCAAATTATTTGGGAGAAAGGTAAAAAGGACCTTACAATGTCACTTAGTTACCCTGGCACAAATTCCATCAAAATTATACTCGAAAAAAATGTGGCACTGTGTAGAATATTCAAAAATATTTTATGATTTTAAGATCCAGTTCTTGTAAATATAGGGAAAACTCAAAAATGATATAAACGACGGAAAAATTAAAAGCGCAGTTACTAGTAACTGTGACGTAATGCAAAAATTTCATTTATGCAGTTCTACTATCTTTATAATAGTAAATAACCATTTCATAGGCTAAATCCACTGTCAAATAGTGTTATTGACCTTAATTGTGATTTCATAACCTTTAACTAAGCCACTTTAACTAGCAAAAGTATGTTAAATTAAACCTTTATTTTTATCTGTCACTGTACGAATATATCTCTACAAGAAAAGTTTTTTAAACAACTAAAAACATAAATTGCGTGCTACATGCAATACAAAGTTTCTTAGTTTCGAGGTGGCTTATAATTTTCATTTTTATAAAATTTCATTATTAAATTTTAACTTCCGGCCGTTAGTAACTTTACAAAAATTTTTTTTAACTAATTTAGTATTATACATCATAATAAAAAAAATCTAAAAGCGCCTAGCCATCATTTTTAAAAGAATTTCAGGAGATATAAAAAACTTCATAATAATTGTGGCAAAAAAACCGACTTCAGTACAAAGAGCAATATACTTAATGGCCTTTCATATAAACAATTTTGAAAATTATTATGCAAATGGAGGAAATGTGCTCCAATAAATATTTTGGGTGGAGGCGTGGAAGACTTGCCCCACCGATTTTCGTAGAAAAATTATGCGACCAAACTCTAAGCAAACCATTCCAAACAAAAAAGAATTTTGGAAGTCGGCCCATAATATTGATATGCGATAATCAATATTTCGGGGGACGGGAAAAAAATTATGGTACCAATCAGCAAGAAGGGTTGTAGCGAATTTCCCAACTGATTTTCGAAAAAAAAAACTATGAAACAAAACTGTACTCAAACCCTTTCAAACAAAAAAAATTTTTGAAAATCGGTTCACAAATGATAAAGTTATGCATGGAGCGAGTAAGTTTCCCCCTCCCATTTTCGAAAAGAATTGTGGGGCCAAACTACTAGCGAAACCTTGCAAACAACACAATAATTTTGAAAATCGCTTCACAAATGACATAGTTCTGGATTTTGGGGGGGGGGGGCGGAGGGGGAGCAAATATTCCCCTCCCATTTTCGAAAACAGTTATTGGGCCAAGGTGCTAGCAAATCCTTTCAAACAAAAAAACAATTTTGAAAATCTGTTCACAAATGACAAAGTTATGCATGGGGGGAGGTGGGAGTAAGTTTCCCTCACCCATTTTCAAGAAGAATTATTGGGCCAAACTGCTAGCAAACCCTTTCAAACAAAAAGGAATTTTGAAAATCGATTCACAAAGGACAGAGTTATGGATTGGGTGGGGAGCAAATTTCACCCTCCGATTTTCGACAAACAAATTTTGGGACCAAGTTTTGTCAAACCCTTTCAAACGAAAGAAGAAATTTGAAAATCGGTTTACAAATGCCAGAGTTATGCATGTGGGAGAGGGGGGAGGGGGGGGGGAATTTCCGCCTCCGACTTTCAACAAAAAATTTTTCGACCAATTTTTGTCGAACCCTTTCAAACAAAACAAGAATTTTGAAAATCGGTTCACAAATGACATAGTTATGGATTGAGGGGCGGGCTAAGCCGGAGGGGGAGCAAATCTTCCTCTACCAATTTCAAGAAGAATTATCGGGCCAAACTGCTAGCAAACCCTTGCAAACAAAAAAGAATTTTAAAAATCAGATCACAAATGACAGAGTTATGGATTGGGGGGGGGCGGAGGCGGGGAGCCCGAAAATTCTCCTTTTTCTTTAAATTATCGTCGTTCATCATGAAATATGTGGCCACAAGGAATAACAGCTAAAGTCGATTAGGGAAAGGGATAGTATAGAGACAAGTGGTGGTGAAGTGGGAGAGAGATAGAAAGCTTCATTCATTTACAAGTGTGCTATTGCGCGCTTTTTGTAGAGCAGTGTTGCAGCCCCTCTAGTGTCAAGTAGAGGCATTAACTTGTTTAAGCTGTATAGCCATTTATTAGCTTTATCCATTTCATTTGTTATATCAACATTCATTTGTCATATCAACAATGGTGATTGTTAATTTTTTTTTAGAATATATAGCTAAAAATTTGGTTAGTTCAGTTTGTTGAAAAAAATTTCTTGATTTGCTTTATTTCATTTACGTGAGTGCATTCATTTGTTATATCAACAACGATGATTGTTCATTTTTTTCACAATACGTAACAACAATTTGTTTAGTTCAGCTTGTTGAAAAAAATGCCTGAGTTTGTCGTATCAACAACTCAATTTGTTATATTAACAAAATATATGTTTGAATTTAAATTACATGTTATCAATTGAAATTGATAGTTGCAATTTGATGATATTTTTTTCTGTGTTTCATTTACAAAAAATCTGACAGAAGTCTATGTGATAGACTTCTGTCAGATTTTCCTGTGAATTTTACGATCGCGTAAAATAGTGAATCAGGTTATTAAAGAGCTCAAAGTATAACATTTACTGAATCAGACAAACTATTTATAAAACATAAACATAAACATAAACATAAACATAAACATAAACATAAACATAAACATAAACATAAACATAAACATAAACATAAACATAAACATAAACATAAACATAAACATAAACATAAACATAAACATAAACATAAACATAAACATAAACATAAACATAAACATAAACATAAACATAAACATAAACATAAACATAAACATAAACATAAACATAAACATAAACATAAACATAAACATAAACATAAACATAAACATAAACATAAACATAAACATAAACATAAACATAAACATAAACATAAACATAAACATAAACATAAACATAAACATAAACATAAACATAAACATAAACATAAACATAAACATAAACATAAACATAAACATAAACATAAACATAAACATAAACATAAACATAAACATAAACATAAACATAAACATAAACATAAACATAAACATAAACATAAACATAAACATAAACATAAACATAAACATAAACATAAACATAAACATAAACATAAACATAAACATAAACATAAACATAAACATAAACATAAACATAAACATAAACATAAACATAAACATAAACATAAACATAAACATAAACATAAACATAAACATAAACATAAACATAAACATAAACATAAACATAAACATAAACATAAACATAAACATAAACATAAACATAAACATAAACATAAACATAAACATAAACATAAACATAAACATAAACATAAACATAAACATAAACATAAACATAAACATAAACATAAACATAAACATAAACGTTTAATAAACTCTTTTTAAGTCGTATAAATATTAATAACAAAGCATAAAGTGAAAAATAGCAATAGTTGAATATTCAATGCTATATAATACTGTTTTTTATAAATATAAACAACAAAGAAAAAACGGAATCCCTTAGGATGTCTTGTTTAATTAGAGGCTGTACTATTAATTCCGATTATGAAAATATGATATGCTGCTGGCTGTGCCATGGCCTATGTCACTTTAAATGTAGCGTACTTTCAGTGAGTGTAGCTGAAGTTGTCTCTAAGAACAAGTCACTACGTTGGTGTTGCAATGGTTGTAAAACGATTGATGTTAGTTTTTACCGATTTTTTGAAGGGACGAAAACTCAGTTTCTTGAAATTCAGAATGAATCTAGTAAGCTCTCGGACCGTATTTTTACTTATGGGAAACTTTTTGATGACTACAATTCACTGGATAATTTAAAATCTTCAATCCAATCATCCCCATAGCGTAGAAAATCTGCTAGGAAAAATAGTAAATATAAAGATGTTTTTCCCGTTTCTGTATCTACTGATAATAACACCATTCATTCGCTCAATAATCGTGGCACTGTTACTAGGGATCCAAATCTCGCCCCCGTTATAAATTGTACGCATAATACTCCCGTTCAAGCTAATCTTCCTGATACTAATGTAGTGGTTAATAACAATCAACGCCTACCCAACTCTGCAGAAGGGCTTAGCAATATTGCCAGTAAATCTACTGCTCACAGAGAACTGCGAATAATCCCTCGCAGCAAACATATCTTTATCTCCCGCTTTGCTGCTGATGAAATCGAATTTTACATAAAGTCTAAACTTAATGTAGATGCTGATGTCTTTGTCCACAAATTTACATATGCGCAAGCGAGAAGTGTAACTTCTTTTAAAGTTACTATACCATTTGAGCATTTTAATAAAGTAGTTGATCAGTCTTTTTGGCCTCAACACGTTTTGGTCCGAGAATATGAATATACTGCAAACCGACGCGCAAGAAATATTGCTCATCTTCCTCCTAGAGAATTAGTTATCCCAAAAAACTAATAAATTGTTCCGGTAATCAACTTCATATTGTATATCAGAATGTTCGTCGAATAAAAACCAAACTTACCAGCCTCTTCCTACAAAGTTTCAATATCAATCATCATGTTGTTGTATTTACCGAAACCTGGCTGAATAATTCTTTCTTAAACATAGAAGTATTTTGTGATAGATTTAATATATTTCGTCGTGATAGAATTACAACTACTACTGGCGGTGGAGTACTAATTGCTATCTCAAATATTTATCCTGTGGAAGATATTAATATTAACTTACCGTTAAATATAGAATTTATCGCAGTGGTTTTTAAAGTTAATTGCATTAACGTATATATTACATTACATTATATCCCGCCACAATCGGATCCAATAATATACAAACATCATATTGAAGCAATTAAACTTGTGGCTTCTAAGATTAATCTCGTTGATTTAATATTTCTTTTTGGTGATTTTAATTTACCCCACATGAAGACGAAATGTTTAATAATTTATCCGATGTATATCTACACCAAATTAACGGAATACACATAAACATAAACATAAACATAAACATAAACATAAACATAAACATAAACATAAACATAAACATAAACATAAACATAAACATAAACATAAACATAAACATAAACATAAACATAAACATAAACATAAACATAAACATAAACATAAACATAAACATAAACATAAACATAAACATAAACATAAACATAAACATAAACATAAACATAAACATAAACATAAACATAAACATAAACATAAACATAAACATAAACATAAACATAAACATAAACATAAACTTGAAAGTCTTTTTTTCTGAAAAAAAAACTTCTATTTTTTGTGCAGAATATTTAAGAAATAATATATATTTTTATGCGTAATAAATTTTCATCAAACTCACAAATTTGATTGTGTTTTCTTGTAATTTCGAATCTCTTTAAAATTATTTCAACATCATTAAACTTCTTCATCAATTATGTACATGTGTGCAACTCGTTTATAATTTGGTGCCAGTTGGTGTATACATATTCACGATTCTCTAAAACAAATTATTATATTCTTTGAACATTTTTATTGCCTTTCCATTTTTCATTTTTCACATTAACAACTTTGTACATATAGTTTTAGATATAGTTGTTCACCCATGATATAAGTTCATAGAAATACACGAATGTTAAGTGTCCGCAAACATAAAAAAGGGCATGTTTTGGGATATTATACTTTAATAAATGTTCACAATAAATTTAACGTAAGTTTGTGTAAAGTTCATGGTTCTAAATTAATGTGAATTATTTGATAGAAAATAAGAATTTATTTGAAACTTGTATTTGTGTCTTAAAATAAAGAGAAAATTTATTTCAACAAACGTCAATGCAACAATATAAGTCTCTATGCTGAGTAGTAAGAAAAAAATGTGGAAAATTGTTTGATATCATAGTTTTAAAATTGTTAAATCAATTTTATATATAATATTGAATTCTTCAATTCCTACCTTGACTATGACTCTCACATTACGTATTACGTATTTTATTCTCATGACTTTTTTCTGTATTTTCTAAAAGCTGTTTGCATAATTTTATTTCTTTTAATGCTACTAAATGAATATCAGACTTACTTATAATATTTATACTAATATACAATACCGGTCATAAAATGTAGCACTGAGTTACGAACAAGGGCGCTGCCAGCCTTCAGATGGTCTCATAATGAAAATTCAGACGGTTTAGAAAATTCAAAGAGCTTTGGAGAAATAGAGCGCAGGCTATAACCCCTATGACCACCATTAGATCCACGCTTGGTCAAACCCATCGCTTTGAAAACCATATTTGACTGCTAGTAACTGATAACCAGTGGGAAAAGGTAATGAATTGTAAACGTGAAAGTAATGCACAGCATGTATAATTTGTCATTCCAGAATTCATTCACAGAGAAAACAGATTCATTGTGGCAACCGAATTTGTAGCCAATCGAATTTTGTCAGTTGCACGTACTACTGTATAATTCGATCATAACTATCGAATTAATTCTTTAGTAGGAAATAATTTAAAAGTATAAGAAACAGAATAAAATTTTACTATTGTGAATTAAAAACAAAATATATAAGAAATTTTTGTTTATTTTTCAAAAGCTTAAACCAAAAGTTTAAAAAGAAGAGACACACACAAATTGTACACTATAATGACCAACCAACAGGTTATTGAATAATATTTGAAAGCTTGTGCCATTAGTTCAATTGAAAAGTTGCGTAATATATATCCATCAATATTGAATGTTGCGTAGGGAGGTGCCTGTCTCAGCTTAACGATCTCTGAAATTTCGATATTTCATTAGGAATAGATATAAATAAAACTATGTTACCACCTCGTGGCAGTTTTGCAAACATGTATTAAACTTCTTACCTTTCTTTCTAGCATCGGCTTTCAACAACTTCAGCAATTTGAAAATTTCTTCACAGGTTTATCGGTTACTATAAATAAATCCAACATTTTCCTTTAAATCGCAAGCTAATCCATTTAATTTTTTGTACAATGAATATTTTTTTAAATTATTTTCATATTAAAAAATTTTTTTAATGACAAATCAAATAGAAGCGTATCACATTTTGTTCACTATAGCTTTTTATCGGCTAGAGGTACCGAATTGAATTTTTATTACTGATTGCTATCGAATATAACAATAATGTTAACTGAAAATTTAATCATACATAAGTATTCTTTTCTACAAATAAATTTTTTATTGTTGCTAAGAAAATTTAGTTTGGAAATGTAAATTATATTGGTTGGCTCTTTAGATTTCTTTTGATTTATTCTTCCAAGCTTTATATTGACAGTCGTAACTATCGTAAGATGTATGAGAATATAAAGTTCATTGCTATAAGTGTTATATGGCTATAAATAACGAAAATCTTTTATATTAAATAATATTCAATAAATTTAACAGATTGTTGATGAACTTTATTAAATTTTTAGAGTTGTAACCGTTTTCCAATCAATCTATTTTCTTTGTGTTATTGTTTACAAGAACATGTCCTAGGAAAGTAATGAATTACACTGTGGAACAAATTCAAGTTAGCAAAAGTTAGGTCGATGCTGAGAGTGAGGGGTGAAAATAGAGGCTAAATTAGAAGACCCGTATCGCGGCGTTTGTTTATGTTAGTTCGATTTTTTTTTTTAATCGACCTTCGAAGTTTGCAGTCAAATACCGATTTTCAGCATATTGTTTATATGGTTTTTTGGCTATAACTCGTCGACTAAGTGCTATTTTTTAAATCTGTAAAAGCCAAATTAATGCTAGAGACCTGTGCAACAATCAAAATTGTTTAAAAAATTTATTCAGAAAAATTTTGTAGTGCTTATGAAGCAAAATGTTGGAAAAATTATTTTTTTTTCATGCTTTTTGAAAATATTTTCCACAAAACTAAGTCTTTTTTGCTTTCTGTTTGATCTAATAATATGCGTCTTCCTCTTCTTTTAAGGTGTTTTTATACCAACAAAATAACTTTTTTGTTTTCAACTAATTTCAAAAATAAAGATTCAGTTAAGACTCGGAACTCAGCCGAAGCTGATGTCTTTTAATTTTCGCTCGGTCGTGATAAAATTCACTATTAATTTTTTTGGAACTTATCTCATTTTGTGAGTGATTTTAGTTAAGTTCATCGGTTTCATAAAAATAACAAAAAAAAAACATTGTTAATATATATTGTATTAAAAATGTCGGAACCAAAATGTAAAATGGACCATTTTTTTAATGTTTGTGGGCGTTTCATAGCAAGCGATGAAAAATGTGGCAATGGAATGATTTTTTTCTGGAAGCCTATAAACAATATTTCTCACAAGAGTTTATCACTGACGTAAACTATGCCCCTAAAAAAGTTTGCTTTAATTGCTATTCAACTCTTATGCAATGGAAAAGTGGAAAGAAGAAGGCTATGCCTTTTGGTATACCAATGATGTGGTTAGACAACAGCCTGCATCCAGAAGAAAGTTGCTACCATAAAACTTTGAATAGAAGGAAAGCAAAGAATAAAACTTATGTAGCAGTGCCAAGTGTCCAATTACCATTACCGCACTTAGAATTCCTTCCACTACTAACATACCGAAGTATTGATCTTCAAACAGATATCAGTACTACAACTGCCGCTGCTACATCCATGGATTTCTTCTCAGAATACGACCCTGGTGAAGGTACATCCTATGAAACATCAAAGGACCCAATCTTAGTGACACAAAACCAATTGGATGGTATTGTTGCAAATTTGTGTTTGACTCAGACAAAATCAGAACTACTGGCTTAATTTTTGAAAGGAAATAATTTGCTGGCGAATGGTACCAAAGTAACAGCATACCGAAAACGCCAAAAAGAGCTAGAAAAGTTCTTCAATATGAATGATGCAAAAAATTTCGCTTATTGCAACGATATTGGAAAGTTAATGGAGACGATAGGGTTATCCTATAAAAAAGATGATTGGCATTTATTCATCGATAGTTCACTTATGAGCTAACAGTTGTGCTTTTGCACAAGACAAATAGAATGCCTTCTGTTCCGATTGCGTATGGCACTGACACTAGTGAAAATTTCGATAATTTGAAGTAGTCAAATATAACGAACACCAGTGGCGCATTTGCTGCGACCTCAAAATAGTTTCATAGATTACAGGCTTAACAGCATCTGCGCGTCCAAAGTATCCGTGTCTTTTGAGCGATTGGGATTCACGATACGGAGAAGGTATTAAAGGAAGAAACCAGTATAAACAGCATAACTGTAATAGTCGCATTGGACGGAAATGGCCTAAAGACAATAGGCTATACGAAAGTCTTGTTCCTGAAATAAAAATTTTGTTGCCGTTGCTCCACATTAAACTTGGCATTGCTAAAAAATTTTTTTAATGTATCGCAAAAAGACCAGCAGTATTTAACCGCTTAAAAGACATTTTTCCAAGACTAAGTAACGCCAAAATTCAGGAAGCGGTTGTTAATGGTACCGACATACGGAAACTAATTAGTCGTCAAGATTTTGACCAAGTTCTGACAGACCGAGAATTAAATGCATGGCTCGCATTGAAAGCAGTCATTAAAGGACTTTTGGGTAAAGAACGCAAAGACAACTACAGGCAATCTGTTGTAAACATGTTGGCAGCTTTCGATGAAGTTGGGGTTAATATGTCGTACAAAATTCATCTCTTGCATCAGCATCTTGATCAACTCGCTCAACAGTTGCCAACTGCACTTCCATATGAAATAAGGTAACTATAGAGTGTGCATATTTTGATTTCCTAGATTTTTCTAATATCTTTGTCAGAGTGCGCATTTTAAACATGTTAACGATTGAAAACTATTTTCGTTTCAGTTACAGAGGAAAGAAATCTCTACATGCAATACTCGCTGAAATTTGTTGGTGGTATAAAAACACCTTTGAAGAAGAGGAAGACGAGGAAAAAGAGGAAGAAGGGGAAGACAAAGATGAAATTTCAGAATATCTGTTGGACGAAATTATCGACCTTTCTGATGATGATGATGACGATGACCAAGATAAAAATTATTTTTTTTCATGCTTTTTGAAAATATTTTCCACAAAACTAAGTCTTTTTTGCTTTCTGTTTATTCTATAATATGCTTCTCAGTACACTTATGGTACACTTGCAGATCCCAGAAGCAGTAGGATCTGAGCAGTTATATCAAAAATTTAACTCCTTGGTATTTCCCTACTCCCTAGCAAACTCTGATGTCAGCGCAAGATTTTAAAGAACACAAATGTTATGTAACTTGTCTAATTCTTATGTAACTTGTCTAATTCGTATGTAACTTGTCCAATTCTAATACTCTAATTTATAAGATATGTTTGTCTTCTTGTATTAGAAAATCTATTAAATACATAAATCAAATCAAATCATATAGTCAAACAAATGCTTACTTTACTGACAATGGTGACTCTTGCCTTATGTGGCACAGAAGGCAGAAATTGGAATGCTTAATTTTGTTATAAAAAAAAATGATACGAATATTTTATATTAATCATTTTAGCTTAAAAGATTAAGAAAATAATTATTTTATATGTATTTGACAATGAATTATAGAAAAAAATCCACCGCAAAAATAATATTTTAACTTTAGTACTGGATGTTTGCCAAAGGCTAACTTTGGTAAGCAATGAAGA
This sequence comes from Panzeria rudis, assembly GCA_956483635.1. Classification (NCBI taxonomy): domain Eukaryota; kingdom Metazoa; phylum Arthropoda; class Insecta; order Diptera; family Tachinidae; genus Panzeria; species Panzeria rudis. Next base: position 31,913,972 of record OY101451.1, on the reverse strand, counting down.
GTTACATACTCCTAAATACAAAAGTTTTTTAGCAATTTGTATTCTATTGTCATATTTGCTAAAAATTTGGAAATTGCAATTTGCAACTTCCTGTGTACATAGAGAACACCCACACACAACGAGGAAAATGGATGCGGAAATGTATGAAACTGTTTGACAATAGACACTTGTGACCAAGAGAAGAAAAAATAAACGTTTTATCTCAAAATAGAAAAAAATACTGCTTTAGTTGTATATATAGTTTTACATAGTTTTATTTTTTTTAGCTTTTCTGCATGAAAGCATTAAAGTTTTAGTTTTCGAAAGAAAAATAGTTAAAAAAGAAATATTTTTTTAAGCAGTAAAATATAAACATAAATTACGACAAAATAATACTGAAAATATTATTAAGCAGAAGAAATTCTAAGCAGTTCACATTGGTGTGCGAATTTGAAGAAATACCAAAGGAATGAAATCTACCACACGATGATGCACTTTTATTACACAAAAACTACATCAAGCTGAACAAAGAGACATCGCATCAAAAAGGTACTTTAGGCTGGAATGTTGAAAATTATATTGGGACTGTATTGATGTCATGGGGGACTTAAAATTAAAAAATATAAAGTGAAAATGTTTAGTCTGACCCATCCAGATTCTTTGGAATTCATTTTACACTTGCTAGCCCAATTGTATTAATTTATTCCAATATATTTGATATGACATGTAAGCTCCGTCGCGCAACCGGAGGTTACTAGTAAAGAATATAAAAAAGCAAAGGAGGTCTATTAGTCATCCCCTGCAGTGCTGAAAAACCTGCAGAGCTGATAAAGATATACCTACCATTGGAGTAATACATTATTACACTGTGCTACACTGAAATTATTCAGGGGTTCTCATGCACCAATTCTGTTTGGTTGGAGCCCATAGAGAAAGCAAATACCAATGGTTTTTCTAGGTCACTTCGTAAAGTGATTTTATAACGGTAAATGTGGTGAAAAAATGGTTTTCTTAAGGTTAGAAATTTAAACAGCCATAACTTCTTTGTTTCAGAACGGATTTCTATGATCCTTTTCAAATTTAACATATATGATTTTTTGCAAATCACTTATTAAATGGCTAAGTTATGGTGGATTAAGTATAAGAAAGAGACTTTATATAAACTATTTGATATATCGACCTTTTTTAACTCTGTATATTTGGCTTTGATTATCTACAATAATCGGGCTTTTAAGGTCATTTGTTTTATTTTTGAATTTAAATAAAAGATTATATTTTCATTTTTCTGCAATCCTACACTGAAAATAATCGTAAAATATACGAAACTTTCGTATATATTACGAAAAAACATTTAGGCAATATTTTTTTGAATTTACCAAAGTAACGAATACATTTCGTAAACATTTTTCCTTGTTAAAAAATATAGTTGGAATAAAAAAATAAATAAAAATAAAATATTATAAATTGACGTATTTTTCGGATGTAAGTAAATAAAACTAATTTTTAGCTCTCATAAAATAAGTAGAAAGTACCTCAGTGGGTAGAGTACATGACTTGAAATATGATGATTGCGAGTTCGTGCCCCGGTTGAGCCATACTTTTTTTTACTTTTATTTTTTTATTATTTTCGTAACTTTCGTATGTTTTACGAAAGAATTATGTGGTGCTAAATTGCGAAATATTTCGTAATATGTACGAGCGTTTTCATGCATATGTTGCATGGAATTTTTTCAGTGTACGTTTCGTTGGTATTTTCCAACTTCAACAGGAATTAATTTGTTTTATTAGGATCTGGCAACCACAACATATAAATGCAAATAAATATTTTTTTAGCAAACAGAAGTGCAAAAACTATTTATTTTTTAGAATTTTTAATTATTTTGGCTTGAGTTCGGTTTTAATTTAATTTTTCAATTAAATTATATTTTTATTTAGAGATAAATGTGAAGCATGTAGACAAAGAAAATTTTGACTGTGCGGAGGGTTAAACTGACGTTTCGATAGCTCCCGCTAATCTCATCAGACTCATAACTAATTTTAAATAGAGTTCGTATAATAGTTTAGTATCTGATAAGCAACTTTGAGCTGGCGGAATGTAAAATTTTGTTGAAAAATTTGTCTTTTTTTATACTTATGCCTTTTATACTTATACTTATGATTATAGCTTAGCCATTTAATAACTGATTTCTAAAAGTCATATCTTATTTGAAAGATAAGAATCGTATCTTTCATATCCGCTTTGAAACAAAAAAGTTATGGCTGTTTAAATTTCAAACTTTAAGAAAGCCGTTTATTCACTCCATCTATGGACTCCAAACAAATAGAATTGGTGCATGAGAACCCCTGAATAATTTTTTTCTCAACTTTTGTAGCATAGTGTAAATAAAACCAATTTTTATAGAATATTTCCTAAAAGTGGTAAATTTTTTGGTACCTGAAAAATTAGCATAATTACTATTTAGGGTCCTTGGTTATTTGTTTTTGAGATTACAAAGTTATTAGATTTAAAATTATTGTTATATTAACATTATGAATTTTTTGAATTTCCGGACAAATTTTGATTGTTATAATTTTTACATTAACTATTTTTTTATACGCAATCACAACCCTTAAAACGACTTTTTGTTGATCTGCGAAAAACACTAAATGTCTTTGAGCGGAATCGAACCGGCGACCACTGGACTAATAGACTAACGTACTTACCTCTCATCTACAGAGCTATTCGTTATTAAATATGCAAATAATAAATACACACAAAACCTGATTTCTCATGTTTCTTCTATATATGCGCATTCCGTTATGATATAATTTAACAAATAATTTTGTTGAGTTTCAACAAAAACTTTAGCTGACATTTTTTTATCAAAAAAAATATTTTAAAAAAATTGTTGTGTTCTTGCGGCATGCATAGCAAAAAATTTGGTTAGTTCAGTTTGTTGAAAAGAAATTCTGTATTTGTCGTATCAACAACTTAATTTCTTATATTAACTAAATATATTTTAGAATTTAAATAAAACATTAACAATTCGAATTGCTAGTTGCAGTTTGATGAATTTTTTTCTATGTATCCGTCTTCAGCAGCCCCAATTTAGCTTAAAAAACATCCCATTTTTGAGGTGAATTTTTTTGTGGCATAGTGTTATCTACAATAAGCTTGCAGCTTAATTTTATTTAGACTAAAATAAAGCCTGCGGTTTTCTCTTCCATCAAACTCCATTTTCATTCTTTTTTCACAAACAAACGTGTAATCGTCTCATGATGCCAACGCTGTGAATAAATGACAACGATGACGTTGATGGTTGTGTTGTTCAAAGAAAGGACGCTTCTATTTGATGTTTTTTTCTCTCTTGAGGACAATTATAGTTGTGGTTCTCTGGTTTTCTTTTAGTGTTTTTCTAACACAAATGTGTGATAAAAGTCATCCAGAGCTTGAGTAAGAAAGAGTGATTGATAACAAACGATTTGGCTGAATGACTAAATGCTTTTCGCAGTATATGTTGCATAACCATAGAACTTTATGTTATAAACACAACTTGAACGAACGACGAATTTTCCTTTACGAATACTCGTCTTAGGAAATAAAACCCTTTTGTGTATATGAAAATACACACAATCAGTATGTTGGACGAAAATTGCCGCGCGTATCGAAAACTTGCGTAGGTTTATTTCTATGGCACTATTGTTCAGACGACCACTTTTTCTTTGGCCAAAACCATTTTAGGGCGAAGTTCTTTGTCGACTCTTATGAAACTTTGAAGAAAAAGTGACGAAAAAGTGAGTAGTGCCACGCCCATTCAAAGTAAATATCCTTTTTAAACTACTTCTACTTAACCGAATCTTATGAAACTTGGTTCACACATTGATATATTTTAAAACTACTTCTACTTAGCCGATTCTAATGAAAGCACCAGCATAAATGCAATCTTATGATTAGAAAAATATATAATGTCACGCCTATTCAAAGGAAATATTATTTTTCATCTAGTTCCACTTAGTTGAAGCTTATGAAACTTGACAAAAATATTAAGATCCGCTGGAATCCAAATATTATGACAAGAAAAGTAGGCTTTTGTGGAACTTCCATGTTTTTCAGTTCGGCCAATCTCTCTATGAACCAAATCAAATGTTTTCTCATAGTCTATAAATATGATGTCGCTTTTTTAATTACCTAGTGAAAAATTTTCATGTTTTTTGAAGCACTAAGGCAATTTAGCGCAAAATAATTGGCTTTAAAATAAGAGCTTATTTCGGAGCAGTAAACGTATATGAAAGAAACTATACAAAAAAAGCTGATTTTTCACTGCTGACACAATGCATATACTAACAGTTTTATTGCGAAAACTGGTGATGATTTTTCGCCATACAAAAATCAGCAGCGATATCGGCAGGTTTCCAAGCACTACTTTTATTCTCTCATAGTAAAAACGTGATTTTTTTAAAGCAATTTTTTACTGGTAGTTCATGGTACAAGTGCTAACTGACCTAATGTTCCAAAACACTTTGGTGTATCAGTTGCGTATGAGCCCAAACATTTTTCGCAAAACGCAACAGAAATATGTAAGATATTTAGAGACTTTTCGTATGGGGAAGGATAATATTTTTCCGTCCCTGGATCAGGGCTTGACTGTTATATATTAGCGAAATTACTCAGAATTATTCTCTTGATAAATTTTTTCTATATATTACTTGAAGACCTTTTATTTCAATGTGGTAATTATTCCTTGAAACGTGTTTGAACATATTTAGCAAAACTAATATAATTGTTTTAGTTTCCTGAAGAAGAACACCGAAGGTGTTAGAAATATTGAAAAAATAAAATAATAATTTACATATGTAATAAAACAGAAAAGAGTTTTTATTTGAAGTTACCCTAGAGCTAGAGCCTGAAAAACACAGAGTTAATTCAAAATAAATATTTTAAAAAAATTTTTACTTTCTCGAAAATCGCACGAAACGAAAATTGAATTAAAATCCCAGTAATCTAGTTGAAAATCTTCTGGAAGTTTTATGGTGAAAACTAGTGCTAAATTTTTTATGCACACTAAAAAAAACATCGATTTTATTGGTTATCTGAAACACCAAGGATTCCGAATATCACGAAAATTTTTTGGATTGTGTTTTTCGCTCAGGTTAATCTAAACACCACTATCTTTCTTTTTCATGATAATTTTTTTTTAATTTGTGTAAATGTTTAGCTAATAACAGCAGGTAAAAGCGTACAAGAGTCTTATTTTCCAATTACTGTTATAACTTTATAGAAAATGGAAAATTTTGATGGCTTATAATTTAACGGTTAATAAATGTTAACAAAAACAAAATGAGTTTTTAGTTGGTCTGAAATGTGGCATTTTAGACTGTAATAACAAATGCATTAAAAGAGAATATAAAAAAATAGTTTTGACCAAAGAAAGTGACCGTCTGCTTTAGAATTTCTTTCTTAAATAAAAAATAATTTGATCGAAAGATTAAATTTAAAATGAACTTAAGCCAAACTAATTAAATAACTTTGGATAAAAAACCATACAGTTCGACTAAAAATTCATAGCTCAATTACTATTTTTTAATTCGAAAATATCAAGAAAATTCCATTGGAAACATTTGGTTTTATTGCCACATTAAACAAAACGATGTTAGCAATTTTTGCCAATTTTCGCTATATTTGCGACTTATCTCATTTTCTGAGATTCTTTGTTATTCTTTGCAGTTCACAGTATGCCGAATGAGCAATCTAAAAAGAGAAGTGCTATGCTCGCGGAAAAAGTAAGCTACATGCTTGAAATTTGACAAATATAATGAATAGCTTAGGAGCTATAAAACTGGAAGAAAAAAAATTGGGTTGGGGTTAGGGATGCCAAACAGGACTGGTTTTTTAAATAGCGGAATTCGAGATTTCAGAATTTCAAATCCCGAAATCCCGGGATATTTCGGGATCCCAAGATATTTCGGGATCCCAGGATATTTCGGCATGCCGGAATTTATCGGGATTTCGGGATTTTTATTTTTAATAAAACACTCAATTTATAAAGTAAAATATTTTCATTATGTGTATTCTTAATAACAACTATAAAAAATTAATAAAGAAACGCTCTTTTTTGTGTATTTTAATACACATTTTAATATTTTACTGAATAGTAAAATATAAATTTGGGAAAGAGGACATTACAAAAATAAAAGTCAATTCATTGAACAAGGATCTTAGAAAATAAATAAGATAAAACAATGATATTGTTCCCTTAGCGATTGAAATTTCATTTCCCTTTTTCACTGAGTTATCCGTTGACAAAATGACGCTACAAAAATGCTCTGATTCCACTATGATCTTAGCAAATCAAAGTTTTGTTACCTATTTATAACTTTTGTAGTTAGTGAAAGTAGTCTAGCACAAGCTCGGATGATAATTTCCATGAATGGAGATATTACAGAGCTGCTGTGCTATCCGAAGAGATAGCTTTATGTGAGCCCTTAGGACTTTTATTTAAAACAATGATGGCAGATGTTGGAATTGTCACAATTTCCGCCAGAAAGACGGTAGGCCATTTGCACATCGAAAAGGATATTTTAAGATTGGGTCGGGAGTCCACAGCAGAACCAACATCCTCACACGTAGGCTTGAGTGTCCTAAGCGGAAAGGTAACATAATATTTTCACGAACCTCAGTTCATGGCTTAGGCTGCCATTCGGCAGAGCTGAAGGATCGATGAACTCTTGTTGCCAACACAATGAACAAAGTTTCCAAGACCCATCCTGTAAGCAGAAGCTCTTGCAGAGGATCCTATGAAGATCTGAATAGCCGTTGGACTAATTAAGGGCTGAATGGCAAAGGCTAGACATATCCTCATTACACCGGTAGGAAGAAGATATGCCAACATCTCGACCTTACATAACTTAGTAGCTTCTACAACCAGCCGAGTTCTCGGCCACTATACAATCGCGACATACGTGATAGTCGGTATCCCGACTAGAAATTTTCCCAATACTCATATTGGGGCCCGATTGGGAATACATGTGGCAAACCCAAAAGGGTTATCCCATTTGGGATATGATCGGGAACTTGTTGGGATTGCCCATTTGCAAATTAGTGACTTACCATAAGTTCTTCCCAAGTGGGAAACTATTGGGAACTTGTTGGGAAGACCTAGCACAAATTTTTAATCATATTATTTGCTCATCTTCAATAGAGGTGATTGTTATATAATTTTGTCCCTTGGATAGCTTCAGCAATTTTAATTTAATATTAGAGTTTGCTATTTTTCCTATTTGAGCCAATTTTTGCAAGATTTTGATATTTCCCCACAGGAAATCAATCAGGTCCCAAATACGTTTTGTGCGTTACATCGGAATTGGGATCCCAGTTAGATCCCAAATGTGTTTGCGTGAAAATTTCTAGTCGGGATGATATTCAGGCATGTTCTGCATTACTCGCGGAATAAAAGTGTTCGCAGTTGTCATAACATTCCAAACATTTTCATTACGCATGGATACAGAACATACCCGTATAATTTCATAAATCTACATAATAATTTTATGGGTCATACTTCATCCAGGTGCATCCAGCACAAATCTAGAGGCTTTTTGTATAACTAATCCTACATAGGTATTCCAAGCCAGCCTTCTGCCAAGAAAAACACATAAATACCTGACATCCATTGAATGAGCGGTATTGTATCTATTAAACGATATTATACCAAAATCGAGTTTTCTCTTAAGGGTGAAATAGAGCACAAACATCATTTATCACGACTGAGAGAACATAGCTGAATTTTCCAGTTACCATAATCGGCGAATCAGCTCGTGCCCACTTTCACTACGAACGTGTAAAAGTTCGTCTATCAGCAACGACCAGGGGAGTGATGATGGAGGTTATCCATTAAGAACCACAATACATTTAAATTCATAAATTAGTGTTACAATTGTTACTTTACGTTACGAGTTTTCAGTATATAAATTTTACTTAAAAAGCGTAATTTAAATATTTCGGGACTCCCCTGGATTTTGTTGACGAGTCCCAGGATTCGGGATATTGTTGACGAATCCCGGGATTCGGGATTTGTTAATCCCAAAGATTTCACGAAAACTGCACTTATAAGGATATATACGGAACGTCGTTTTTTAAAGCAAAGCTTTTCTGATAATATTAAAACATAAACTTAAAAATTGGAAATTGGCAACACTTTTATCCTTTTTTCCGGGAGGGGCACATTCGGGCAGGAAAACTTTTTTTGCAAATATAAAGTGGCACACAGTAGGTACTTGACTTGAACAAGGCAGTATTTACTATTTTTATTCTAACTAATTTTTATGAAATTGTTATACACTTCAGATTTGTGGGACTTTTTAAAGGCACATTCTGAAGGAGTGCCTTTCAAACATATTTTATTTTTATTGGCACTCTTATATTAGACAACAAATATCCTTTCAAAATCTGAAGGCATTTCTCAAATCCGTCCAATAGTTCCGATTTTATGGCCGCTGTAACGTAGCAATAAGAACATGCTTTCGAATTGTATTTCTCAAGAGTTTTAAATTTCAACAAATCCCGGTATAACGAACGATTTATTGACAGGCCCATTCATTATACCGAAAAATTTTCTATATCGCGAAGATTTTTTGCCATATATTTTTAATTTTTTGACTCATGTATTTATTTTATATCGAAAACAAGATCAGAATTTTAGACAATTTTACAACTATACAACAATTATGCTACAGTCTTCGTAGAAATCATAATTGTTTTGCATTCATATTGAAAATTTTGATCAACTAAGTTGCATAAAAATTTTTTAGATAATTTCCAGAAAATTTCCGGATTTTCCAGATTGCATTATATACATATGTAGATTCAGACAACTATGTATTTCAATAACATTAAATGTATATTGTTAATATTTGGCCCTCTTTTGGGAGTTGTCATGGATTAATGACGCTTCCATAAGAAGGGTATTCGATTGTAAAATTTATTATTCTATAAAGAGATAAAAGTACTCATTCCTTTTTACGAAAGATTTTTTTTTTGTGAATCTAAATTGATTATTAGGCTAAGGTTCGTAACGTTATATTCAGAAAGAATTTGGCACGATTAACATTCCAAGGAACAAGGGAAAAATTAACATCAACTTAATTTTTCAACATACACAGCAGAACAGAGTAGCGCCACTTTAGGAAGCCGCTACACTTCCATCATCAGTGCTCACGTATATTTGCTTATCACCACTTCTCAGGTGGCTATGTTGAATGTGATTTTAATTCTTATATATACAACTTTATCGTTAAAATTGAAGACGATAATTAAATCACTCTCAAGCTGATACTAACTGCACTTTCCCAGCGTTTCCATCGGTTTATTTTTCTTCAATCCCATTTTTCTGATTTTTGTTCTACTCAAGATAAACTTTTTTGATTTGATTTTATATGTACTTAAGTATATATGAACATGTAAACATGCGAAAAGCTCAGGCTAATAACTAATTGTTTATTAATATGATTATTTCTAAATTGATTATTAGGCTAAGGTTCGTAACGTTATATTCAGAAAGAATTGGGCACGATTAATATTCCAAGGAACAAGGGAATAATTAAAATCAACTTAATTTTTCAACGTACACAGCAGAACAGAGTTTTTTTGCCTTTCTAAAGAGAAGGAACTATAATATTTGTACGTAATTATTATTCGAACTGAAATATGTTTAAGTAGGAAGCTATTATTTCGGCTTAAGTTCAATACTTGAATTAATGTAAATTCAAATTATATTTTTAAGAGTGAAATATTAGAATATCTAATCAGACTAGCAGAACGGACTACTAATACTAATTTCGACAGCCGCTATACTGTCATCATCAGCGTCCTTTGTTCACATTAGCTAGTTAACCAGATTTTATGACGTAATAGAATATGAGTTTCTAAGCTTGTTTTATGGTTTCGTTAACAAAAATTTTATTCTGGAACAGTAGGTTGTTAGCCCAAGGTCCATAGCCTTATGATGGGGCTGCCATCGTAGATGTAGTTGAAAAGGCACAGCATTGCTTATAAAGCCATTCGATCCGAGACAGACGCTGGCTTGGAGCAATCAATAATAATAATAAGTTCGTTATATCAACATGTGTAGCATGTAGTTTCACCGGAATTATACTTTTTTGTAGCCAATGCATTAGCGTAAAGTAAACTGAGCACTCGTCTTTTGATATCTTTCTTTCTTGACAGAAATTTATCCTTTGGTAGATGGCTACCCAATCCTTTGTTTATTTTTCTTTTTCCATTAATGCACATGTTTAGGACTTTAAATTTCCATGTTGAACACTTGACTCGCCGAGGCTTATTCTCTTTTAAACCTCATTAAAATCTGTTCACTTTGTTTGCGTTTAAAGTTCACGTTAACTCTTCATCATACATTGTGAAAAGAGACGTGAAAGAAACTACTAGAAAACAAGTATGTATGTAGAAGTTAGCAAAAGACAGCTACGGCGTATACCTAATAAAAAATATATATATATTAATCATACGACGGAAATAGTTTGATGTTCCTTCAAAAAGTATGCTATATTATTTCGCTCTATAAATGCTCTATGCAACATGTGACGTATACTCAATATGCTTCAATATATTAAGTATACGAAAGAATGTGTTTTAATATTGATGAAACGTATACAGCAGGGATGGAAAATGGCTATTATCACTTTGTACCAACTATGAACACAAAATGTACTTTTTAGACCATGACGGTACCATTTTTTAATATTTATTAAAAACATAAACTTAACAAAAATGTGTATATAAATTCACAAGTACACAATAAAAAATAGCATAAAAAAATGTATATATTGCTTACATAAAGGTACATACATCAGCGTTTTCAGTTCTAGAGATCAGTTATTAAAAAAATTATTTATAAAATATTTTTAGATAATAAATTTTCTGTTATTTTAAAATTGAAACAACATCAAATTGTTGACTTCAATAAAGCTTTCGTTTGTATCAAATTGGAAACAGTGGGAACGTGTAGTCTATTTCTTTCCTTTGTTTTAATTAGGTTTTGGAAAGAACAAACACGTTCGACGTTGGCCGACGAATGTGGAAAGGATAGAATTCCTGTTACAACTCTTAAAATATCTGGGAACATGAACCCATTTAACTCGTTTTTCATCAGCGACGCTTTAGACCAAAAACAGGAAATATTTGAATCTTTGTATGATTTTATATTAATTAAAAATGTGTAGCTTTTATAATATAATTTCCCGACGATTCGTGAATTATGTAAATAAAAGCTACGCATTTTTGTTAACATAAAATTTTTATTAACATAAAATACTTTAGGCCTCATTAGCTTATCACAAAACAAACTACACGAAATTGACCAGGCCAATGAAATATTAACAAAATTAAAATTTAATTTCTTTTTGTTATATTCCTCTTTGCGCTTTTCGTTTATTTTAATAGAGATGCCGCATGATGTCAGACTTATACAATGATGTTAACAAGAAGTCACAGAATCGTAAAGTCGTTAGTGCAAACAACTTAAGAAGTCGAGAATATACCAACTGTTGTTATTGTTAAAAGTTACAAAATCTCACTACTTGTACGAATTCGCCTCGATTGTCAATGGACAAAACCGGCATAGTTGTACTTAAGGCGGAGTAAACAGAATTAAACACTGTTGTAGTAATAAGGGAGTGAGAAAATATAATTTTGAAATTATGCATATATTTATTTAAATTTAAAACTTTTTGGCACCTCAAGAAACTTGGAAAAAAGGGAAAACTTGACAAATGGCAACGCTGATTTAGATACAAAATTGATAGCTACAAGTAGAAAAAGTGTAAACAGCTGTGGAATCAAGAGTACCTGGTAAATAAATATGCTTTGAGAAAAAAAGATAAAAAATTAAAGAGAACACAACAAAATTAATGTTTCCATATAGTGAGTTTTCTAAAATATACCAAGTAAGCCAAAATGTACCAAAAAAAAGTGCAATTGTACCATGATTTCCATCCGTGGTATACAGTAGACGCATGCAAATAAGAAACAATTTGTTTTTAAGCCAATTCGAGTTTCCGAACTTTCCTAATATCTGGACTGTATAATTTTTTATTTTGTATGTCTTACAAAGATCCAATTATTCAAGTTAATTTGTGCTAAAAGATTGATTTACTAATTGGAGAACTTCATTACAATAAAGAGGAACATTATCACTGCCATATTCATCAACAACTTCGACCTAGCATCCTTTAACCTTTATATGGATATGTTTTCAGTTTTAAAAATACTATATTTTAAAAATCAGAAATATACATCTATTAAAACTAAGCAAACCAAAATACAATAATTCAAAGAAAATAGCACAGGAAACTAAAAAATATAAACCAAATCTAAAAATAACACAAAATTAATATATACGTACAAAATATAACCTGCCAAAAAGTGTTACGCCAATACTCACGTCGGTCTCGCATACCAATTATTACTATGTACGCATACCCGTCTTATTGGCACAAACTTTGTAACGGCACTAAATTGAAGTTTATTGAGAATGATGAAACTAACAGTAATTACAATACTTTCGCGTTCCTCGTTCATAAGAAAAAAATAAAATACTATAAGTCGGTTTCACATACCATATCCGTGAGAATAGGAAGGTTAATGAATAGCACCTACTAGCTTGTGACTCCCTTTTTGTTTTTAATTTGTTAAATTTATATAAGAACTGCTAGAAAAATTTCAAAGCTTACAATGAAAAATAAGTCGGAAATTTTAATTTCCATTTATAAATTAAAAGCATTGAATGTATTGAAACTATAGGCTCAAATTTATGGAAAATTTAATTACTGAGAGCTCTAATTTGTTTGAAAGGTATTTTTCTCTAGATATGTACAATATATTTCTTTGCTAAGAAACAGATTACAAAGAAACCCAGTTACGGATCAAAGGGGCCAACTTGGACCACCGGGCTCGGTCCTAGTATTTATAAAATAATAGTAACTTAATTATACTATACAACGATATATGTTTTTTATTTTTTATTTTTCATTTTCTTACTAGTAAATCTGGTAGATGGTACAAAAAAATTACATGTATAGCGGCGTTTTGAAAGTTTACATCTGGAATTCATTTTACGGGAAGTGAGATATCCCTGCTCTTAAACATTTTTATAGTGAATCGGCCTAAAAAGCTTGTAGTCGTTACGTTTAAGGTATTAAATATACTAATCTCTTTTATGTGAAACACCACGCGGAACATTTTTGTGAAACATTTTAGTTCTATAACTCTCGCTGTTTGGACTTTTTGTCCTTATTTTAAAAAATCACAAAAACGTCTCTTCCACCGCGACGAAGAGGGTTTAATTCCCTTTGAAACCTCGTTAAAATCTATTCAATTTGTCTATAAGTGAAAATGTTTTCTGTAAAAGTTCATGCTAATATGATTAAAATATACAATGGTGGTATTTAGTTTTTAGTGGAAATGGTCTTGAGAAAGAGCAAACGCAAAATATCGTAACTTTTTTGCAAAATCCAAGATTTTATAAAAAAAAGCTACGATATTTTTTCGTAGCTCTTTCGTAAGAACATTTGCACCAAATACTGCATACCGCCAACGAGTTTTTAATCACCATGATTTAATATTCATTAATGTTTTTATTTAATTTGTTGTTAATGAAATTTTGTTCTTATATTCGTTATATCAAGTATAAAAGTTTGCTATATAAAGAAGTTATTACAAAAATATAAAAAAAAAATTAAACGTTCGTTATATAGAATTTTATTATAGCAAAATTCATTATACCGAGCCTTGTCTGTATTCTGTTTTTGCTATTATGCCGCTGTCAGCAAGTTTTTTCGAATTTTCGCCTATTTCGCGTTTTTACCGAATTTTCAGCATTTCCAATACTTTTAGCGGTTTTTAATAATAACTATGCCACGTTTAAAATTTTGCAATTTTTCGCGAATTTCTGTTATATTCGCGAAAGATGTAATTTTTCCAAAGTTTTTGGCTTTCTTTATTTATTATTATTTAGGGACTTTAAATTTTAGCAAGCTTTTGCGAATTTTCATAATATTTTGCGCTTTCTCCCGAGTTACTGACTTACCTTACAGTTTTAGCGAGTTTAATAAATTTCCGTTTAGGGTTTATTTCCAATATTACGATTTTATGCGACTTTTCAACACTTTCGCAATAGATGTGATTTATTCCAAATTTCTACCCTTTTTAGAGTTTCAGGGACTTTTAATCAATTTCAAGGCTGCATACCGATTCATGCAGTTATTTTTATTTTATTTTTTGCAAATATGAAATCATTTTGCTGTGAACATTTATGCAAATGATTTTTGCCGCACTGAATATTTGTATAACTTGGCATAGAACTACTAGTTCGTCAAATTTAATTGTGTTTCAAAAGATGAATTCGTTGCCTAATTCTTGCCGACGAGTTCGTTGAACTATACGAAGTTCGTCGTTCATCCCAATTGTGTTTATAGCATAATATAATAAAATACCAAATTTAAACGAATTTGTTATACAAAATAACTTAAAACTTCTACACGCTATTTTTTTACATTTTGATTAATAAATTTTTAAAAGTGTTATGACCTGAGTGATTCCCTATGCAAGGAAAAAATAATTTTCTCATTTTTAATAAAAATCTCTCAATTGATGTTTTTTTAAAGAATGACAATTATAGGGAAATTAAAAATATACACTATTTGGTATTTTTTAACCAATTTGAGGCACTTTTAAATGATCATCCATGAAACAGTTTGCTCCTGCTCTTTGTATGTTTAATATTCATTACAGATTTTCTCTTATTCCCTTTCTTCTTATTAATAGAAATCCTTATCTCTGAATTTAAAAAAATATTCAGCCAGAGTATTCTGCTGTGTATAATAGAACGGATAGGAAATAATTTAATGTCTTATTATTTTCTTATGAGTTTACCTTTATATTATTTATATTAATTAAATCAATAAAAAGTTTTATTTCTTCGAATTTTTTTAAATTTTCGTACTACGTCACACCCGTCGGTCACACCCGTCTCATTTTAAAAATAGTTTTTTTTTAGATTTGTAAGGCCACACCCGTTGCATCTTTCTGACGACCATTCTGAGGAGAATTCGTGTTCTTTCAGTATCTACCCGTTGTTCAACGACTTTAAGCTTAATGTCCTTGCGAGCCGCAACGTTTTTTTAAGTAAAAATTTAATATTCTTGATTTATATCCAAAGTTATTTAATTATTTTGGGTTAAGTTCGTTATCAATTTAATCGAAAGAAAATAATTTTTTTTTATTTAAGAAAGAAATTCTAAAGCATGTAATTATTGAACATTCAAAGAACAATTTGGATGTATGTATATCGATGATATTCCACGCTGGTAAGACCGAAATGAAAAAAGACTTAAAATTTTTGAACATGCCAAGAAAAGACAGTTAGTGAAGTTTCGAAGATTTAGAAAAAGTTCATTAATAATAGGTGCGACTCTCTGCGAGGTGGCGACACTCTGTTAATTGAGCTTACTAAAATTAGTAGGATTTTCGCTAGAGTGTTGTTGCTACCGTCGCTGGTAGTGTAGGTAAAGGGCTCTGATGAGTAGACTGTGGTAGTCTCGTAACAAATGTCAGTTCAACCTTACGTATATCCAACTTTTTCTTCCAATGTTCAATATTTACATGCTTTAGAATTTCTTTCTTAAATAAAAAATAATAATTTGATCTAAAGATTAAATTGAAAACGAACGTAAGCCAAAATAATTAAATAACTTTTGATAAAAACCAAACAGTTCGACTAAAAATTCATAACTCAGTTATTCTTGATGTATATAAAAAAATGTGTGTAAAATGGTCACACCCGGCTAAATGGAATTACTCAGCTTCAACAATTAAAGAAAATATAAATATTGGATGAACTTTTCTGTTAAGTTTATAGCAGAAAAATATTGGCCATCGTGATAAAGAGCCGCAAATGAAAATTGTCTTCATAATTTTTTTTAATAGTTTTAAAATTTGTTACCCAAAAATACTGCATTAATTTAAAATTTTAATTATTTGAAGTGCACTTGTGGCACTGTTGCTAAAATCAAATTATGTAGTACCAAAAATTTTGTTTAATATAACATTTCAAATAAGTATTTGTTATTAATTAAATATTTCATTTATTCACTACATGGCTTTAATTTTATTATAAAGGAAGTTTTTTTCATTTTATAAAGAAAATCCTCCGTAATGTTATCACTTTTTAACAGCTAGAAAAGTTTACTTGAGGCCTGCTAACTACAAGTGAAAAAGATAATATTTAAGCGTGTAGCCATTGAACATATTTTTGCCAACATCCCTGACGTCAGCAAATGTCTAAAACTTCACCAGACAATCAATATTTAGCAGAATTTGACAGTTGGACATATTTGGTGCTTCGTTTCCGTAAAATTTCCGAAATATTATCCAATTAAAATCGAACAAGCCTGCACTTTAGCGGAAGGCATTTAAATATCCTTTAAGATATTTGACAGAATAGTTTGTAGACTTTCTTGCCTTTTCACAAGACAAGTCAAAGAAATCTTACATATATGATAAATTTCTAATAATGGGTGCGCAAATTTAGGGCTAGGAAATAGTGTGTCAAATGATGAAATGTCAAGAATTGAGCTGTCATCCTTTGGCATTTATTTAGTGAGGACTTCGGAAATTTTAACCATGATACGCTACACTCTTGAACAACAAATTGTAATTGTGAAAATTGACTATCAAAATGGTGAAAATTTTGCTGTAGCAATTTATAACTTACTCAATAAAAAAGCTTTGCATCAATATTTTTTAACAAACATTATTTTAGTTAATTTTCTAACTTAAAAAATACACAAACTTAAAAGCGTTGTATCACAAAGTATTTTGTTAAATGTTTTCAATTGTGAATACTCCCAGCAAAAACTTTTGTAGCACTTTATTAATGGGCTACAAAGTAATGAGTGGTACTTATTTATCTTATTGCTATGCTCCAAGTTAGAGCTACTACCTAGTCATTAATAAAATTAGTACGTATTTATACCATTACCTTAAAGTACTTACAATTTGTTGTTATGTTTTAATAAAATAAGTAGCCAAACACTTTTTAAGTTAAGCTGTGTTTGCATATGAAAACTAATGTTTACCGCTTAAACTTATAAATCAACAATAGCTCAGTGAGTAAAGTATTTGTCTTCAAATCAGAAAGAGTATGGTTCGTATCAGAGAATGGTATAATTATCGTTTTAAGAACTCTTTGAGTATTGGCTGTCAAATAACTAACTATAAATGCGTACAATTAAAAATAAAAATCATCCTCATACGCAAAAATACTCGTCAAGCTTAAGCCGAATACGTATAAATACAAACAACCAACGATTATGTGCATACAGATACAAACGACTATAAGTAAAATTGTACTCTGTATCAGCTACAATCATATACACAAGTATAAAAATACTCTCAAGTATTTATCCGGATACACATAAGTATTTACAGGAGTATTTTATTTGCTGTTCAACAGATTGCATGACAGCGATAGCAAGTGCGATTTAATAATGCTTGACTGCGAAAAACATTTGTAACTACATATACATATATTTACTGGAAACATTTTATCACTTTACAAATTACAAAATATTAGTTCTCTAGTAACTATAACTACACCAATTAATATTGGTGGAGTTCACACAACAGTTGGTAACTCTTTACTCGTTAAATTTGTAAAATTTTCGATATATTTTATTGCCGTAAAATTTATTTGAGAAAATTTTTGACAGCAAAATATATGGGAAATTTTACCAACTTAACGAGTAAACAGTTACTGAATGTTGCGTGAACTCCACCATTGAATTTTAACATTAAATATTCTAACAAAACTAGTTTTAAGGATTCTTATTAAGTCACACTGAAACTGATCTATTTAGTACCAAAGCTTGAAATACATTTATCACTACATTCATAAATGTGAGCTAATAATTTTTTCTTTTAATTTCAAACACACTAATTGCGGGAAAATCCAACGCGTCATACTCATTAACCCTTTTGTCCAGTAAGTGTACATGTTTTATTTTGTTTTTGTAAATGGAATTTATCTTTTCCCATTTTTTGCGCACAGCAGTTCAAAACAAAGTCACAAACAGCTGCATAGAAATTATAAAGTGATGGTCTTATTATTTATCAATAATTTTGTTTGCTAATTTCACAACAACAAAAAAAAGCATTGAATGCAGGTTGTACCTCTTCAAAAGGGTGATTTTCAGTAAAGTAGGCACAAGAAATTTTAATAGTGCTATTATTGCATGGGTATATTTTTGAGTTTCGCTATCACCAGTATGTATGCATTTGTTGTTTAATTTTTATAGTAACCTTTTTTTTTGTAGAAGTCAGGTCATTGGGAATGTTTGTTTTGAAATGAAAACCAAATCGCACAACAAGTGCGAAATGCAAACAGTGTTCCTTTGTGTATTTTGTTGGAAGTTTTTCTTTGGCAAGATTACCTATTTTTGTACAAATCAAGTCATTGAGCATTTTTTACAAGAACAAACGGGTCATAACTTATATGTTTTATTGTCGTTTTGTGTATGTATGAATTTAGCATTACTAGAAGTACGTATTTTTTATTTGATTTTCTTTTGTTGTAATTTTTGCAAAAATAATCTAAGAATGAGTTACCAATATTTTTTTGGAAAATTTTAACTTCCAAATTTTAAGAAGTAAAATAAAAACCCACGCACCGCAAAAAGAAAAAGCGCATTAGTTAATGGAAAACAAATATATAATTCTAATATTTCCGTATAGCCTAAAAATATTTTATTTGAAATGCTCTTTTTAAATGGTTTTATCTATGTATAAATTTGTAATTTAAATATAAAAGTTATTTTAATGGGAAATGAAGAAATAGTCCCATACCTGATTAATGTTTTCAAACAGCCAAATCATTTCAAACACACAAACGCATATGGGGGCGTATGTTGAATAAATACTCTCAAGTATTTTTATTTTATCCGAATATATGTATGTACATACATACTCTAAGTATAAAAATACTCTAAGTATAATTATGACAGATACTTAATACTTCCAATACTCATGTGCGTTTCTATTTATAGTTGTAGAGTATTTAAGTTTTTCAAATAAATGAAGTACAAATGCGTTTGTGTGTTGAAGTCGGATATAATTATACTTGTTTGAAAGCAAATATATGTGCGTACGGACTATTTGTGCAACAAATATGACTATACGCATAATTAATTAATAAAATTAAGAGTAAATACTTAAGTATATTTTTTTTGAGTACTTACTGTCAGACTCTGGTTCGTATCTCAGCCAGGTCAGAAAGAAAAAGCAAAGTGTGAAAAAATTTAAACAAAATATCAAATAAAGTGTGTATAAAAAAATGTTTTTAACTTTATTTTGTTTATTCGACTACTTACTTTTTAGCTTAAAGTAAATCAAAGTATAACTAGCTAATTACTCTGACAATGTAAGTACATTTGTAAGGGGTACCAATTATTTTTGTACTTCTCGAGAAAAAATAAGTAGATATCGAGTCAAATTATAAGTAGTTATGACTTAAGTCCTCATATACGTTTTTGCCTACCAGTAAGCAAGGTCTATAGGTAGCTGGAGAAGTAAGTTGCACAACAGTTCCACAAGTGGCTTCACGAAACACATCTCGCAAGTTTGCGCATTTACACAAATGATATTATTGATGGATATAATTTTGTTTAGAATTTTTAAATATTTTTATAGCATATTCAGCCTGCAGCCAAACTATGATTTTCTTGATTTCGGCCGAAGTCAACTCGAAATTAAGTAATTTCCCATACATTTTTTCATATCCCAAATTAAGTTATTTTCCTTAATTTTGGCGAAATCAACTTACAATTACAATTCACATCTCTGTTTTAGTTTTAAAGTTAATATCTTAGAACAATATTTTACAACTGTGAGGAACAAAGATAAAAGTTGACAACCATTTTATTTATATATTTAATATTTTTTTCATAAACAAAAGTGTTTTAAATAAAAGAAAAGGAAATGGTTCTAGTTAATCAAGTGTATATTTCGTACAAAATATAACAAATTCCAACCGCAGTGTCGAGACAAATGTCATTTAGAACAGTGTGAAGCCTAGATTATGCGTAGATAGTCAATTCTCCTACTATCAGTAAAATAACGACAACTCTCATACGAGTATTATGAATTTAACTTACATGAGCGAGAATATTTTATTTATTTCAACTCACTTGAGAGCACTTGAATATCAATTAATTTGCAATTTTTTTGCACGCACAATCACTTTTTAGTTTTAATTAATTTTTTTCAGTATTTAACATAAATTTTGTGTTTCTATTCATTATATTTTTAAAATAATTATTTAAAAAAATTATTTGCTAGGTTTTGTAAAATTTTCAAAGCCTACTTTGCTTATTTTTTAAAATCATTTACATATTTGTGAACTCTCAAATGGTTTTCGAAAGTATGTACATAAGATAAAGGATTTGTAACTTTGCAAAATTGTGTTTGAAGTTTACTGACGATTTGGTGAAGCACCATTGAAATGTTGCATATAGACAATGCTTAAACCACAGACTATACACAGATAGGACACGGCCATCCCGCGGTAGTAATTTTAACTAAAAATGGCCAAATTTTACTCATAATGGCATTATTAACTTAACCCCATCATTGTTAAAGGACAGAAAATTTTTCTTTTGTATATGTCTGTCTCTTTCATTCTGGGTTAAATAAAATTTCTTTTGTTCTGGCGGACTTTTTGGCAGAATTTCCTCATACTTTTGCGCCAATTTGCAGCTAATAGTTCATTAGTGAATATCTGTTTGGCCAAGGAAGAAGAAATATTTATTCAAGACGAGAAAAGCAGAGCAAATCCAAGAAAAATGTAAGTACTGTAAAAATAAATTTTATAAATATTTTCTTTTATAAATATTTCTTTCAGGAGTCGCAGATGTATTATGGGTTGCCCACAAATGGACCGTCTTCGTCGCTTTCCAAAGGATCAGTCAAGGTTAGTCTGTCTCTTTCATTCAAGGTTAAATTTAATATTTTTTGTTTACCTTTTTTTAGAAAAAAATTTTTCTGCAAATTGGCGCAAAAAGTGGCAAAAATGTTGGAAATTCTGGGTTTGGCGGACTTTTTGAGAATTTCCTTACATTGCTGCGCCATTTAGAAGAATGTTGCCAGTGCCGAAGCATTGAATGAAAAGCAAGTGTCTACAATAGCACCATATATAAGAAAAGTTAGGTATTTTTGTAGCCACTTTAATCAAAATGTAGTCACATTTCTATTTTTTCAGGAGTAGTAAGCTGCATCTTCATCACTTGGGAGCCACTATTTTTTAATTAGCACCTTTAAGCAATAAAAGCAGATTGTGCTGTGCAATAAAAGGCCGAGTGAAACACACTACAAATTATATATCAGTAGACATTGGGAAGATCCAACTGTCGGGCGATATATCTATCTTTCCTAGAAGTCTAATGAAATGTTTTTTTCACATCACAGAACGAGTCAGAATTTCCAAACAAAACTAAACTAATTCTCGAGGGTGTTCCAACACAAATAGCTGGTTAAAATTATAACACGAAATGTTTGGCGTCTGATGAAGCCAATGTTTATTAGCTGTTCAATTAAAGGTCATACAAAACTAGGATGCTCACGGTACATAGTGAAAATATTGCCGTCATTAATCCTGTGATATACAAGTGATCACAAACAGTGAAGACGGTGAAGTAGTTATAAGAAAACTAAATTCGTCAGACATTGGTGTTTCGTTATTTTATCAAATCGTTGACTGTGCAAAGGGTCATATGGAATTGCGGAAAATGTCATCTTTAAAAATTTTGTTTTTAATTTATATATTGTAGTCTTAAATTAGCTCTATATATTAGTACAAAAGCTGTAATTGGGTTTTTCGGCGCACAAAATTAATTTTTATAAAAATTTTGTGTAGAAAATTAAATTATAAGAGAAAATAGTAATTTTGAGCCGAAAGCGATAATAACTTATAGTGTGTGTGCATTTTAGAGTTTACTTAATGTTGATATATACATTTTATAAATCAATTATAGATTTTGAAGGAAATAGTAGACAATTTTTTTCCAAGGACATCTTTTAAATTTTTGTTCCGTTGTTCTTAAATTTTTTTCCGTATCATAGGCATAAAAACCACTACATATCATTTATCTAGAGACTAAACATAGGTAAAGGGCGTACTTGGTTTCTCATTTCCTCATCTTTTGTCTTTTTTAAGGACTTTACACATTTTGAGAATGCTTAACAGTCTATGTATGTATGTATGCATGTGGTTTCCTTTGCGGCACTATATAAACCGAACGCGCAGGCCGATTTTGATGATTCTTACGACAATCGATTCGTCTTAATCCGGGGAGTGCCACTAAATATATGACAGTAGTCAAAATATGGCGGCCGACAGACGCCATTTTGTTTATACGAAAAAAATAAAAAGTCGGCCAACTATATCAAAATGGGTATCAATCGACAGGTATTTGAATATCGTCTTTAGGTTTCTCTTATGATTTTTAATTTCGAATGACCATTTAGGATCTGTGATGGCTTAAATTTGTTTTCTTTTATTTTTTACGCAGTCGGGTTTTTTGATTTTTTAAATTTATGTCTTGTTTTTTCATATTAATATGTAAAATTGTTTAGCAGCAAGTAGTAATAAAATAATCTGTTCGAATGTATAGTAAACTCGTATCCTGCAAATCATAAAACTTTTCGGTCTTAGGGAGTTAACTTAAGGCTACAAGATATAGTTTTTAAAAGTCTTTTGCTGAAAATTTTGTAGGAAATGGAAGGATTTTTTGAAGAAACCTTTTTTTCTTCAAGACAAATGAAGAAAACATATTTATAAAATTTTACAGAGCCTTCCCTCTTATTTGGTACTACTATTGTTAAAAAGTTTTACATATAAGTATGAAAACAGAAATTAAATCTGCATTCTCAAAAAAATGTAAAGTCCTTTAAAACGGACAAAAGATTATAGCTTAATTGATATATAGTATTTTTTCTGCCAAGGATATGGAAGAATAGTTATAGAGTTAATTTAGTCCAACAATATATAATTTTTGAATAAATTTTTAATGAAAACTTTTAAGCATATCGAAGGTCATACTTTAAAATTACATTTTTTATATTTTTGTTAGGGGAACTGAAGTAAAAATTTTTCTGAAATTCTACAGAGTCTTCTTTTTTATTTGGTAACAAGTTTGCTAAAAAGTCTTAGATACTAATATTTAAACAAATATATTTAAAATAAGCATTCTTGAAAAATGTCAAGTCCTTTAAAAATTACATAGATGAGGAATTAAAAAACCAAGTACGCAATTTGGCTATGTTTTGTCTCTAGATTAATGAATATATTGTGGCGGGTTTGCCAAAAAAAAAGTACTGTCACGCAGTGTAATCTTTCCCTTTTTTTCAAGTCAGCTAAAAAACAACGAATAGAGTTTAATTCATAGTAAGATTAAAAATTAAAAAACTAAAAATATATAAACAAAATTAAAAACTATCGTCATATCGACAGAAAATAACTCCGATACCGATGTTTCGTAAAATCTAAAATATCGCTGATATAGCGGTATCGGTATACGCATCGGTTACATCCCTAATTCAAATATCATATTTTCATTAATTATCACAACAATAATTGCGTAGACTTATAAAAATTCATGTAAATTTCTATTTTAAACCAATACTAATAAAATTGTTCTACTAATACGTTCTTAGACTTAAGATTTTGACAGCAGACTTAGGTTTCTGAAGTTTCAGTTCGGCTCCTATATACACTGTGGTGTGAACATTTTTAATTTTGTAAGTAATTTCGGCTCGAAATTAAACTATTTTTAGTGCAGTCTGAATGGGCTGTTAGATAAATTGTTTTATAAATTTGAAATTTGAAAGAAATTGTTTACATACTCTTGTCTGTATGTACAAGTCTATTTGCAGGTCCGTTTCTGTAAAAAATATTTACTATAGCTGTTTTACACTATCTCACAGGCCGGTCGACTTCTGATCTAATAAGTTTATGGAAAGTTTTAAAAAAGCAGTAACAACACATTATATGAGGGTAGCATTTTGTGCAGAAGTCGAACAGCTTGTATAATAGTTCAAAAACAGCTTAATTCACTGAATTTCTTTACTAATCGGCCCAAGGAGTTCGTACAGAAGAAAGTCTTTAAAAAATCTGAAATTACAAAACAAGAAAAAAGTTTTCCCAGGACATATACATATATGTATGTTCCAGAACTCCAATATATAAGAGTAAAACTATAATTATTGAAATACTTTATTCTACATTTTTATTTATATATGTAAATGCTCATATTATTCCTACTTGTGCAATATTTTGTGAACTGTTACAATATTGCAGTTTGAAAAAATAGAGCTAAAAATTGCAAAAATAACCTAAATTAAATAAACTAGCAGAGGTTATAATAAGCAGACCACATTAAGAAAGAGGGAAGAAAAAAATAGCTCAAAGCTACAATGGATTAAGAGAACAGGAAATAAAAGTGAAGGAAATAAAAAGTTTGCGAAAAACTGCGAAAAATAATGTCATTGTTTTCAATACATAAAATTAAGAGGAAAAAGGGTGTTGTTTCAGCGGCCTTTTTTCCTGATGGTATTCTCAGCACATAATTTAAAATACGGTCGAATTCGGATAAGCGCACGCTGTTAATTTTAAAAAATTATTTAATTTAAGTTACATATTCTTAATTATTAGTTCGGGCCAATTTAAATGTACTTTTGTTAGCTTAAAAGAAAATCCGCTTAACCGAAACACCGTTTAATTGAAGCATGTTTTACTTCACAATAGGCAAGTTTATATGAAACAAACACCGCATAAAAGAAACAAATTATTAATTTACCGGCAAAATATCTTGTAGTGGCGACTCATTTTAATTGTAACATTTAAAGGGTGATTTTTTAGAAACTTTCTGAGCTGTCAAAAAAGTGATGCCAAAAAGACAAAAACATGTTCAGTTTGGTCTATAATTTAAGAAATGAAGCCACGCGACCTACCACAACGGCTAACTTTTGGCGAATATACAGAAAAAACTAATTTTTCATTTCAAATACCGAATTCCTTGAATCAAATGTAAATTTGTTCAATTTAGGCCCTATAAAAAAATTGTTAATTCAAATGTAAAAATTTGTAATAATTTGTTTGAAAAAAAATTCTGATTTTTTCAGTAAACAAATTGTTTCAATCAAAAACTCTTTTAGAGAAATATAAAAAATAAATCAAAGAATTTCATAATTTTATCAGGTTGCCAACATTGGCGGTAGGTAAATGAAATGAAATAATAAGTCAAACAAAATTATTTATCAAACTAAATAGAGGCAATAATAAAGATTTAAGATCAGTTTCAAAAACATGTTTGTTAAAAAAAATCTATCATAATTTTTTCTGTGTATGCGCTGGCAAAATTGGATGAAGATCCACTTTTTTATCGGAAAATTGTGTTCAGCGACGAAGCTCATCTCTGGTTGAATGGATACCTGAACAAGCAACCGACCTAAGTTTAATCGAAAATAGCCAATTTTAAATTAATCGAACACTTAATAGGGTGAATATTAATTGTTTAACCGACTAACAGTTAACCGATTGAATACCCTAATATATAAACACAGTTTTTCATCTACCAATGTATGTACAGTGAAATCTCTACTCGCGGATAGCTCCTTTAAACGGACATCTCCCTTGTGCGGACAATTTTACTACAATCGGAAGAATTATAATGAAAAACAAACAGATTACAGTCCAACATATGGACGCTCTTCTGACCGGTCGCGGACATGAAATTACCATTAATTTTGACAAAAAAGCTCCCGTAAGCGGACAGTTTAGCGAAGAGATAATTTTCTATGACTACAAAATTTAAATAGTACTGTTTAGAAAACTTAAGCTGAGGAAATTTCCAAGAAAAACGATACATTAGGAGCTCTATGGCAATCTGGTACCATAAATGTACAGCAAAAGAAAAATTTCTTAAAATCCAACATTGCAATAGTAGACCAGAAGTGTTTGGAATGGTTTGGTATTACTTGCAACCAAAACATTTTAATAAGGGCCAAATTCACAGTCTATATTTTATTAACGCCGCGGCGATAGTTTAACTAGGGATTTTTCATATAAATATCATTGGTTAATCCACTTTACTTAACTAAATACTGTGGTATAGTAACACCGGCACACAAGAAAACAATATTAGTCTGTAAAATTGGCCAGATCCATCTACCGTTTCCCTCGTGCAGCCTCAAAGTTTCGAGTAATTTGCGAAAAAGATATTTCTGTCGGTTTTTAGCAAATCACACGAAATTTTGAGAATGTGCGAGCCGAACGAAGCCCAGACTCAGATTCAGAGTATCGAAATACATATAGATAGGTGGGTCTGGTTAAATGTCGGTGTTATTAAAGCAAAGCAAAAGATATTGGCGAAAAGATTATGTATTGCAATTTTGTCGCTTCCGATGGTGGGCTTTCAAAATTTTGTAAGTGACATGGCATCAGTTTTGTAAGTGTTTCAGGAGAAGCTTTGAGTGTTAAAAAGTCACACGTGACTCGACTCACGAACGCACTTTCATCGTTAATATCCAACTGAGTTAGTAATTAAAAAGGCACCTAACTGTACTTTAGAAATCTAACCAAAAGTCTTCCGTTGTAATTAAAAGTGGCATTTGTTAATACATAATAAAAAATGTTTTGTTGCTTTATTCTTTGGTTTTTTCATACGAAAAATACGACAAGTTACCAATTGTAACTAGCCCTTGAAAGTATGCTGCAATTGCGTACGTTTAAAAAAACCCCCAATGTGTTTGTTGTAAATTCTACACGAAAAAAGTGGTTCTCATATTATTTCGCATGAAGACTCAAAATGTTGTAGATACATTTCATATGTTTTTCACAACATAAACAGAGTTCTCTACTTCTGCAACAATTTTTCGTGAGCAATTCATGTAAATTTTTTTTTATATGGACTTTTGACAGCACTTCGTACGAAATGATGAACAGAATGCCATGCTTAAAGGACAAAAACTTCGCCAATGGTGAGTGTCCGCTCATGTGAGCTTTCACTGTTTTTTTTCAAATATCTGATGCTTACACAGTTCTATATTTGGCTTGTATATTGCACATGTACATTGCTAACTAATCTGTCATACGCTATTTTCTAATCAATCAATTTTGTTTTACATTTACGGTTTTTATAGTTTAAAAAGAGAGCACAATGTCTATTTTTGTAAGTTTTAAAGGAACAAAGAAAATAAAATAAAAAAAATATGGGAAATGAAAAATTAAACGTTAGAGCTAGATTCCATGTCATGTTTTTCAAAAAGTTTACCAATATCACCACAAAACGCTGCTATGCCACAGAATTGATCGAAATGATATCATGCAATGAAGCAAGCATAAACGAAATAACAATAACATGGGATGAAGCTCTGGGCAACCACCATGTTTTTGTGAGTACATAGTAATTGCACAGATTGACAATTATTCCTCGAGTATCGAATATTGTCGATAAAACATATAAATTATTTGATGTTTACATTTTTGTATAAATTCGTTAAAATTATTTGTTTGAAAAAGAAAATAAGCTATTTTATATTTTTTGTGTAAATTTGTGAATAACAAATATAGAGAAAATTGATTTCGATATTGTTTGCTAATTAAAAAAACACAAAATAGTATTTTCTCTTATAACTACTTTTATAGATACACATGAATGTACATATGTAAATTTTATACAAATACAAATATTTGGCTTTTTCGTTTGAATTGTGTAGGTATGGCTTTTTAAATTATTCGAAAAATTAAAATAAAGCAAATAAAGAAATTTTAAGGGCAAAATACACTATCAAAATACTTGATGTCAGATTCGTGCACGTGTGCTTGACGAAAAATCGAAACCAAGTAGATTTTCCATCAAGCGGCGTCGCTGTCACTAATACTAACGAAATTTCACACATACTATTACCACGCTTGTTAAGCATTTTGATGGTGTATTTGCCCTTTAATGATGAAACAGAACTAGGGCTAGACGAGTTTTTCCATACAAATTGGCATTAATCATACGCCGTAAAAAGCAGTCATGAGATAGAATCTATTTTCAGCGTTGCCAGAAGCTTTTCGACGAAAATCATCATTTGGCGAAATAAAAATCACATTTTGGCATGAAAAATGATCACAAATTTTTTATTTATTGAACAAAAACATTTTTTCGAGCAAACTAAAACATAACTCCAGTATTGTATTTTAAAAGGACTTCCTTGCATATTTTCTTTCCCCAAAATATATAAAAAATCGCCATGACTGTATGAAAAATTAAATAACGGGGAAGCATTTCCACCACGACTGTATGGTATTTTCGCAAAAGTTTGTTTTTAAATCACTATTAAATAACAATAAATATATTTTAGCCTCTGTAATTGCATGAGCTTTTTAAAAATTTTAAAAACTAAACAAATTTCCTTAAGTTCGACAAAAAAAATAATTTCATAATCTGGTGTGTTCTGTATTCCATGCGGAATTAAAATGTGCGGAATTAGCAAAGCATTGTTGTTGCTAATTATTATTTGTAAAAACAATGCTTTGGTAATTCCGCACATTTTAATTCCGCATGGAATACGATGGAATACAGAACATACCCAAATATGTATAACAAAAAAAAATTTGTTTCAAAATTTATCCCAACACATACACATATACATATAAACTTTATACATATAAAGAATCAATTTTTTACACAAAATATATGTTTTACCAAAATATAGTTGACTTTTTACAACTGACTTCTGAACCAACCCACAAGTGATAAAGTTGTTTTTTTTTGTACAACTGGCTTTTTCCCGGTAAATATTGAACTAACTTTTAGCTAGCTCAAAACTGATGAGGTTAGTGAGTTGTTGCTATATAACTAACTTTTACCCGATAAGTTTTGAGCTTACTTTTGGCTAGCTCAAAGTTGATGCAGGTATGAGGCAGTTGTTTTTGAATACAGTTGTATAAACTTATCTCTGTATGACTTTGAATTGGCTGAAAGTTGGTTCAAAGCTTATCGAGAAGATGTCAGTACAGACTTCATGTTTATGTTAACTCTGTGCCATATATATTTTATGCGCTGCGTTAGCAAAGTGGTAAGTATGATAGCTGATAAAAAAAAGCGATCACGGTTCGATGGTTCTAGTCACTAAAATTTTTTCCTATTTAAACTGACTCAAAAATGTTAATCATTAATACAAATATTTGGCTCTTTCGTTTAAATTGAGTAGGTATGGCTTTTTAAATTATTCGAAAAATTAAAATAAAACAAATAAAGAAATGTTAAGGGCAAAATACACTATCAAAATACTTGATATCAGATTCGTGTACGTGTGCTTGACGAAAAATCAAAACCAAGTCGATTTTCCATCAAGCGTCATCGCTGTCACTAATACTAACGAAATTTCACACATACTATTACCACGCTTGTTAAGCATTTTGATGGTGTATTTGCCCTTCAATGATGAAACAGAACTGGCGCTAGACGAGTTTTTCCATAAAAATTTACATTAATCATACGCCGTAAAAAGCAGTCAGCGTTGCCAGAAGCTTTTCGACGAAAATCATCATTTGGCGAAATAAAAATCACATTTTGGCATGAAAAATGATCACAAATTTTTTATTTATTGAACAAAAAAAATTTTTCGAGCAAACTAAAACATAACTCCAGTATTGTATTTTAAAAGGACTTCCTTGCATATTTTCTTTCCCCAAAATATATAAAAAATCGCCATGACTGTATGAAAAATTAAATAACGGGGAAGCATTTCCACCACGACTGTATGGTATTTTCGAAAAAGTTTGTTTTTAAATCACTATTAAATAACAATAAATATATTTTAGCCTATGTAATTGCATGAGCTTTTTAAAAATTTTAAAAACTAAACAAATTTCCTTAAATTCGACAAAAAAAATATAATTTCATAATCTGGTGTGTTCTGTATTCCATGCGGAATTAAAATGTGCGGAATTAGCAAAGCATTGTTGTTGTAAAAACAATGCTTTGGTAATTCCGCACATTTTAATTCCGCATGGAATACGATGGAATACAGAACATACCCAAATATGTATAACAAAAAAATTTGTTTCAACATTTATCCCAACACATACACATATACATACATATAAACTTTATACATATAAAGAATCAATTTTTTACACAAAATAAAGTTTTACTAAAATTGCATCACTTGATAGACAATCAATGAAAAATAACTAAAACTCATTAAAAGCGCTAAAACGGAAAAGCGCTTATTTTATAAAGCATAAGTAAACTCAGAAAATAGCTTCAAATCGGTTCAAATTGCAGAAATGGAAATATAGTACAAAACTTTACATACATACTTTGGTTAAAGAACCCTGTCAGATTTTTTTTAGGCAGCTCAAAATATAGTTGACTTCTTACAACTGACTTCTGAACTAACCCACAAATAAAGTTGTTTTTTTTGTACAACTGGCTTTTTCCCGATAAATATTGAACTAACTGTTAGCTAGCTCAAAACTGGTGAGGCTAATGAGTTGTTGCTATATAACTAACTTTTACCCGATAAGTTTTGAGCTTACTTTTGGCTAGCTCAAAGTTGATGCAGGTATGAGTCAGTTGTTTTTGAATACAGTTGTATAAACTTATCTCTGTATGACTTTGAATTGGCTGAAAGTTGGTTCAAAGCTTTTCGAGAATATGTCAGTACAGACATCATGTTTATGTTAACTCTGTGCCATATATATGTTATGCGGTGCGTTAGCACAGTGGTAAGTATGATAGCTGATAAAAAAGCGATCACGGTTCGATGGTTCTAGTCACTAAAATTTTTTTGCTATTTAAACTGACTCAAAAATGTTAATCATTAATGATTAAACAGAACAAGTCTGCAACTTCAGGCAAAAACGCTGCAAAGATAAACAGGCCCAAAACTGAATCGACGACAGTGGATTCAAAATTCTCTCATATTATTGTTTATTTTGTTTTGTTCTTATATTTCTTATGAAAAATTAATGAAATTTTATTAAAACACTGCAACATTGTTGAGACAATGGGTGGCTAAAACTGAGAGCATGAGAAAAAACGTTCTCAAAACTGCTTTTTACGGCGTATGATTATTGTCAATTTGTATGGAAAAATTCGTCTAGCCTAAAGTTGCAGACTTGTTCTGTTTCATCATTTAGTCAGTCAAATCATAGCTAACTAACTCAAAGCACCCTCTTTTTTGAGCAGGGAAAGTTTATATAAGGGACAATGAAATGTAAGGGAAAATGCAGTACCATAAACTTTTATGTTAAAAACAATGGAAAATTATGTATTAATTAATTGATCCAAACAATCAAAAAACGTGAGGCATAATATATATATAGTAACTAGAATATTTAAAGTATATCCAAGCAAGTAGAAATATCATCATTTGTGAGCAAAAAATCATCATTTGGGGAAATAAATCACCAAATCATGTTTTGGTAAAATAATCATCAAAAATATGATAAAATCATCATTCTGGCAACGCTATCTATTTTATTTTGAGAACATTTTTTCTCATGCTCTCAGTTTTAGCCAATCATTCTCTCAACAATGTTGCCGTGCTTTAATAAAATTTCATATATTTTCCATAAAAACTAAGGAAAATAAACAATAATATGAGAGCATTTTGAAGCTACTTCCGTCGACTTAGTTTCGGGCCTATTTATTTGACAGTATTTTTGCCTGAAGTTGAAGACTTAGTTCTGTTTCATCAGTAAGTCTTCAACTTCAGGCAATAACGATGTCAAATAAATAGGCCCAAAACTAAATCAACGGCAGTAGCTTCAAAATTCTCTCATATTATTGTTTATTTTCTTTTGTTCTTATATGTCGTATGAAAAATGTATGAAATTTTATTAAAGCACGGCAACATTGTTGATAGAATGAGTGGCTAAAACTGAGAGAATGAGAAAAAACGTTCTCAAAATAAATGAGCAGGGCTGCCAGAAAAAAATTGTAGAAAATCGTCATTTTGACGATAAATTTGAAAAAAATCTTCATTTAGGTATTGCAAAATCGTCAAAAAAATCGTACAAAAAACAACAAGCAAATTTTTAGTAATTTTTGTTTTTATTTAAAATGTCAATATGTATATGTACATATTAATACAAAAATACACATTGTAAATGCGTGCTTATAGCAATTTATAAATGTACATTAAGTTTATACAATATTAAAGCTTTAATTCATAGGCACAATTAATTGAGATCAATATATCATAAAAAATCTTATAAATATAAATGTAAGTACAAACAAAGAAATGCATTAATATATGCCTATATAAAGTTTTAGTTTATGCAATTTTTAGACATATATATTAGAAGATAATAATTTTAACAAATCAGGTTTAATTATTACATCAAAACAACTTGAGTTGTTTAATTTTAAATAATCCTTTGAATACATAATACCCTCGATTGTTCCATTCTCCAATGAGTTTCTTATTTTTGTTTTGTTTAAATTAATCTGGCTGAAAATTCTCTCTACGTTTGCAGAGGAATGGGGTAGTACCATTGTGTTTTTAATAAATTTTGACAAAATTGGAAAAGCTTGAGAAGAATTGCCGCGTTTTAAAGAAGAAATTTTTTCCCAAAACATAAATAAATTTATGTCTTTATTTTCAAAAATGGAATCAAAATCTAAAAATTACAGTTCACGAAATTCAGTATCTAGATCTTGTTTTTCATAAATAAATAAAAAATTGAGTAAACTAGTTGTCTCATCCACAAAGACTTATTAGAGTTTGAGAGTTGCCATTCTTCCATGTAGCAAAAATCTTCATTTTCGAGGCAAAAAACGTCAATCGTCATTTTGCTAAATTTTTGTTAAAAAATCGTCAAAATGACGATAAATCGTCAAATCTGGCAGCTATGCTCATGAATGCTTTTTACTGTCAATTTGTATGGAAAAACTCGTTTAGCCTCAGTTCTGTTTCATCTTTATCTCATGACTGCTTTTTACGGCGTATGATTAATGTCAATTTGTATGAAAAAACTCGTCTAGCACCAGTTCTGCTTCATCATTTAAAGGAGGCCATAGACGTTACGACCGTTGGTACAACTTGACGTGAAATTGCAACTTTTGTGGGCTCGTTGTATTAAGTTGTGTCTTGGTTGTACGAAAGATCAAAAAGTTTTGATTTTGTGTCATGTTGTACAATACTGTCGCAAGGTTTGTGTGCCTGTCGTATACTATTTTATGTATTATACGTATTTATTCTTCTTGTCACCACCTTGCAGTAAACATTGAATATGAGTATTATTTGCGGACTAGTTGATTGCAAAATGAAGTTGTGCAAGAGATCGCAAACCAAATTGTATCGTTTGTACGACAAGCATACAACTTGATTAGTAGCTGAGTTGTAGCAACGGTCGCAAAGTCTGTGGCATGCATAAGTTTTATTAGCCCTGCTGTTAGGTTAAAAAAAAAACTTACGAGTCTTAGGTATAGGACCATTTTGGTCTATATAGTTTTTTTTACACAATAAATGCACTAAAATGTGTTTTTCGACTTTTTACTGATAACTTAGCACCTATTTGAGATTTAAGGGATCGCTTCTGACTGAGATTATATCATCATTTTCTGATTGTGCAGCATCTACGAGTGATTTACCAAAAATGTCATCTGCTAGAAAACGAGGGACTTACAGCTGCTGCAAATTTAAGTGCGGTAGTAAGTGCATCATATGCAACAAATTCATATGCAAATTACAACGAAAAATAATATGCTCATCATGTACTGAGAAAATTTAAGTTTTTGCACTTGTTTTGTAAATTTTGTTCATATCAATAAACACGAACGAACCAAAATGGACCGAATCTAAGATTTGTAATTTTTTATTTTTTTATCTTCCTTTACATCATAGATAATTAAAAATTTCGTCGAAGTAATAAATTATAAAAATACATACCACACTAGCCAACGTAGTTCCGTAGTTAAAACGAAAAAAAAAATTACCAAAATGGTCCAAACCTAACAGCAGGGTTAAGAAAGAATTTTTCAAAGCATATAATAATTGAAAAACAAAGACAAGTTCTCGACTTTTTGTAACTGTTTGCAATCTTGGCCACTGCCGTCCCTCAAATAGGATAAAAACACAATATTATGTTGAATAACACAGGGGAACAAGATGGACATTTTGGCTTGGTGCAGCAAAAACTTTAATTGATAATATATATATATATATATATATATATATATATATATATATATATATATATATATATATATATATATATATATATATATATATATATATATATATATATATATATATATATATATATATATATATATATATATATATATATATATATATATATATATATATATATATATATATATATATATATATATATATATAATATATATATATATATATATATATATATATATATATTATATATATATATATATATATATATATATATATATATATATATATATAATATTATATATATATATATATATATAGTTATTTATATATATATATTATATATATATATATATATATATATATATATATATATATATCTATATATATATATATATATATATATATATATATATATATATATATATATATATATATATATATATATATATATATATATATATATATATATATATATATATATATATATATATATATATATATATATATATATATATATATATATATATATATATATATATATATATATATATATATATATATATATATATATATATATATATATATATATATATATATATATATATATATATATATATATATATATATATATATATATATATATATATATATATATATATATATATATATATATATATATATATATATATATATATATATATATATATATATTATATATATATATATATATATATATATATATATATATATATATATATATATATATATATATATGGGACATACCATTTTCAAATCCACTTTAAATTTATATTTGTTGGTCAGCTCTAGTTTTTAAAATATCGCGGTTTTTATTTTTTTAGTCATTCAATCTCTTTTTTGCTTTTTCGCCTAATTTTTCCAAACTAGACTTAAAAATTCATTAAAAGTTTTTCGATTAATAATCTACACAAACTTATCTTTCTTTTATATATAATTTTGTTGATATATTGGTCCTTTTTGGTCAAGTTTAGTCCTTACACAAATCTTACATTTAATTAAAGGTTTAAAATGTTTTTACCAAGCATATATACTACAAAAAATTGGAATATATTTAAAATATCCTGAAATAAGAATAAAACAAGAAAAAATTAAGCACTAAAAATCCTTAAATGTTAAAATAGATTATTTTGTTTAATTTTTTGGTTAACGTTAAAACTAATACTTATTATATAATTTCTAACATAAATCTGGTCAGAAAAAGTTACACTTTGGCCCCTGTAAACTTTTTAGTCCTAATATTCATAAAGGTCAGAGGTTGGCATTTTTGGAACTGCGTGAGGGGTCAGCGATATTGGGTCAAATTCAGCTAAGATTGATAAATTTAAATGAAAAGGTCGTATGTTTCTATTTTAGTTAACGTTTTGTTTTATTATTATTATTATTTTGTAATATTTCTATATCAATTTTTATTATAAATTTATAAAATAAGTACATATTGATTAGCAAACATAAATTTTTAAATCAAGAACAAATTGTTTTGTATGTATATAAAACGAGTACAAAAACATAAATGTGACAATAAGGAAAATTTGATATCCAAAACTTTCGGGTGTTAAAAGTATGAGGAAAAAGTTCTTAATAGGCACAATACCATCTTATTTCTAGGCTACCTGTCAACTTGTCAATATTTTTCCTTACTATTACAGGAAAGAGTTTGGGGGGAAAAGTGAGTGTTGCCGAGAAACAACTTTGGTGGATCTGACTTTTTTTCTCTAAGTTTTTGTTTGGTACAATTCTTATCACTATATTTTCCTAATTACACATCCCCTAATGCTCGTTTCGCGATCAACTTATTATTTGGCACAATAAAGTCCTTACTATGAAGAAAATGTCCAGGAGGCTTTACAATGAAAATCCTAAAAACATATTTGAGAGCTATGGTGCCCATTGACAAAGAGTTCTCGTTTTCAGAATTTTCTGATTACTTACTCATCAAGACCTACTTGTATACCACCACATTTCAGCTCTCCAGCAGTGATGCCAATTTAGCCACTTTCTGCCTAAATTTAGTCATCCGGTTTAGCCAGAAGGAAAGTTAATTTAGCAATTATCTATTTGCTTAGCCACTTTTATTTTAAGCTAGCCATTTCTTAGCCATTTTTTTTTTCATACATAAAATTGTTTACCGATTTTTCATAAAAAATTTAAACTCGCAACAAATGAACACTTATTTACTACCAACAAATACAACAGAGCAATATGTTATTATTTTCGCACGCATGAGAAGAAAACAACCTTTGCGAAAACCTCAAACTATTTTTCAGAGATAAATAAAAATAATATTATGTTTTGTTTACATTCATATTCGTTCATTCATTCAGAAGTTATACACAGCAAACTTTTTCAAAATTGAGAAAAAATCATCGAAATGTGTTTCGTTTATAAAAATAAAAATCTTTGTTGACCGCAATAATATCTAATGGTAATCGATAGGACATAAAAATAGAATTCAGAAAGGGGGTTGAAACTTTCTAAAATACTTGTATTCAGTAGTTATACCCAGCAAGCTTTTAAAAATGTTAAAAAATCGGTGAGCGCAATAAGAGCTAATGGCAATCGAATAATAGCTAATAGCAATCGATAGGAGGCAAAAATACAATAGAGAAACGGAAGTTGCTGCTCTCTGAAATACTGGCATTCAGAAGTTATACCCAGCAAATTGTTCGAAATTGGCAAACATCACCGAAAAGTATTTCGTTTATAAAAATAAAATCATCAGTGAGCGCAATAATGGCTAATGGCAATCGATGGGCGGGAAAAATACAACTCAGCAACAGGAGTTGTCACCATCTAAAATACTTGCATTAATAAGCTATACCCAACAAACTTTTTAAGATTGACATAAATCAGGGACTGAAACCGAACCCGAACCTGAACCTGAACCCAAACGGGTTCAGGTTCGCTGTTTATGAAGACTTTGAACCCGAACCCGTTGAACCCTAAAATTCAGCAAGGTTCGGGTTCAAAAATATAACAAATAGAGAAATATTTAATAGAAGAATAATAAAAAACATTACATTTCTTGCATGCAAAAAAAAATTATAAACAAAATCAAAATAAAATAACGACCAAGGCAAATTCATACCAGGTGGCAGCACCCCGACAACTGACTATTTTTTGCAAAGACCATTGGTCTACATGGTCCATTTTAGCAGATATGGACTAGTTACAACATGGTCCTATGTAATGCAGCTGTGGACCACTTTCAAACAAATGTTCGTGTTTTAGAACGGAATGTATAGTTGCCAAAAATGTTATTTCATAAAATATGATCAATTACCAGCAATATGGTAGCCCTGATGGCACAAAAGTTTATTTGTGGTTACAATGAATGTTTGTAATTAAAAGTTTATTGTTTTGGTAAAAGCGAAAAAATAATAAAAGTGAGATTTGTTTATAAGAGATCAAAAATGCAGTGTAGCTCCCATCATAAAAGTTTACTTATTATAGCAGAGGGAAAATCATTTTCTGTTTGTGAACTATGGAGTAGTTTCAAAATTAGCCTCTGTAGGTGCTCCATGGAATAGTTACATGGTCTAGTTTTTGGGTTAGTCCGATGTAATGCAAAGCTGGACCACGTGGTCCAGTCCTAGGACATTGCAATGTTAAATGGACCACGTCTAATGCATACGTTTGAGGTAGTTTGGGACTAGTCCTGGTCCATTATGTAGTAGTCCTTACAACCATCACAAAGTGACCAAAGATCACAAAGGGACCAAAGGGCCCAAGTGGGCCGGTTGTTAGAAACCGGCAGCCTGTTCAACCTACAACCATGTATGGACTAGTCGCGATTTTTGCAGGGTTTTAAAAGTGCCGAATGGTTGCCAAAATTTTTGCTTTTTCTTGTTCTGGGTATTTCTAATAATTTCTAATATGAAGTATATTTTCTTATGTCAATGAGGTACGTACATTACAAAGTTGAAAAAAGTTTCTTTGAAAGCTAAATAAGTTAAATTTAATTAAATTTAAAAAAGGATATATTATTTAAAAGTATAAACGTTAATGTAAAATGTATTTATATATTTTATTATTGAGCCTAATAATTGCGCATGTTTAAATTTTTGGCTTTAAACCCGAAGCCGAAGCCTGAACCGAACCCGCACCTAAACTTTATATTTTGATTAACCCGAACCTGAACCCATCTTTTTCATGGTTCCAGTCCCTGACGAAAATAGCTGAAAATATTTTTGCTAATAAAAAGAAACAACTTCGATGAGCGTAATAATGGCAATCCATAGGGTTCTTTTTACTTAAAAATTATCTTTCCAATTTGATGTAAAAGATACTCTGGTATATGTGATGGAAGTCGATCTATTTAAATCGACGCCGATTTCAAAAACAAATTCTGCTGAAAGATAACTTATATGCGTTTTTTATTGTTTTGTATCAAAAAAAAAATATTCGAATAAAATATTCTAAGCCTTGAAAACATTAAAAGGGGTAAATAATTTGAAAGGGATAATTAATTTGTTGTGTAAATCGGCGCTGATTTCAAATCGAATGATTTCCATCACATATAACAATATATGAATTACTTTCTTACTTCTGCTTAATACTCATCATTTTTGCATTCGATCTCGCTTAAGCATTTTTTAGCTATTTTTTTGTCTACATTTAGCCATTATTGGTGAAGGCATTATGTCATCCCTTCTCTCCAGCTATAGTGGAAGGGTACCATACAAATAGTAGCATCCTTTTCCCCCTAGAGTAAAAGGGCCCGTTTTAGATGTTTCTTAATACTTTTCCACAAAGAGCTACATGTGTACCAAATTTCAGCTCTCTTGCTGTAGTGGAAGTGTTACATACAATTGATTAGACAGTGAGTTGTATAAATAAAACTTGCACAAAATATCTGAACTTGGGTCGGAAAAATTGTTCTGGTTCACACGGACGTAGCCTGGCGGTTCTACATGCCGGTATAGTAGCATAGGTGAAGATTCAGACTACAAAATAGCGGAAGAGATCTTTGCAGTGTTTTGACGAGAATGTGCTATGCTCTTCTAAGTAGAAGATTTTCGGCCAAATTGGACCTTTGCTAAGAAAATTTATTTTAAATGTCCAAGCGACACAAAGGCTTTATTTTTCCAGTACTAATAGCCTATAAGTTATATAATTATAAAAAATTTAATTTGCTAAAAAATGTCTTAAAACAAAAAAGTTATAGTCATTTAAACATAAACATTTTGAAAGAAATTTCTAGTATTATTTCTGATCACCCTGTTCGTTGTGATATAGATGAAATAGATCTGTAATTTTTTGGCTCCCGTGGTTTACTAGTATACACTTTCAGAGGAGTGACATAAACTTTAACTTCGTAGCCATAACAAAGAATTTTTGGTCCCCATCTCAAAATATAATCCAACGTGTGCCGTCCAAAATAAGTGAATAAATACGGAGCTAAGGCAATTTTAAGTTGAAATTACCTCAACTAATCATTATTACAAATTTGGTACTTCGCTTGAGCAACTAACATTTGACGAAACTTGACGAAATGTTTCATTAAGAGCATAATAGTTGGCCACATACAGTTTATATGCATTCGCACAGTTGTTTAAGCCAGCATATGCATATTATAGTTTTGCATAAAGCCATCGTAGCTATACAAATGGCTGAAAATATGTTCAATCAAGTCATTTTTAAAAAAAATTAAAATTGGTTTAGTCGTTTAGGAGTAAAAACACCGTAGACTCTAGCGCAAACAAAAAATCATACCATCCTTTATAATTTAGTTAAAGTTCATTTTAACAGGATTTCTTTTTCTGTCAAAAAGTCTTTAAAAACAAAAAGTGCATTGTTATGAAGTTTAATCAACGCATGTAAATGAGATATTCATGTGCTGCAGTAGTGTGAATGGAATGAACATAAAAATATATCAAGAAGAAAAATAAAGTTCGTCTGCGAAACTCACATCATTTTTCATACGAAGTTGAAACTGTAACAGAATGTAGTAATTTTCACTAGTACGATTCATATGAAATAATTTTTTTTAGTTACATTTTCATTTTAATTTCCTGCCACAGAGAGATAAAAGTTATAACGTAGCTGTATAAATATAGATTGGGTTTTTCAAACAAGTGTAGTAGTAAAAATTATGAAACGTCGACGAACCAGTTACTAGCCATACTACTACTACTTGGACATATTAGTTGAGCTAGGCCTTGCATATAATTAATACGATTAACTAACTTCTATGAAAATAACTCGGCCCCCTATGGATATTTCTTAAGTTTTAATAAAGCTACATAGGAAAAAGCAAAAATAAGATTCATTACAAAAAAAAAGTATTCGCTGTATCTTAAATATTAATATGTGCAGCGAAAGTATGAAAGCTTTCTTACATAGCAGGAGAGTTTATTAAATTTCAAGAAAGAATTCTGTGGTTGTTAGTATTTCTGCAGTAAATGTTTAAATCCTGAAAGCTAAAACTTCTATTGCAGAAAGTTTGAAAGTGATGAAAAAATTTGCTTTTCCAATTTGTGTTACAATTTAATATTTGTTTGCCAATGTGTTCCAAAATAAATCTAGTTCACATAACCAAACATTAGTTTCTAAGCTGTTTTATTTATTTTTTGTTATTAACTTTGTAATCGTTAAAAGTCAATATAGTTTAAGACTGTTTAAGTGTGGGTTGATTTTGTTCATATTTTTTCCTTTATTCCGATTACTTACCCAAGTTTGAAAGAAAGTTTCAATATGTGTTTGTTCTTTGTTGTCATCGCTTCAAACGTTTTTTATAAACTTTTTTAACTTTTTAAATAATTTGTAACACTTTGGGTGACGTTCCTTTGAAGGAAAAATATTAAAGAGCGTTCTCATGCTGTGACACAATTTTCAAACATTTAACCAACCAGCATGCTGCTTCATACATATGCCATGGTTGTTTGAGATTTGAAAAATATATTTAAAAATGGTTCTGTGCTTGTAACTTTTTTGTTGCCAATTCCATTTTTTCTACAACTACTTAATATTTCAAGATATTTAAAAAAAGAGACTAACTGTCTTAGTCATATTAATATAACACAGTTTAATAAAAGGTTAATACTAAAAATTTTAAGCAGAATTGGTTTAATAAACGTTTTATAAACCTTCTATACATAAGGGTCTAAATGATTTTTTTTAACATCCCACTAAAAAATGTTCATGTTTTATGAAGCACTAAAGAAATAAAGCGCTTCATAATTCGCTTTCAAAAATATGAGCTTGTTCAGAAGCTGATTTCATAGCGTCGCAACAATGCAGGTTTTGAAGCTAGAAAAGTATTTGCTTTTTATTTATACAAAAGCTTCGTACACGAGCTATAGAAAAAAGCTGATTTTATAGTGCTGATCCAAAGCAGGTTTTTAAGCGAGAATGAAGAGTAAGTTTATTTTAATTTCTTGGTGCCGTTTTCCAACAGTGTTTTTGGTCGAGTGATTGGTACGTTGGACTTCAAACCTGAAGGTTCTTAGTTCGATACTACACACAAAAAATATTATGATAGCTTTTTTTTAAACAAACATGTTTTTGAAACTGATTTTAAATCTTTATTATTGTCTCTATTTAGTTTGATAAATAATTTTGTTTGACTTATTATTTAATTTCATTTGCCTACCGCCAATGTTGGCAACCTGATAAAATTATGAAATTCTTTGATTTATTTTTTATATTTCTCTAAAACATTTTTTGATTGAAACAATTTGTTTATTGAAAAAATCAGAATTTTTTTCAAACAAATTATTACAAATTTTTGCATTTGAATTTGCAAATTTCTTTATAGGAGCTAAATTGAACAAATTTACATTTGATTCAGGGAATTTGGTATTTGAAGTGAAAAAATAGTTTTTTCTGTGTAGTTGAAGTTAAAATAACAAACATTGAGTAAAAATATCAAATTAATAAAAATAAATAAAGAAAAGAAATAAGAAAAATTTTAAATGGCGTTAACGACGCCAATCCACATCGAACCATTTTTTTTTCATATATTTTCAGTTCTAGTGCTGAAAATGTTGATGATTTTCAGCTCTTCAAAAGCGCTTTTGTGAACAAAAATGTAGTACTCCAATCCGGGAACTCGCCATACAAAAATCAGGAGCGATATCAGCAGGTTTGTCAGCGCTACTTTTATTCCACAATAGCAGAAACCTGCTTTATTGGAAGCAACTTTTTTACTAAGATATTTATCGAAGCCCTTCTGCCTTTTTCAGTGCATTGATTTTTTTCATATAAATATATTAAACAAATGCGAAAGCAGCATAAAGAGAATTTTATTATCAAATAAAATTTATTTTGCACAATGGTTCTTATTTTATTTCGTAAATATGAAATTTACCTACTATAACTGTAATTAATAATCATAATTAATTCTAATCAGTTTTGGTCTTTTTAGACATTTTAAATACATTTTCCTTTGAAAAAAACTAGTCCAATATATATGAAAATTAACTAAGGCAAAGAAATTTAATTAAATAAAAAGCATTTAAATCCTGTTTGCTAAATGTGTGTTTATTATCGTATTTGTAAAAATGTAGCTTCGCATTCAATTTTTACAATGTGAATACATACGTATGTACACTCTAAAACATTACATAAAATTTAGGATCATATATTGTCTAAATTTGTGTTGAAAATTTCTTCTTGTATACAATTACATCGATTTTGTAGTTATTTTATTAAAGAAAAAACCATTCAAATTAAACATATTTAGTCCAAGTGGAAAAAATTTAACATAAAGTATGATGCGGCTATGGCTGAATGGTAGATACGTCAGACTATCAGTCAGAAGGTCGTGGCTCAAACCTGCAGGCAGCCAATCGCTTTTTTTAGTAAAAAACATTTTGCTCAAAAATAATGCGTGTGTAATTTTTGGTCGATAATAGGCGGTAATGTGTTGCCAACTATTATCGACCTAATTTTCAACAAAAGTGTTTTAAAGTGTAAATTTTAATGTACTAGTATAGCATCAAGTTCATGTGTATCGATTTATTTGTGAAGCTTAAGTAGGTCACTTTTGATTACAGCCTTGTTGAAAATTTAAACATAAATTGTTATACAATTAATTTATTAAATCATTTACATTGCCTAAAGAAGAATATGCCGAAAGGCTTGTTGCAGGTCAATATAAACAAAATATGTCTATATCGAACACTTTTCTACACTGAAAATAAAGTCTTCGTATATCATGAAATCCATGGCGCACTGTTAGAGCTCACAGTGATTCCAATTGGAAAAATATGATAATAAATCTGTATCTTTGAAATTTGCAATCCCATTATGAAACGATATAGTTAAAAATCATAGAGGAGGAATTAGCCCAGCGGTCGGCAACAGGTGGACCGCGGGGTCGCATACGGACCGTAGTAGGTCGAAAGTTGGACCGGCAAACATTGCTAAAATTACCTACACATTGAAGTTAAATAACATTTTTCTACTACTTCCATTCGACACTCTAGGTTTGATCCTATTTAAATAATAAATATATTCATTATTGCCACCATTAGCACATTCGTCTATGTTCTCGCTTCCGAATCGTTTTCGTAAATTTTCTTGTGAGTTCAGATGTTAAAACGTATGCTACAGTTGTTTAAGTTGATATTTGGAAAATACGAATTAATGGCATTTGATATAGCAGCCGAATTTAAAAGAAAAAAATTAGAAACGTACGATCTCAATTTTTTGGATTTTCTCGTTTGCACTTTTGAGGAAACAAACTCGTATTCTTTTCACTTGAAAAACAGTCTTGTGAAAGCAAAACGAAATGAAAAAATCCAAAAATTTTAAATCGTCCTTGTTCAAAATATTTTTTCTTCTATATTCGGATGTTTACACCTTGCTATGCCATTGATGAATCACATGCCATTGTTGAAGTTGAACAAATGTGGGGTTTTTTGACATTAAAAGTAAGCATTCAGGGAAGAATTGTTAGCAATATTAATATTTAAAGGTAAGACTCGCGGAGAAGATTTATTACAGACTTTTGATGAATTCATTACGAAATAGAACATTAGTTATGATAAAATTGTATCCCTTTCAACTGACGGGGCTCCAGCAATGATTGTCAAAGAGAATGGATTACACCCAATTCACACGTTGAATAAAAATTATGTTTTTTTTATTTATCTCTGAAACACAGTCTAAAGACCTCTAGCATTTATACGATAATTTTTATTTTCATGTTTTTTTCATAAATTACTTTCAAAATTTGCTATATTTACTCATTCATAACAACAAAAACCATAACACAGTCACAGAGAAATAGAGAGAGAGAAAATGAGAGAAAATTCAAATCTTACTAAAGAAGAATACAAAAAAAAACATGGAAAACAGAAATCGTGATGTTTTTCCTATCGCTCTCTCTTCTCTACCCTCTAATTTTATATGGGAAATTTTCATGATATTATTTTTGGATCAATTAATCGGGTAAATTAATTAAGCGGAAACTACTATACTTCTCTAGTTATACCACAACTACAAAGATGTATATTGTTGTTGCCTTTCAGGGTCTATAAAATCGCAAGGAATGAATTAAGCCCTTGAAATGTATTAAACAAATGTTCCATTAGATCTAAAAA
The DNA here is from genome assembly GCA_956483635.1 of Panzeria rudis. Lineage (NCBI taxonomy): Eukaryota > Metazoa > Arthropoda > Insecta > Diptera > Tachinidae > Panzeria > Panzeria rudis. The sequence goes on along the minus strand of OY101451.1, from coordinate 31,869,170 downwards.
TTTTTTTTTGACAAATTGTTTGCTAAAGGCAATAACAATAGAGTTATTGCGCTTTTAAGAGAAAAATCGCTTAATTTTCAAAATATTTTTGTCGATAAATTTCTAATTGTACAATTTGCAACAAAAATAAGTTTATTGTAGTTATTATTGTAGTTATTATTATATAAAATAAAGTTTATCATAAAATTGTCACATTCCTTATAGTTTACGAGATAATGTGAAAAAACTAATCACTCCCTTACTATCTGGAAAGTAAGCGGGCGTTCCCTAACTCCCCCGACCACAAAAAATTCAAACTTAAGCGCACGAGCACATGTGTAACTGGGCCTTTATTTTTGTACCATTTTACTGTACTATAAGTTTAATTATGCAAACAATTAATTCAATTAAAAAATGAAATAGTTTTCAAGAAATCATGAAAGTTGTACTATTAACTTAACAGTTTCAAGTCATTATACGATTCGGCATACCTGAACTTTATTAACACAACTATTATTTGTTGTCTTTATTACTACTGTTAACAACAATTTGTTGCTAATTAAAGCTTTGCAACAACTACGTTCTACTTAGCACGAAAAAATTCGTTTAATTTTAACCAGCTAATTTATAAGCATCTTTTTGCGAAAACAAATGAATATACGAGTATGAATGAAATTACAAACTTTTTAAATATGCATACATATGTAGACTACCCAATATGTAGTTTGTGAAAAAAAATTTTTTTTAAACAAAGCAAGATGGATGGATGATAAATAAAGTAATGAGTGATACTTTCGATTATTCAAAGCTTTTAGACAGATTCGAGATTGATTTAAAGCAAAACGACCACATTTGCCGAAAAAAAGTGCTGTTCCTTCCATCAAGACAATGCACGAGTGCACATGTGTCTAGTCAGTATGGCTAAAATCCATAAATAGGGATACGAACTACTACCCCATCCAGCATATTCTACAGCTTTTGTTTTTTGGCCTGAATTAAACACGGAATACGTACTTGAATCAAGCGTTTTGTACTTGATGTAAGAAAACACGTACGGATGGCTTGATTTTTCTTTTGAGTTCTTTTGCTCAATCGTAGCTTTGCACTTTTCAACATTTTTAAGTAAATGATCAAAATCCTTCAAAATGGTTAAGTTTGCATAGGACTGGAGGGAGAACCATAGCTATCTATGTTGGACCGATTTTGCTTTTACAGGCATTTTTAAAAGCTTTGCTTAAAGAAACTTGTGTATATTCCGAAAAAAAAATGTATTTTATGCCGGATGTAACTGCCGCTTCTCGAGTTCAAAGTTCATTTTATGGATATAAGTTATCCGTGAATTATTATAATAGAAAGTTATTTACATGCAATCTCCACGTAGCAATATTTATTAGCACACACGTCAAATTTGATTGCTCCATAAAATTTGCGACTTATGGGCCCCATATTGCCATAAGTGGCAATCCATTGCGCAAGGATTGCTCTAGTGATTGCTCTGGTGATTGCTCCAGCAATTATTACCGAGCAATCTGCTGTCACTTTTGCATTGGCGTAGCTAGAAATTTTTCTGGGGGGCGGCTAAAGCCCCCAATTTCGCTTATATTATCAAAATTACTCTAATATTTTGAATTTTTTTGGGGGGGGGGGGCTAGAGCGTTTCTGGGGGTGGCTTAGCACCCCCCAGAAGGGACTAGCTATGCCAATGCACTTTTGCTATATATTTTTAATTATTTTTGCAAAACAACAAATTCGGACAAAATATAAAAAGATGTCTGCTGAAAACATATTATAAGAAATTTTTAATGATTTTGCATTGGAAATATCTAGGCGCACGGTAGTGCGTTAGGCCAAGTTCCGGCCACATAGTGTGTATATTTGCACGAACTCATTCGAGCTGTTTTCCCCTCTAATATCTTTGCACCACTTAATCATAAAATAATGAAACTTGAAACAGAGATAACCTCATAGATGAAATTTAAAAATTCTACCATAAAAGCATTCCGAGATATTAAGGTGTAAAAAGTACATATTTTAGTACCTATGAGCAATTAACAAAAAAAATTAAAACGGGCACTTTTCATCTGGGGAACTATGGAGCCCCTTCTTTGTATAGTACACTTCCAGTAAAGCTAGAAAAGTTAAAATGGAGCCTTTTTAGCTGGGGGAGGACTAGGGTGCTCCTTCTTTGTATGGGGCACTTCCAGTATAGCTAGAAAGCTGAAAATTTGTACACAGGTATGTTCTGACAAATAGTTACCGAAAAAATGTTTAAAAAGGGCACTTTTCATCTGGAGGGATATAGGTTGCCCCTCTTTGTATGGGGCACTTTCAGTATAGCTAGAAAGCTGAAATTTTGTACACTGGTAGCTCCTGATGAGCAATTAACGAAAAAATTTTAAAACTGGCATTTTTTAACTGGGAAGACTATGGTGCCCCTTCTTTGTAAGAGGGACTTTCAGTGTAGCTAGAAAGCTGAAATTTGGTTTAGAAGTAGGTATTATTGAGCAAACAAACAGAAAAATCTGAAAATGGTCATTTTTTATATGGGGAAATAGGGCGCCTCTTATTTGTATGGGACACTCCACTATAGCACGAAAGCTGAAATTGGTTACACAGGTAGGTCTTGATGGGAAAGTGCTAAGAAAAATGGAAAAACGGAAATTTTTCATATAGGGCGTTTTGAAGGGGGCACTTATTGTATTAAATAAAAGCTTAGAAAAAAGTACTGATATCCGCACAAAAACATATATGTGAAAATAAGGCTAAGTTCACAGAAAAAATTATCACAAAAAAATTTTCAAACAAAAGTTTGTGTAGAAATAAATTTCATTTTCAGTAAATGGTCTTTACATAATGAATGAATTGTTTGTTTGGCTATTATTTAGGACGCAAATACCAAAAACAGCAGGAAAAGCTGTGTCTTAAAAAATCAACCCCGATGACGACATACACACAAATAACAACAACAACAACAATGATAGCAAAAGGAATGCGATTGTACCAAGTTTTTTTACTGAAGAATGTTGTTAATGTTGTTGCGTTAATTCTCATTCATTTTTTAAGTCTTCAGATAAACAGTCAGACTTGAATACATTTACCTAAGTGAAATTTCATAGATGCTTAATGGATGATGATGACCCAGGCAAATTTGTTTGATATATTACAAAAAATCCACTAAATATTTTGTTTAATATTTATTAGTATTTTTAGACTAATTCTTTTATAAATTCATACAAAAATATTGTTTGATATTTTTCAAAAAATCCAGTAAATATTTTTGTTTGATTTAGTATATTGTTTTGTTAATAATTTGTAAATATTTTTAGACAAATTATTTTATAGATTTGAACAATTTGTTCACTGAAAAAACACTATTTTTTTATTGAAATTGTTGAGATATTTTTGTCTATATTTACAAATTTGTTTGTAGGTCCGTTTCTAGACAAATAATTTACTATTTCATTGAACTGCTTTACAGAAAATTAAATTTAGCTTTTTTTATGTTAAATTTATTTTTTTTTATATCCGAAAATTTCGGCCGTAAAAAGTACTGAGATCAAAATATCTAGCAAGTTCTTTATGGGTACATTACCATCTCAATTCTAGGCAACCTGTAAGCTTGGCATTTTTTCCATAATTCTTTCCAATCTTTGAGAAATTTATTATTTGATATATTATCATAATTTTATTTTAAATGAAGTCTATTTGCTTATAGTCAAGCATTGTCTATATGCGCCAATGAAATGCATATAGACAATGCTTGACTATCAGCAAATAGACTTCATTTAAAACTCTTTCCAATATTAGAAAGGCAAATAAATATTGCCAAGCTAATAGGTTGCCTAGAAATGAGATGGTATTGTAACCATCAAGAGCTTGGTTCTTATTTTGATCTCAGTACTGTTTAACGCCGAAATTTTTGGATAGGAACTTGGCCGTATCTTCACATTTATGTTTTTGTGCGGATTAAATTTTACCGCATATATTGGTGTTTTTTTTTAAATAGCACAGGTCTGCAGAAAATATCGCCTTTAAATAAAAATATGTGGAATATATAAAGTTTAATGAGCCAAATTCAAATCCCTCTTCAGTTTTTTTTTTCTATCAGGTACAGATTTTTTTATGGGCATAAGTAGTATGTCCACTAGGTACATCAGTATATTTCAGCATAACTTGAGAACGGCTAGTCTAATTTGCACAAATAACCCACAAAAACAAAAAAGAATAAGGAATAAAATTACCTTTAAGTTATTTATATATAATTTTTTTATATTTTCAACTGTTTCGTAGTTATTCAGAAATTAACGACGAAAAACATTTTTTCGTAATTTTTTTTCGTTTTCAGAAACTCGTAACAAAAATTAGGAGGGCAAAAATTTTAAATTTTTGTCATAGGTATATTAGGAATAAAATAAGTAGGGTCGCTTATTTTTGTTTCTGGCTTTCCCGGGAATTTTATGCGGGAATTCCCGGGACTAAAAATCTATTTATATACATAAACAAGTATTGATTTCTGCACCAAAATATTTTTCTTTTTCTTCAAATTATTGTCCTTCATCATTAAGTAATATCCTATGTAAGGGGAAAGAAACCAACAAAGGCTCAAATTGTATATTAAATTATTTTGGAGTGAAGAACGAAGAGAAAATAGTTGTCTCTTTAGTTAGTTATTGCAATGTTTTTCAATATACAAAAAAATGCACAGCAATTAGATATGCAGAAAATGTTCATGCATGTCTTTGCGATGCATGTAATTGCGATGAAACAGTATTTTGAAAGAGGCAGTGTTCTGAAGAGAAGTCTTTCGAGGAAACTTAAAAAAATGCTACATATTAATAAAGCAGCTGAAATTATTTAGAGACAGCGAGAAAAAGACCAAAAATATTGATAATTTATACAACGCCCTCTTAACTATCCGGGCAACTTCTGTCAGGGGCGAAAGGCTTTTTCTCAACAATAGAAACATGTGTTACTTAAATAAGAAACGGATTGCGAGATGAAACAATTAATACATTGATTGTTTTAAAAAGACATTTGCAACAAAGAATATAAAAGTACATACACACATATCCTAGACAACCTCTTAATGCCTCTTTGGATCATTTTGAGATCAGTTCATCAGTGAGTTTACTAATGAAAAATAGTTCTTAAATACGTTTCCTTTAAATTTCGTTAAAAATATTATTCTTTTTTAACTAATTTACTCTGAATCTTTTTTTTTTCTGATTTGTGAAGTTTTTTGCTCTTTTATCTCATTTCCTTAGAAACTATTTTGTTTGTGAAATATTTTTTTAAATAAACCTCAGTTTAAAATAAAGAGTGATTCATTTTGCTCATTAAAATGAATGAATTCGGGAAATTAAAATGTTTGGTAAATATTTGATTAGCTTCTTGAAGTTCCGGGATCACAGGAATTCTTTTTTCGTCTCTCTCCCGGGAAATCAAATAGTCTGGGAATAAAAAAACCCTAAAAATACGCCATAAACCATTAAAATCGATGGATATACTCGTATGTAGACTTAATTCAAAATTAAGTGATGGAACTTAATTTACATAAATTGCGATTTTCATATAACACACACACACACACAAAAATAAAATATTTCTAAATTTATTGAAAAAGTAAAATATTAATTTGGGAAAAAGCACGTTACAAAACTAAAATTGATTAAAATATTTCTGTTATATGGAAATTGTGATTTTTATCAATTGAATTTCTTCATTTAATTGTGAATAACATCGACATTTGGGCATCGATGTTAATAATTAATGGGTTATTTTATTTTTAATATGTCTAGCTATCTGATAGAAAACAAAAAAGTAAAAATTTTGCCTCTTAATTTTTTATGAGCTTTTAAAAATGAAAAAACTTATATGCGATTCACACGTAAAACGGCCCTGTGCAAGGAAAAAATAATTTTCTTATTTTTTATAAAAAATCTTTCAATTGATGTTTTTTAGAGCATGACAATTATAGAAAAAATAAAATAAATACATTTGTTCAATTCACAAGCTCAGTCGTATGCCTTATCGTTTAAAAAAAGACGACACTTGCTTATGTGCTTGTGAACAGACAAATTTGTTGTATCGTTATTTTGTCGCATTTTATATGTTAATTCAATGTAGTCAGTTTATTTTCAGTAAATAATTTATGCCGAAAAACGAATTTTGTTATTATTTACAGGTTTAAAGATTTCTTTAATACAATTAGCAAATTTTCGCTAATTTGCGATTTTTGCCAATTTTGTTTGTGTTGATGGCGATTTCTGATAAATTTTAGGGCTTATTTCCGATTTTGCAACTTCTCGCGAATTTTTGCAAAGTTCGCGATAAAATCGAGTTTTTGCAAGTTTTCAGCTTCGTTACAGTTTTGCCGATTTTTAAGCAATATTAGACGTTGTTATCATGCCGCTATTAGCAAGTTTTTGCGAATTTTCGCTATTTACGCGATTTTTACAAAATTTTTTGCATTCCTTACAGTTTTAGCAATTTTTATCCATAATTATTACTTGTTCAAAATTTTGCAATTTTTCGCGAATTTTCACTTTTTCCGCGACAGGCGTAATTTTCCCAATTTTTTGGCTTTCTTACATTTTTAAAGTAATCAATATTATTTCCCCGAGTGTTTGACTTTCCTTACAATTTTCGGGCTAGTTTAATATATTGCAATTTTTCGCGAATTTTCGACATTTTCGCGATATGCTTGATTTACTCCAAGTTTTTGACATTTTTAGAGCTCGAGTCACTTTTAATCTATATCAAAGCTTGATATCAATGTTTGCATTTATTTACATTTGATTTTGCAAATAATCATAATTTTGCGAAGTTTTTTTAACAACTCTTCTGCAAGTTGTTATAGCTGGTTCCCATTCTATACTTTATATTTGTTTACAAATTAATCTAGCAAATAATATATTTCCAGACAATATAACCATTTGGAAAACATATAAAAATCAATCGTATAATTATAAGGCAGCTTTGTATGGAAATTGCTAACAACAAAAATACAATATTGTATAATTAGACGAATACGAGCTTGTGAATTGAACAATTATTTAATATTTTTTTAAGCAAATTGAGGCACTTTTAAATGATCATCCACGAAATATTTTGCTCTCCCTCTTTGCATGTTTAATATTTATTTCAGATTTTCTTTTCCTCCGTTTCTCATTATTAATAAAAACCCTTATCTCTGAAAAGAATATACTTTTTTCGCTTTTTATTGAATTTAAAAATATACTCAGCTAGAGTATTCTGCTATCTGTAATAGGACGGATAGCAAATAATTTAATGTGTTCTTACTTTCTTAAGATTAATTTTTATATTATTTATATTAATAAAATCAATAAAAAGTTTTATTTCTTCGAATTTTTAAAATTTTCGTATTAGGTCACACCCGTCGGTCACAACCGTCACATTTTAAAAATAGTTTTTTCTTTAAAAAAAACAGATTTTTTTGTCAAACAGTAATTACGTCATACAGCTAAAAACACTTTGAACCGACAGCTATACCAAAATTATTGTGTACGTTATAGTAAAAATTTTACAGAATTTATGCTGAAAGTCATAATTCTTTAAAGCTAAGATTTGTAAGGTCACACCCGTCGCAGCTTCCTGACAACCAATCTGAGCAGTAATCGTGTTCTTTCAGTGTCTACCCGTTATTGAACGACTTTAAGTTTAATGGCCTTGCGAGTCGCAACCTTTTTTTAAGTAAAAAAATTTTTAGTCTTTATTCATAACAAAAAATATGTGTAAAGTGGTCGCACCCGGCTACATGGAATCACATATATGTAATTTTGCATGAAAGAAGGTTTTTTCGCCGCTAATTTCCGAATAACTCCGAAACTGTTTGAAATATGTAAAAACATGAATGACTTTAAGTTAATTTCATACCGCAATTTTTTGGTGCCTTATTCATTTAAATCGTGCAGATCTTTCTAGAGTTATGATGAAATATATTAGCGTGACCGCCTTATTTCATGTGCAATATTAGTCATGCCCATACAAAAAATCTGTGCCTGACATAAAAAACTGAAAACGGATTTTAATTTATGGCATTAAACTTTATGTATTCCACATATTTCTATTTAAAGGCTCGAAACTTTTAATTTTTTGCAGACCAGTGTAATTATAAGCCATTACGTTAGTGCAGCACATTAAAAACTAACAAAAAAATCGGAAGCAGATAGACATATTCAATACATGTTAGAGTGTTTTTGTAGATTTTTCCAAGGCCTATCTATATATAAAAAGTTTAACATGTAGACCATTAAATAAATTTGAACGTCGGACATAGTTGCCTTTACCTTGGGAAACCATGCACTCGTACTTCAATTTAGAAACACATAAGCTATAAAAAGAAAATTTTATAATTTGTTTTTGTTTTAAATGTATTTATACGAAAGAAAGAACTCTTTCGACATTGTGAAATAGGCAGTATGTCTGGTAATGCCTAAATATCTATGAATTTAAATTAATACATACTATACTATATTCATATTACCATACTCTTTACTTATATGTTTACTGGGTAGTTTACATTTTTTTGGTGTCAGGCACATTTGTGTTTGTTAAAAATTTTTTGCATACCCGCTACCAGTGATGCTAACTTTCGTAGAGCGAAAAGCACAACAGAATGTTAAAGATTCACTAAAAAGCGTATTATGGAGATAAAATAAGCGTAAAAAGCACTAAACGTTTTTTAATGTTTTGTTGTATTAAATGTCTGTAAAAACCCTCATTTGTATATTAGCAGGTTTATATGGGAGAGAAGCAATACTCCCGCTTTTAGGTATGAATTTTTATAAGGAGAATTTCCACTTCGAAGCAGGGATGCCAACTTAGCCCTTTTCGGGCTAGATTTAGCACGTTTTTAGTTACTCAAAACGCAAAAAAAAATTCTAGCCCCAAACAAAACAACGCGCAAATCTAGCACTTTTTACAATTATATTTTAGCCCTTTTAGCCCATTTTTAGCTTTTGTTCAACATGGGCACATTTTTTATTTTTGCGAACTAGTTCTTCCTTTATTTTTGCAATAGCTACTTGTGAATTAAAGTCCTAACATAGGCTTTATTCATTTTCTTTTGTTAGTTTGCTTTAGCAGTAATAAAAGGAAGAAGAGTCGAGAATAATCTTCTATTTCTTTAAAAATTTCTTATGAATTAAGTTGATCCTAAAATTTAAACATGTTTTGATTTTCAAAAGAAACACTATTAGTTAGCAATTTTTTGCTCTTTTGCGAAAAATTTTACTGGATATTGTTATATACATGTGTGTTGCTACCCTACGGTAAATGGAACTGACACAAAACAAGTCACGTGACCGGTCCCCAGATGGTAGGGACCAGTCCGAGTTCTAACACTTCCTATGAAGCGGACCAGCCACTTTTACATGGGGATGGCCTAGGATGGGGTTAATTGATACTTTGTATGGACCTTGTAACTTGTATCTGAACTATCTTATGGAGTCCTAATCGGTGTAGAATAATATAGATTATATATAAATATTATTCCAAAATTCAGCTATAATTATCGATTAATTTATTTTTTTTATTGTTACAAATCTAAGTTTAAATTGTATTTATTTTATTTTTAAGCGGTGTCTTTGATAGGATTCGAACCGACAACCTACGGCATGACAGGCTAGTACACTACCCACTCCACCACAGGGGAGCTTATATTTCAATGTTATAAATACCAGTTAAGCTGGAGTTAATATCTGAATATAGTTGCGGAACAGGTTTCTGTGTGGTATGGCAGTCTCATTGAAGGGAGACAATTAATATTATATAGATACTATGTGATAGGATTTAGATCGATGTGCATAGAATTTGTTCAGTACCGTTTACTACAATACTAGCCGGAGTACCATCTAAATTGACTGAAAATGGTTAATATGTGACCATTTACACCATTCACTACTCCTTATTTTTAGTACCAGTTTCATTTTCTCAAGTCGCAGCACGAGTACTTTTGGATCATTTGTCACCCAATTTTCCGCAGGCTATATACGTGTGTTTTTTCAATTTAGTCTTCTTTTTGGGCTTAAAAAGTTGGCATCACTGCTTGGAAGCACTATAATTTAGAACTAATTTAAAAGTCTTCCCTATCTCTAAACTGGCAAGCAGTGTCCCCATATTTAGATATGTCCTCTCCAAATGGTATCCCAGATATTCTGCATATATCTTTAATATTTTTTAAGTAACCGAATGTGTTCGATCACTTTAATTTTGTTTGTTAGAAATTTTAGTGGTAGATATTATCTTTTACATGTTTAATGTTTAGGAGCATTTGCTACCACAGCCGGTAATTCAACCTTTAACTTTTTCCAAATCGAAGTTATACAATTTTATTTGTACATACATATATATAAAAATTATAAAATATGGATATTTGTAAAAAGCACTAAAAGCACTGCAGGAAAATTTCAAAAGCGTTAAGTTAGTATTTTTTTAGAAAAGTACCACAGCTAATTTTTTTTATATAAAACAAGCAAGCCCTCGAAGCGATTAGCTTGTATGCCGAAAACATCCAGGATCTATGGCTGGAATCGAACCCGCGACCGCTAGACTGAGAGGCTAGCATCGCTACCCCTCTATCTGTAGCCTTAAGCCATCAAAAAGCACTAAACATAATGTCAAAAGCACTAAGTTGGCATCACTGTCCTCTAATTATGCTTATGGTAGCATATGTGAATACCCGTTAGTTAGTTAATTTTGTAGCAATAATACAAATGTTTTAGATTCCTTCCATTCTGTCAATCTAATATAAGGATATATATACATATATGTACATTGGACTAACCTTTTTGCTAAAATTTTTCCAGGCACTACACCATCGGGAATATTGTACTGATAATAAAAACTGATGTCTTAGGTCAGCTTGAAACAAAAATCGTATGCACCGATTGCGATTTCTAAAACCTTCCAAGATTTATTTTTTATTTAAGTTATGAGTTTAGTCGAACTGTATGGGTTTATCCCCCCGGGGAGCACTGGTGATTCATCCTGGTGATAACATTAGCCTTGATGTTGTGCTTTCTGGGGATAGGGTAATTGGTTTTTGCTGACATTACCTTTGGCCAATTACCCGTAAAACGTATGTGTCACTACCAAATCTCTAGCTGAGCTGGTACCATGGGATCCAGTTGTCCCACAGATGACCTGCCTTTCTGAGGGTTAAAGAGATGATGCTCGCCGTATAAGCGACATCATCTGGGATGATGTCGCTGGAGGACTTCGTCTCACCCTCATCATGAAGGATGATTCTGTGTGCTGGTTGTTGGTGAGGTCTCCTACGGGATTCCACGTGGTGGGTGTGGTTGCTACCAAAATCGCTGGGAGAGGTGTTGGTTAAAAGACTGATGCTTGCCCAGTGCTAGTGGCTGGCGTGGACTTCGGTCCACCAACAGAAAGCCTCTCTGTGCTGTTGCTAAACCAACAGACGCAGCATCGAAAGTGCTTTTTGCTCGGGTGGAAGGGAAATATTTTGCTAGTGGCGTCTACACATTGTTGTAGATACCTGCCTAGCTTCTGTTTCCCCGAAAGCCTTGTGTGCATCGGGTTAAGCTGCTGATGTAGCAGAGATTAGATAGCTCAAACACTCGAAAAAGTTGTTCATGCATGGAGAGGTAGACCATGCATGAGAAGTTGCTACCTGTGTGTGTACCTTGCGAGTGACACAGGTGTGCCTTCGGGGTAACTCGGGGGTGGTGGTGAACACTCAACTTCACTCTGTGTTTTGACAACACCGTCGGATTAGGCCGTAATGGCAGGTACCGACGCTAATAAAAACACACATCTGTATGGGTTTATAATGTAATTATTTTTGGCTTGAGTTCGGTTTTAATTTAATATTTCAATGAAAGTATATTTTTATTTAGGCCCTAATTGTGTAAATCACATCACCGAAGTGAAGTTTATGTTAAAGCAACAAAAAATTTGGTAAATTTTTAAAAATTTGTTTTTGTTTTTCATACAAATTCTTCACCAAACAAGCGTATAGAAATTAAAGCGTTGCTTTACCTATCAAAAATTTTTATGAAAAATAAAATATATTTATAAAATATTTGAAATTTTGTTTTTGTTCTGTATACAAATTTCACTTTGGTGCCGTGATTTACACATTTAGAGCCTTAGAGATATATATGAAGCATGTAGACAAAGAAACTTTTTACTGCACGGAGCTTCTTTTTTACTATTTCTCGATTCTAGTATGAATTACACAGCAGAACAGTGGTTTTGTTGTTTAAATAAAAATAGGTGATCCTTATCTATTTTCATCTGCTGATTTCGATGGCGGTTATTAGTTTTTCCCTAGCAGCTCTAGTTTTAAAGGTATAGTGACATTTATCGGTTGCATAATTTACACCACTTTTTGCATTATTCGCTTAATATTTCACGACTCGTCTTTCAAACTTTAAAACACTTTGTGCATTATTAATCTACACAAAATTCTCTTTCATTTGGGTAGAGTCACATTGATAAGTATATCAGGATAACTTACTGCTATTGCAAGGATGTTAAAAATCATGTGTTTTTGGTTTAGTCCTTAGAACTTTTCTACAATAGTCCAGGCAACGTAGTAGAAAATGAACAAGACAAAAGGATTACCCAGAAACGTACAATTACGGCTTATTACCTACGTAGGGATAAAACAACTGATAACTAGTACAGCAGATTATAAACAAAATATTAAACACAAACATAATAGTAAGACGAAAGTAAGAGAAACAGGTATCAGGTAGAGACACACAAAAGCATATAGAGGCGAGAGAGAGAGAGAGAGAAATAGGGTGCAGAATACAAAGGGATGAGGTATAGAAACGAATTATAAAAGCAACAACGGACAACAGAAAAACGGTGCAGGTGACTCCTTTCCCTAAATACTTTTAAGAATAAAACCCTGTTTTTTCTTATTAAAATAAAAAGCTCCTTGCTTTATTGAGATCTTCTTAAGACTACTAAATAAATTTTTGTATTCGCCTAAAGTAAGTATGTAAAATTTATTTAAAAAAACCGTTAATTATGAGAAAGGAATTTCATGGAGAAAATATAGCAGAGAACGATTAAGTAAATTAACGTTCATATACATATAAATATATATATATATATATATATATATATATATATATATATATATATATATATATATATATATATATATATATATATATATATATATATATATATATATATATATATATATATATATATATATATATATATATATATATATATATATATATATATATATATATATATATATATATATATATATATATATATATATATATATATATATATATATATATATATATATATATATATATATATATATATATATATATATATATATATATATATATATATATATATATATATATGTGTAAGTATTTAGACAAAACAAAAAAAAAGTAAACTTGAAATTACAAGTAAATAATTTATGTTGTTAAATAAATTGTTGAACACGGTTCAAAATACTCCCGCCCGATGATGTGCGTGGCGGCAGCAGCAACCGTTCCAATTTCCTAAAGATGGCACATAGCCGAAACCGGTCTGTTTACAAACCAAATTTGACGTAGGATGACCGAAAATCGTTCCAAATTCAAATAAACCCCGTCGGAAGAAAAACACAACACTAATTTAATTCTCTTTGCAGTTCCTACTCATGTTCATCATGCTGAGACCGCAAGGGAGCTTCTCCTAAGCCCATTTCAATAAAGTTTTGGTTTTTCTAGCAAAACATATATCTAGTAGAATTTAAGCTGCATTATATATTTCGTCTGAGAATTGAAAGATTGCATCATTTCCCGTATTTGTTTCCCGATAAAAATATGCTGCAATCTGGACTATTTTCATGAACGTGTTGCGTTTAATGACTGCTTGTAACCAATATATATATATAAATTCTAAATATTCTCTTATCCACCATAAATCCATAGTTAAAAACTACTAATTAAATCAAAGACAGCAAAATCCATAGGACATAGTCACTTTTATTTTAACTACTAGAATTGTTGGTACTTTAATCCAACTCTTTGGCCAACATTTTTTTAGCAAATTTTTAATAATAGAGCTAAGAGCTTGACTCGATTTTGATGTTAAGGCCTAAAATATCTTCTATCCAAGAAAAAAACCGCATTAAAAAATTCTAGCTCCATCAAATGTTATTATGGACTTTTGATCTTCTGGCGTAATGTCCCAGAATGCATCGCAAATAGTCAATTGGAATATATTATGGGACTTATTATGAGATTAAGATGATTATACTCTGAAGACTCTACATAATAATTTGTTATGTAGTAATCATATATTACGTTCATTGATATCTCGAAAACTTCTCAAAATTATCTAGGACAGCTAAGTGTATCAAATCAAGTTATTAGAAAAATAACCAGTTCAATCTATTTTGTGAGTTGCAAGAACTAGCGGGCACTAGTTTAACTTCAAGCTCATACAACTGAATATTTTGTACATATGTCTGCAACCCACAGTAAGCATTTTATTTGTTGCATTTTAGTTTTCAACTCACCACATTTGAATGTTAAACATTTTATGGTTAACACATCTGCTACTATATACTATATAGTTTATATCTTTAATTATTAAGCATTTGTTAAAGGGTAAACTATCTAGGATACAACAAAACAAAAAACTTTAAGTTTATAAAAAAAAAGTTTTAATAAATCTTTTATCATATTCAAAACACTTAAAATTTTTATGAAATATTCATATGAGATCTGGGAATAAAAAATTGTTTTTACAAACTAACAAGTGAATCACCTTGTAAACTTTTACATTTAAATGCAAACACTAATTTCAGGTCACATGTTACAAAGTCAGTAGGTTCTTATATTTCTGTATATTTTAACTCTATTTAAAGTTTTTGTCAGCATAGTTTGCAACAATAATAATTAATTGTAGGAATTGGATTAAAAATTAAACTTTGTTAAATAAAAATTACATTTTAAAAATACATACAATTCTAGTATAATAAATATATGAGCATAACTATAGAGTTTTTACTAGCTTATGTAAATGCAATTTAATATATTAAATAAAATTTTGAAAAATCTGTAAAAAGATACGAGGGGAAGTTAGTAAATTTTTGCAAAATAATTTCTTTTTTTCGTTTGTTTTTTCTTTAATAAAATTGAACTAACAACAACCAGTAATCAAATTGTAGCTATAAAATTTTAATTTTTAAGTCCAGCTAATGCCAGACATAACTATTTGTTTGTGCGGTTGGTTGTTAGGTTGTCTTTTACGTCTTTCGTGTTCGGCTGGAGCAAGAGTTTTCCTCCTTCTCAGCCGAGTGTGGCCTCTAAAGTTCATGCAGGCCAGGGATTTGAGGGCAACTAAATTTTTTAATATAGATTTCCACATGTTTTGAAAACACAGATTTAACCATCGGGACATCTAGATCTATATGAATTCGCTGGCTTCTGACATACCAGAGCGCTGCTGTAATCGTACGGACTATTTTATTTTGTCGCCTTTCAATTTTGTCTGCATTTGATGCCGCGGCACTGCCACATAGCTACACACAGAACAAAAAATGGAATGTAAAATCAACATGACGCAATTGTGATTTGAAATCATATTAAATTTACATGCAATAATTTGTCGTTTAAGTGTGTTAGTGTTTATTTGTGTTGTTCATTGCTACAGTTCACTGTTGTGCTTAGTTGTGCAACTTGTTGTTGTTTATTCTTACATGTGTCGGCTGTGGCCATAGCAAAAAACGAATTACCAGCGAAAATTTACTGCTGCTGGTTTAAAATTACCATTGTTTCATATTAGTTTGAAATGAATAATTATTAGTCTAACCTTAAATATCTTTGATTATTCATTTTTCACTGTTAAAACAACTTTTACATAAACGTTACATTTCATTTTAAATCAACATGACTATAACTTTAATTTCAAATAAGTATTATGTTAAATAATCATTTAAATCATGTTGAATTGAAATGAAATTCATTATACATGCGATGGTATTTATTAAGCGTATAAGTAAAGTAGAGTCTGAAGCTGTTGTGACTGCAGTGGCTAGCGCGTGGACTGTCATACAGGTGGTACGAGTTCAAATCTTGGCTGGGGCCATCTACAACACAAAGTTTTCTGATGCATATCACGTAAGTAAAATAATTAATAGAATAGCTACATTAAAGTCATGTTGTTTCAGCTTGATATAATTATAATTCAACATGATTCTTGGTGTTGTTTCAATATTAAATTCACGTTGCTTAAACTTGAAATAACTTTGATTCAACATGATTCTTCGTGTTGTTCAAATATCAAATTCATGTTGTTTAAACTCGAAATAACTTTGATTCCACCTGATTTTTCATATTATTTCAGTATCAATTTCATTTTAATTCAACTGTACTGCAATATTAAATCAACATGAAATATAGTTAGTTCAAAAGAATAAATTATCGATTCTTCGCCGATTTTTCGTTTTATTTTTTGGTTTTTGCCGATTTTGCTAGTTTTAGCGATTTTTTGGTTTTAGCTTTTTTTTTATTTTTAACGTTTTTTTTTTTTGTTGCTTTTTGACAATATTATTAGTTTTAGCGATTTATTTTAGTTTATCGCGCCAAAACTAAAAAATCGCCAAAACTAAAAAAATCGCCAAAACTAGAAAAATCTCTAAGAAATCTGCAAAAAATTGCCAAAACGAAAAAATCAAAGCCAGAAAAAAAATCCTTTAGGTGGTTGTTTAGTTTAATGTATTTTTTTTCGTCTTGGCGTTTTTTCGCAGATTTTTTGGAGATTTTTTTAGTTTTAACGATCCTTTTTTATGTTTTTTTCGTTTTAGTAATTTTGTCCATATTTCGCCATTTTTTTTTTGTTTTTTGACGATATTTTTAGTTTTAGCGATTTTTTTAGGATTGGTTTTTATTCGTTCTGACGACTTTTTTCGGTTTTTCGCGTTGTTTTTAGTTTTTTGGCGATCTTTTTAGTTTTGGCGATCTTTTCCGATTTAGCGATTTTTTTAATTTGGTGCTTTTTTCCTTTAAGCGCTTTTTTCATTTTGGCGATTTTTCGTTTTAACATTTTTTAATTTGGGAGGTTTTTAGTTTTAGCGTTTTTTATATTTCAAAAGTATGCCTATTGTGGTTTCCAAGATACAGCAAATTGTCTAAAATATATAGTAAAAATTACGTTAACTGATAGAACACCCTCTAATTTTTATTGTTTTAAATATCAGTGTTATTTGGTGTAGTCTATTCTACAGACTGCAGCAATTAACTTTGAAAATTTAAAGTGTCTATATATAAGAGTCTGTATATTACATTAGTATTTCAATATGTTTCGTTGCTCGCCTTAGAACTCCATTTCATTTTTGACTGTCATATATATGTTGTTGTAGCGGCCACAGTTTTACATATTCTGTGAAAATTTCTGATCCTGTGACAGACAGAGAGTGCTGTTGGCTGAATAGTTAGCGCGTTTGACTATAAGCCCTGGGGTCATCATGAATTTTTCTGATCTGCATTGGTGTGTTATAGTGTTGGTTGTTGTTGGACTGTTGAAGTGATGAAGGCATAGCACTGATCACTTTGGCAGTACTGGCAGCGATCAATACTAACATATCCTATTGCACTTCACAGCACCCTCCTTCGTCGGTATTGTAGCAGAACCGTCGGCGAAGTAAAAAGAAGTAATAAAATGGCTACACAGCTTAAACAAATTAATGCTTCTACTTGACACCAGAGGGACTGCAGCACTACTCTACAACAACAAAACGCGCAATGGCAGAGTTGTAAGTGAATTAAGCTTTCTATCTCTTTCCTACTTCACTACCTGTTTGTTCTCTCTACACTATCCCTTTCGAAAAGAAGGTAAGACATTAATTAATTAACTGGTAGGCAGTAATTGCCTGATTGTGCTATTTCTCTTTAAAAAAATACAGACAGACGGACAGCGTAAGGAAAACAATAGCATTCCTTTACACTTTTGGTGTACGGAACCCTAAAAATTGTGCTAAAGTTTAAGATTTTAGCTGTTTCAGTTATCTAGATATGGAACATGATATCGCAAATGTGCTAAAACATACCGCAGGAAGGAACATTTGCTGGTTTTCTTAAATTTTGCAATATTTCCTCAATCTTAATTCACTACTATACAAACATTTTGAAATTGAAATAAATCAAAAGCAATTTCATACTCTTCAAGTGGTTTGGTTACGAATGTGAAAGGTTTTTGAACTTTTTTTTTTATTAATGGTACAATACAAAATTTAATGACGACTATTTAGGGACATAAATTTTCTTTTGGTTTGTTGCATATTGTATGAATTGCTTTCTAGAAATTCCACCCCCTTTTAGCTTTCAAGCATTTGTGGGTGTATTTATGTCACGTTTACAAAATGAAGTAACATTTGGAAAAGAAAATCAACAGCAGCAATAAATTGTGAAGATCAATAAAGCACCAGTACATGTTTGGGTTTTACACAAACATTTTTTTCCTCAGCACGACTGGCAATCATTTTCAAACGAATAAAATAAAAATATATATAATAAAAAGAGTGAAAGAAAAATATTATTAGAATTTGTAGTGCTTTAAGAGTGCAACAAATTTTTATTGCATAGTTCTAAGTGATTTATAAATAAGTAAAAATATAATAAAATTCAAGTGACACACAGACTTATTTTTTGTACATAGTGATAGATAACATTTCCAAATTGATTATTAGGCTAAGAGAAATTTCTACAACTCGGCAATAAAGTAGAAGATAGGGTGCGTTCATAAATTCAGTAATTGTTCAATAATCAAAGTTCTGTGCTCGAAAACAAACACTTGGCAATACCTTTTTTTCCTCAAAAGTTTCTTTACACAAACACTTGACAGTGCTGTCACAGATAACTGGGTACAATTTCAGACCGCGTTAAATCAAATCAAATTGAGTAAAAACATAATGAAAGATTCATGTAGAGAAAACGAATTGTGTATATATTAGGGTATTTAATCGGCTAACCGTTAATCGATTAATGGTTAATTACTAACCGATTAACTGATTAGTTTATTTAAAATTGGCTATTTTTGATTAACGATTACATTAAACGATGTAAGAAAATTATTCATTTCTGTAGTATTAAAACATATTTTTCTGTGTGTTTAATTACACTGTACAACAGTCCGAAAATCCCATGGGGCTTCATGACGTTTTTTATGTTTTCAAGGTCGCAGTTATTTTTTTTCGGGTCACGTCAGATTTTTGTGCTACAGATGGTTAAGTACTAACTAGGGTATTCACTCGAATAATGTTTCTCGATTAATCGAATAATTAAAGTCAAATAATGTTCGATCAAACAAAAAATTTTAATTTCGAGTAAAAATTTATTCGAGTAATTTAGGTAGATTAATCGAATAACGCGATTAAAAAGTTTCATGTAAATTTTCTTTTTTTTTAATGAGTTTTTGTAGATTTCTTAATAAAAAGTGGAAAAATTTTTTAATTTATATCAAATTTGCCATTCAATTCGAACGTTATTTCATACTAATAGTCCGCATGATCAAAAAGTTAAGTAAATAATGTAGTAAAAATAATAGGGAGAAAGAAACTTCAAATGTCTTTTAAAAAAATTTGGAAATATAAACATCAAATAAAAATTTTTTTAAATAAAGAAGATAATTTGAGAGCAACTAGTTAACTAGATCTTTACACAGCCAAGTTAAAATTGTACTTCACTTTAATTACAATATTTTTTTTTTTAATATGGGTTCGCATTTATTAAAAATTATATAAAAATAGCTTTTTGCAGCATAGCTTATTTTGCGATATAAAAAACAAGTTAAATCAAACCAAATATTTCTAAAGTGTAACCGTATTTATATTTATAACAACAATAATGTTATGCCAATTCCGATTATTTTTATTCTGCATTGAATACAGGACAGGTCGGAATGGTATTAAATATTTCCTGGCGCAAAATTTTTTCAAAGCGCGACATTTGAATAGTGAAAAAAAACTATTTTAAAGGATCAGTCTATGATTTAATTATGTAGAATTTATGGTGTTTTCTTTTGTTTTTATTATTAAAATATATAAACACACGAAAAAACTTGTCTTGTTTTATTTTTGTCCACAAAAATGTACAAAAACCGATTAAATTTAAACATTTTCCGATTAACTCGAATAATTTTTAGCAGTAAAGCTTACTCGAATAACTCGAACGAAATAAAAGTGTTACTCGATTGCTCGAGTAATTTAAAATTCTCAGTTTCGATTAATTGATTAATCGAACAATTGAAAAGTTGATTAAAATGAGTACCCTAGTACTAACACACCACTGCACTATGGCCGGAAATGGCATAATTCGGCAAAAAAAAAATATTTCCCCACAAGCTAGTGTTACCAAACTTGGTATACGGACTTGCACTGCCAAAATGTATAATTTAAAAAAGAAAATGGAGCTGGTCACATCCCCTTTTTGCAGTGGCGTGCCTAAAAGAGGGAGTTGCACACAGTTAAAGTGAATCGGCATAAGAAATTGTGTAAGTCTTACGCTTGAGGTATTTAAATGCTTAACACTTTTATGTAAAACACAACGAGCAGCATTTTTGTAGAATATTTTAATCCTCTAACTCTAGGCTTGTATGGTTCTTTTCTCAGCGGTGATATAGCGGGCTAAAATGTTGTACAAAAATATTTGCCATAAAATGCTACTATAGGTCTTTTAAGACACTCAAGCTCTAAACTCAACTGAACGCCAGAAATCATTTAAAACTTATACTGTGTTTTAGCATTAATTTCGTACTTATTCACAATTTGTACTCAGCATAGCAAATCTTGTAAGCCTTACGTTAAAGGTATAAGATGCTCAGCATTTTTTTAAGTCAAACTTTATGAGGAACATTTTTGTAGAGCATTTTAGCCTTTTATATTGCCGCTGAAGGGGAGTTTTTTGTCACTTTTTTTAAGAAAGGAACAAAAAGACCCATACAACGAAGAAGTAGAGGGTTATATTGTGTCACAAAATTGGTCTCCGTAGTGTTTTACATAAAACGCAGATCACTTCTTATATCTTAAATGGAAGGATTACAAGACTTCCTAAGCCTAGTCACTCTAACCATGTGCAAAAGTGCAAAATTTTAAGTTTTCGACCTTGAATGTTTCTAAAGAAATATATACGCCCTGAGGAATAACAGTCACATGAGTTGAAAAATTTACTTTTGGACGCAAAATTTTGAAATTCGACCATAGTGCACTGTTAACTAAATCAATCTTTCCTATCTTAGGAATTGTCGGATAGGGTTAATATATATGACCAACCCCCATTACTTCTTCAAGAGGAACACTTTTTCGTTTGGAATCTATCCGCCAGACCCTCCTTAGGTGGCTCACATACAAATTTTATGATTTTTGTATAACTTTATGAAAAGACAAAATTTTAGTTTAGTTAAATAGAACATTTTTTATATTAATATTATATTATACTTAATAAATAAATATAAAAATAGATAAAATACAGTAAAACAATGTTTTGGCTTCTTCCTGTTTCTTTCTAGCATATATACATTGATATTATGCGACACCCTTAAGTATACTTTGCAAAAAAAAAACTGTAGGGAATAAATATCTAAAGCTCATTTGATATCTTAATTCTTTTATATAACTCTTTGTAAAAAAAATATGTATATTCCTTTAGGAGTGATTAATGTCGCTTGAAACAATCTTGTACTCAATTTTTAGATGATACCTCTAGTTATTATCTCTTATTCTATCAGTGTTCCATTTTGTCTTTAATTTTTTATATATACATATATAGTATTAGGGTGATTGTTTTCTTCAAGTACTTTGTTTTTCGGATGCGGTAGCCTATTCAGTTGCCTATCTTCTATCTATATTAATAAAAGAGTAACGTTATTGAGTGACTGACTGACTGACTGATTCATCATCGCCCAGCCCAAACCACTAAAGCTGAAATTTCGTATCTGGGCTCCCCTCAGGATGTACAGATCCACTAAGACGGGGTTTTGGGAAATTC
The DNA here is from genome assembly GCA_956483635.1 of Panzeria rudis. NCBI lineage: Eukaryota > Metazoa > Arthropoda > Insecta > Diptera > Tachinidae > Panzeria > Panzeria rudis. The sequence goes on along the minus strand of OY101451.1, from coordinate 31,847,187 downwards.
AAACGCCAAGGGGGTAAAAACGGGTAAATTCGGTAACCTTATATCTCCGGATCTAACTAAGGTAGACATAAAATTCCAAAAACAGCATAATAAGATCAAAAAATAAGCGGATCGGTGTTTGATACTTTTTTGAAATTTTTACATTTAGGGGCCGAAAAAGGGTAAAAATATAATTTAGGTACTTTTTTGTTAACCGTTTATCTCCTAAAGTAATGAAGATAGAAATTAAATTTAAAATGGATTCTTCTATCCTTACGAAGCCCTCAAATATGTTTTGGTACTTTTTTATAATTCGAATACATAAAGGGTAAAATTGGCTGCTCTTTTTGGTACTTTTTTCCATACAACTATTTCTTATGCAAATTGATATACATAGTGAATGAATATGTTTATATATTTTCACTAAGAAAGGATTTTTGATAATTTTAATTCTAAGAGGATTAAAAGGGGTAAAAACGGGTAAAATCGGTAGCCTCATATCTTCGAATCTAAGGAAGGTAGGCATAAAATTCTAAAAGCATCATGATAAGATAGAAAAATGAGCGGACAGGTGTCTGAAACTTTTTTAAAATCTGCACATTTAGGGGCCGAAAAAGGAGGAACATATAATTTTGGTACTTTTTTTGTTAACAGTTTATCTCCTAAAGTACTAAAGTTAGAAATTAAACTTGAAATTCATTCTTCTCTCCTTAAAAAGCCCTCAAAATCAGGTTTGTATTTTTTCAAATTTGGATATATAATGGGTAAAATTGGTAGCCCTTTTTGGTACTTTTTTCCATACAACTCTCTTTTATGCACATTGATACACATACTGAATGCATATGTTTGTATATATTCTTTAAGAACGAATTTTAGAAAACTCAAATTCTAACGGGATTAAAAGGGGTAAAAACGGGTGAAGTCCGTGTTCTTATAAAAATATTAATTTGGTACTGTTTTTGTTAACCGTTTATATTTTAAAGTAAAGGTGCTTTTTCGAAAACCTCCTTTTTTGAAAATGTAGTTTTAAGAAATGGTACTTTTTGAAAAATGTTTTTTGAAAGGGTACTTGAAAATGGTACTCTTTTGAAAATGGTTAGGTTGGGCTAGGCTTTGAAAAGTTACTTTTTGGAAAAGGCTCTTTTTAGGGCTCTGTACACCAAAAGTGTAAATTAATCTTATTGTTTTCGATATGCTGTCCGTGAGTCCGTCTGTATTTCTGTCTGTCATAGGTTGTTTTCTCGAGAGCCGTAAGAACTACGGGCTAAATATTAAAGGGTGTTCTAAAGCGAACAATGAAACATGTTGACATACTAATGTAATATACAGACACTTTTATATAGACTCTCGAAATTTTCAATGTTAGTGCTAATTGTTGTAGTCTGTTGAATATTTAACACAACAAAAATTAAAGGGTGTTCTGAATGTTAATGTAATTTTACCTATGTAGTTTATTTAAACAGTTTGCTGTATCTTGGAAACCGTAAGAGGCAAACTCTTAAAACTTTAAAAAACTCTAAAACTAAAAAATTCCAGAATTAAAAAAGTCAAAACGAAAAATCGCCAAAATGAAAAAATCGGTAAAACGCAAATATTCGCCAAAACTAAGAAGATCTCCAAAAAACTAACCAATTTTATGGTTATTTTTAAATGAGTTAAAAAATTTTTCTATATCTGCACAACAATGGGGTAGCGAAGCACGCCGGGTATAGCTAGTCTTAAATAAACGATTAAGAAACCGAAAAAAATGTAATACAAATGGATCAAATGATGACGACTATTGGCATGAAAAAATGGATACGACCGATGATCTGAAAGAGGGAACTATTGTTAAAATACCAAAACCAGGCAACTTGTCCGAATGCACTAACTAGAGGCGTATCACACTTCTAAGTATGGTGAACAAAGTGATAGCCCACATCATCATAGCTCGACTCACAACTGCCTTAGAGCCAGAGCTCCGCCCTGAACAAGCTGATTTCCGAACAGGTAGATCCTGTGTTGATCAAGTAAATACATTGAGATTTATTGTAGAACAATCTGTGGAGTGGAGATCCCCCTATATATGGTATTTATTGACTTTGAAAAGGCATTTGACAAGGTCGCTCATAACACCATCTGGAAAGCACTTGAATACAAAGATACCCCACCAAAGTTAATATCTTTCATCAGCTGCTCCGCTTGCAGAGTTCTGCATGAGAACAAACTAAGCGATAGCATAGATATAAAAACTTGGTGTAAGACAGGTATATGTTATGTCGCCTCTCCTATTTAACATCGTGTTTGATGTTGTACTGAAGAACGCTATAGAGGACTCTACTGGAATTCAATGGTGCCTTTGCATACGATTAGGCGACTTAGACTACGCCGATGATATCTGCCTCCTGTCACAAACGTTCAATGACATGTCCCGCAAGCTAGGACTTTTAGTGGCTGCGACAGCAGGTCTGAAGATCAACTTAGGAAAGAATAAGTTTATGCGCGTGAACACAAACAGCAATCTAGGACTCCAGCTAAACAACACAATTATTGAAGATGTTGACAGCTTCTGCTACCTTGGCAGTATAATTGACAATACAGGTGGATCAAGCGCGGTCATTGCGAACCGAATCAATTGTGCTAGACGCTCGTTTGGCCTCCTAAATCCAGTATGGAAGGCATCACATATATCCAGGAAAACAAAAATCAAGCTGTTTAACTCCAACGTGAAGTCAACCTTATTATATGGATGCGAGAGTTGGAATGTGGCTGCCCGTGATATAAATACGATGCAGGTATTCGCCAACATGTGTCTAAAAATTATAATAAAAATCTGAAAAGCACCGAAATCTTAAGACGAAAATGGAACTGGCTAGGTCACACATTACGCAAATATGCAGATGACCTTACAAGAACAGCCATTGAGTAGAATCCACAGGGGAGCAGGAGACGAGGTAGGCCGCCTCACACATGGAGAAGGTAATTGGACAAAGAGGTAGATATAGTACGCAAGACCTTTAGAATGTAGAATGTAGACCAAGTACATTGCATAAAATTCAGCTGAGTTATAGAATATTTAAGTAAAACACAATATTTTTACATGTATTTTTTATGTTAAATTTTTTCATGCTCTGGGAAAGTACTTAAAGTTAATATTAAGTAGTATAACTTGCAGGGTAAATATTTTTCGACACATCGAAAAAATTTCGGAATGGGGAAAAAATTTTAAAAAATCAATCACCCTAATGTAATATATAAATTTTGTATTTTTTTTTTTTTATAAAATATCACATCTTCAAAGACTACATAGATGAAATAAAATGCTAGTATAGTAAAAAGAATCACTTATTATCACTGTTAAAACAATGACAGACAACTTTACGAAACTGCCAAGAGCATTGTTTTGCATGTAATCAACAACAAACGACAACTTGCAACTACATCAAATAAAACAATTTACAAACTGTTAGATAAATGTTGTTTTTTCTATTTGTTTTCTATGTTCCATTTGTGCTAAAAATGACAACAAAACTTTATTTTGCAGTTAATTAGAAAAATTCTTTGATGATTTTGTGGAAAGACAAACTTTTTTAAAATGTTATTAAAATTTAAGTGTTTCCATAAACTAAAGTTTAATGTTTTCTTTTGTCATATTACAAGAAGTACAGTGTAAATTATAATTTCTAAAGAATTTTCTAATAAGAAGTAGCGCTGTTGATGGGTGCTATTACAATAGAAAATAATTGAATATATAGAAAATAAATGATATGAAATAAAATAATGATCTCTGCATACACAAATATCTAAACTAGGGATGTAACGAATACCGATACCGATACCGATATATCGGCGATACTTCAGATTTTCCGATACATCGGTATCGGCGATATTTTAATGTCGATACGATGATACTTTAAACAATTTTTTCAGTTTTTTTTTTGACAAATTATTTATTTTTTGTTAATTTTACCAAGAGTTAAACTCATTTCGTTATTATTTAAATCTTATTAATATCAATTTTAAAAATTAATAATATTTTACGCTGTTATTTTGCAAAAACAATAATTTATTTATTGTTAATTTTACCATGAACTCAAATTCAATCCGTTGTTTTTTAAATCTTGTTCCTAGCAAAAAAAAGACATTATAAAGAAATCATGAAAATGTAGAATTCGCGATCCGGATATATTGCGAATTTGGATAATTTCTAATAAGTTTGACATTTGCTTGTCATTGCAAGAAGTTCCCTTTTTCGATTACCAATCACCGAATTTGAAGTGATGTTAGGACAAATTTCTTTTTCGGTGTTCTATAATGATTCCTCAAATAATTCTGGCAAAAAAGCCGACTTCAGTATAAAGAGTAATATAATTGATGGCCTTCCATATAAACAATTTTGAAAATCGGTATGCAAATGGGGGAATTGTGCTCTAATAAATATTTTGGGTGGAGTCGTGGAAGACTTGCCTCACAGATTTTCGTAGAAAAATTATGCGACCAAACTCTAGGCAAACCATTCCAAACAAAAAATAAATTTTGAAATTCGGCCCATAAATGGAGGAGCTATGCGATAATCAATATTTCTGGGGGAAGGGGAAATCCCGCACAGATTTTGGAGAACTATTATGGTACCAACCTAAAGGGGGGTTTGCAGCAAAATTTCGCAACTGATTTTCGACAAAAAAAAACTGTAGTCAAACCCTCTCAAATAAAAAAACAATTTTGATAATCGGTTCCCAATGACAAAGTTATGCATGGGTGAAGCAAGTTTCCCCCTCCCATTTTCGAAAATAATTATGGGGCCAAACTACTAGCGAACCCTTGCAAACAAAACAAGAATTTTGAAAAGCTGTTCACAAATGACATAGTTATGGATTGGAGGGGAAGGGGTGGAGGGGGAGCAAACTTGCCTCTCCGATTTAAAAAAAAAATTGGGACCAATTTTTGTCAAACCCTTTCAAACAAAACAAGAATTTTGAAAATCGGTTCACAAATGACAGAGTTATGCATGGGGGGAGCAAATTTCCCCCTCCGATTTTCAAAAAAAATTATGGGACCAAACTGCAGGCAAACCCTTTCCAGCAAAAAAAAAGAATTTTTAAAATCGCTTCACAAATGACAGAGTTATGCGTGTACAAACATAAAAAAGTAAAAAAAATAACATACACACGAATTGATAACCTTCTTCTTTTTGGAAGTCGGTTAAAAAAGGATGAAAAATTACCCATTTTCAGAACTTGTTTCTTTTTATGCGAATTTAAACACAAAAGTGTGTTTTCATGTAAATTTAAGTGAATAAATATAAACTTTTAGAAGACTTTTAATAATTAAGCTAATAACTTATTTAGAAGAATATTAGTTGATAAATGTCCTTTAAAAAATCGATTTTTTAAAAAGCATGGCGTGTATTTTTTTAAATTATAAAGGAATTACAAATTTGTACTTGCTTTTCTACTAATTATCTGCATATTTTTAATATAGATTCTTTGGAAGCAATGAAAATGTAGTTCCTTAAAAATTACTTCCAATTTTATATACTGTGTTAATATCTATTTTAAATATTAATAATCTCTTACACTGTAATTTTGCATAATAAAAAAAATTGCCCTTCTTGAGTTTTGTTAATCTAAACTTGAACTCAATTGCAATATTCGTATCGGTATCGGAATCGGTATCGGCGATATTTATTTTTAAGTATCGGAATCGGTATCGGATCGGCAAAACGGCGTATCGTTACATCCCTAATCTAAACGTATAAAAATTGGAAAAGTTTATCCTCCAATTATAATTGACATTATGTTCAATTTTGTTCTTACTAAGCTCTAAAGTGAAACGGCAATAAACTGATATCCCAACTATTTGAAGATATTAAGACTATTGGAGAACGACTTATGCATTATGGTAACTGTTTACATGCAAACGAATTTAATATAAAAGAATAACTTTTGATATCCTTAAGGTACGGTCACACTTGGCAAATATTTGCCGAAAAAAAAACGTGACCAACAGACTAGCTAAAATTGTATTTCCTTTAATTGCAATATTTTTTAAACATTAGTTAGCAGTTATTAAAAATAATATAAAAATCGATTTTGCAGCATAATGAACTGTATTTTGTGAAATAAAAACCAAGTTAAATCACACTAACCCTGAGCAAAATTAGTGGTTACGTTTTTTTTGGCAAATATTTGCCAAGTGTGACTGTATCTTTACACTTGATAACAACAAATGGTCGAATCAATAGCGCGATTCTGTAACTTTTATTACGATAACCGTATCGTTAAAATAAATATAACGAAAATTTATCGAATTTGTTATTCAGTAACATTTATAACGATATTCGCTGTCGGTTAACTAGCGACAATAATGTGTCTGTTGTTAATCGATAGGCAAGAGTCAGCTGTGCAGCCGTAGCATGTATTTTATGCCAGTAATTAAAGTAATTAAAGACAATGAAAACAATTGTCTGTACACCGTTTCGCATGGACAAATTCATTTGGTTTTTCCATTCCTCTTTGCGCTTTTCGCTTTTTTCTAACAGAGATGCTACATGATATCGAATAAAATTACACAATCGCACTATCGTTACTGCAAGCGACTTATATGTCGACAAATGTTACGATTGTCGGATCGTTAAAAATTACAGAATCCCGCTACAGACCCGATTACGTTGGTTAATTGATTACGTTTGGTTAACTGATTACGTTGGGCTAACTGAAGTTTCTCAGAGGAGAATTTAGACCCGGGTGAAAGCTTCTATAATAAAATAAGCAAAATAATTCTTAGTACTCGTATGTTAACTCTCAATAATTGTATATGCTTTACATACAATATTAAGCGTGAATCTATTTGGTATTGTCTGCAAAATATTGGAATCGCAGATAAAATTATTACAATGTCGTGTGCTAAATATACAGCGATGCACCCTGTAAGGTGCGTTATGTGAAGGTCTATGTAGTGAACATTTCCAAATAAAAGAACGTGTCCGTCAGGGATGTGTGCTCTCACCAATATTATTTCTCCTAGTACTAACTGGACTAAAGCAAACGCTGAAGCCAAAGACGGAATTCAGTGGCATCTAAATCAACGTCTACTGGAGATTCTGTAACTTTTATTACGATAATCGTATCGTTAAAATAAATATAACGAAAATTTATCGAATTTGTTACTCAGTAACATTTATAACGATAGTCGCTGTCGGTTAACTAACGACAATAATTTTTCTGTTGTTAATGGATAGACAAGAGTCAGCTGTGCAGCCGTAGCACGTACTTTACGCCAACAAGTAAAGTTATTATTCTACAACATATAGAAACATATAAACACTTTTATGTATAAAAATAACAATATTTCTGTAATTTAGAGATTTATTTTAACACATATTTCTCAAAATTAAAGAAATTAATGAAAAAATTTTCTGTACACTGTTTAACATGGACAAATTCATTTGTTTCTTTTTTCATTCCTCTTTGCTCTTTTCGCTTTTTTTAACAGAGATGCTACGTGATATAGAATAAAATTACACAATCGCACTATCGTTACGGCAAACGACTACATATGTCGAAAAATGTTACGATTGTCGGATCGTTAAAAGTTACAGAGTCCTGCTACAGGATTTAAACTAAACAGACGACATATGTCACATCTAACGGCAAACTCAATTGCCCGGAAAAAAATATTATCGCCGTTTGTGTAAAAATAAATATGGGAAAGACGAAGGTTCTAAGAACAGCGCTGGTGTCAGAAAGAGAATTAATAATGCCAGACACGCCTATGCATCCCTCGGCAAAGTAAGTAGCTCGTCTACTATATTCTGCTTGGAGGCACTCTTATGGAACACTGGGTGAATCGAAAAGTCGCCAAAATTGCATTACTGTGTGTCACATAATTTTTGGAAGCTTTAACTTTTGTAAATGGTAACTGATTTCACTGATTTTTTATGCAGCGTAATCTAAATTAAAAGGTAAAGTGTCATTATATCTCGTATACTGTTAAAGTAATTTTACTTACAAACATTTTTTTAGAAATCGCAAATTGTTAGTTTATTTGTCGATCTCCTTTAAAAACATTAAAATAAATTGTTTAAGTAAAAATAGAACTTTGTTAACAGAACGACTTAAACTAAACGTGAAACACAGGACACTGCGACCGAAGTAGATCTATTATATCCCTTGTCAGGTGCTAGAGCCCCTCATCTAGACCTATTCTCCTGAGGAATCTCAAGATTGCCAGTGGGTCTAGTGTTGGCAGTTCCCAAACCTCCAATAGGTGCTTGCCCAACTGGCTACATCTTCTGTGGCATAAAGCTTCACAGTCCTTCAGAGTATGCTCTGGAGTTTCATCGTCATAGCCGCAGAATCTGCACAGGATGTTACTCTTAATGCCAAGTCAATGGCCTGTGAGGAAACCTGTGAGTATTCTTAGAGTGTTTTTACCTAGGGACATGAGTGCTATTAAATGATTTTCGTTATATATTCCAATCATTAGCTTTGCATACCTCAATCCAGCGGGATTGAACCAGTGGTGTTCCCTAGTACTCTTGATATCCATTTCTGGCCCGATCATGGGTATACTAGCCCCCTTCTGGCCATTTTGTCTCCATTTTCGTTTCCTACCACCACGGCGTATCCTGGAACCCAGGAGAGTGTGACCTTATTCATGCTGCTTAGCTGATTTAGCTTAATGCGGCATTCCCAAGCTAACTTAGAGGTAAACTCATATGAGTTCAGTGCTTTGATAGCAGCCTGACTATCTGAGCAGATGGCTATTTCCCTCCCTAGGTAGCCCCTGTCAAGATTAAATTGTGCTTATCTCTCAATGGCATAAACTTCCGATTCAAAAATGGTAGGAGCTTTTCCCAAGGACTCGTGGTAGTTAGTCTTTGGTCCTACAACTCCCACACCCGAGCCTGCTGACGTTATGGAGGTATCAGTATACTACCTGATGGTGCCAGTTCCCCCATTCCTTTCTGTTGGCCAGAACAGTTTCAAACCTCTTGTCAAAGTCATACACTTTATTCATCACATCAGAGGGTTGCGCAAGTAGGGGAAATCGTCTTGCCAGGTATGATTGCTCCCATTGGCTTAGACAATCCCTGCCAGTGCTTTTTCCCGCGATGCTGATTACTTTTTGCTTGACAGCAGTCTATATCACAATCGTCAGAGGTGTGACTTCAATGAGGACTTCCATAGCCGCCGTAGAACACGTCCTCATAGCCCCTGTTATACAGAGTCATGCTAGCTTCTGTAATTTCTCTAACCGATCTCTGGTCGTAGCCAGCCTGACCCTTTCCGACCAGGCAACTGTACCATAAGTGATGATAGGTCACACTTTGGTGATATTTATTTTTATCTTTTTAAAATTAAAAGATTTTTTATTTTTATAAAAACAGGTCTTTTTGTTTTAAGTTTTTTATTAGAATGAATATAATTTAACATAAAAAAACAAGACTTCAAAAACAATATTAAAAGTTATAATAAAATATTTATAACAAGTTGTGTTAAACATATAAAATTAAAGTAATTTATTAAAGATACAAAGGACACTACATAACTTCCCCTCTCAAATAAAAAATAAATAAAATTTAATTAATAATAAATTACGTAAATTTATAAGTGATTTTATTATTGATGTTGTGATCATAATTTCGATCATCTTTATTTACAAAAGCTGGTTTGATTAAATCTACTGAAACTGACCGAACTATGTTTCCGTATTGAATTTTAAAACATTTTTTATTCCGCTCTATTACTTTATAAGGTCCTTCAAAAAAAGAGGATAATTTAGACAGATGAATAATTCGCAAAAATACATATTCACAATTTTCGAATGCTTTTGGTGTGTAAGATTTTTGTTTGTTGTGATAAAAAATTTTTGTTCTAACTTCTGAAAAGTATTCCCTTAATTGCGAAAGCACCACGTCGCTAGGTGTATTTTCCTTTGATTCCATAATAAATTCACCTGGAATTTTTAGACACTGTCCGTAAACTAATTCTGCTGGTGAACATATCAGGTCTTCTTTAACACACGTTCTCAAACCCAATAAAATTAATGGTAATGCGTCACACCATTTCTTAACATTATTGCTCGTTAGAATTGATGTTTTCAGTTGGCGGTGAAATCTCTCAACCATTCCATTGGCTTGGGGATGATAAGCTGAGGTGTGTATCTTATGTGATCCAAGAATTTTTGTAATCTCAAAAAAAAATTAGATGTGAACTGAGTACCTCTGTCAACGGTAATTTTTTAAAGGCACTCCAAATCTAGAAACAAATTCATTAATGAATTTCTTGACAACAGTCGAAGCTGTTATATCGGTAAGTGGATATGCTTCTGTCCAACGAGAAAATCTATCTATTATTGTTAAAATATATTTATTATTAAATTTGAGTATATGAAGAATTATTCAAGCTAATCAGGCCTAACGTATTTAATGTTAATAAAACAAATTTATTACATTTTGTACCCAACGTTTCGTCAATTTTTTGTTGACTTCTTCAGGGGCTTTCGTAATATGAAGATTCTTAGTTACATAAATATTACAATAAATAATTGCATTTTAATATAAATTAATTAAAATTATTAAACCACTAAGATATTTTAAGCAAATAATTTTTTTTTTTTTTTTTTTTTTTTTAATTATTATCACAGACTGTTGTTAAGTTTTTATTTGATTGCAACAATGTAGCTCGCGCTGATATTATTCGTATCTGTTTATTATTATATGAAACAGGGAGAGGTCCAACAATATCCATATGAATGTGCTCGAACCTTCCTTTTGGAATTTCTATAGGTTCTGTCATTGATTTAGTGTAAATATTGATTTTAGATTTTTGGCATACTATACATTCTTTTGTCCAGATGTTAATATCTTTTTTCATAAAAGGCCAAAAATATTTACTCACTATTAATTTCCTAGTAGCTCTCACTCCGGGGTGTGATAGTGAGTGTAGGGGTTTAAAGATTGATGTCCTCCGCGAAACTGGAACATATGGACGTATATATTACTAGTCACGTCACACCATAGTTTATATTTTTCAGAAATTTGTATTTCCTTTAAGTTCAATTTAGAATTTTGGTTTAAAATTATGTTTTGTAGTACATCATCTTTTTGTTGTTCTATTAATAATTCTTGAAGATTTATATTAGGAGTGCAAATAGTGCAAATTTCCGGTAAACGAGATAATGCGTCTGCGACGATATTATATTTTCCAGACACATGTCGAATATCATTACTAAATTGAGCAATAAACTCCAAATGGTGCATTTGACGAGGAGACTTTTCACTTTTTGAATTCAAAGCATTGATTAAAGGTTTATGGTCTGTAAAAATAATAAATTCTCGACCTTCTAGGAAATGTCGGAAATGTTTAATTGTAAGATACATCCCTAGTAGTTCGCGATCAAATGTAGAATATTTTACTTCACGAGGACTAAGCTTTCTAGAAAAGTATGCTAAGGGTTCTAAATGGTTTTTACAGTACTGTTGGAGAACTCCTCCAACAGCTACGATAGATGCATCGACGGAAATAGATAACGTACAGTACTTATCAAAATGATTAAGTAAAGTTTTTTCTGAAAATTTTATTTTAACATTTTCAAATGCCGTCTTTGTACTCTGGGTCCAACAGATATCTTTTACTTTCAACTTATTTGCTTCTGTTTTAATAGTATGCAAAGGAATAAGATATTGCGCTAATTGCGGGACATATCTATGATAATAATTGATAATTCCTAAAAACTGATGTAATTTTTTAACAGTTTTCCACAAGTTATTGATGGAAATTCTGCTAGAAGAGATGCTATTTTGCTGTTAATATTACATAATTTTACAGAAAATAAGTTTGAGTAATCAAAATGTGCAGATGATACTACATTATTTAATGTGTCTATTAGCTGTCTGTTCTTAATATCAACTAAAATACTGAATCTTTCTAAAAAATTTGCTCCAATAATTGGAATTTTAATATCTGCTAAAATGCATGGGAAGGAAAATTTTTGACCACAACCTAAGTCTATATCAAAGTTTTTGATTCCAAATGTACGTATTGCAGTTCCATTTGCCGCAGTAAGAGATATTTCACATTTTTTCTTTTCTCCTTTAAATTTTTTAATTGGGAATGCAGAAACGTCTGCACCCGTATCGACTAAAAACTTTAATTTAGTATTTAAATCAGTGATAAATAGACGACGTGATTTTATTATAGAATCCTCATTATGAGTCGTCAACATAATGGGGCTATTTAGTTTAAAGATTTTGATTGAAAATTATTAAAATATTTACATGATTCTTCACACTTTAATGCTTTTTTACCGAAACGTGAGTGATACCAACAAATATCTGATTTTCTATTTTCCTGCATAGAATCTGGTGATTTACGTTTGAAGAATCTATTTGATCTAGCTACACTTATTTGGTCAATATTTGATGCTAGTTTATCTATCTTTTCGGTTAGAGTAGACGTTAATTGCATAATATTTTGGATCACATCATTTGTCGATATTTGAGCGATATTAGTAACTGACGAACTTATGTTGTGCATCTGATAAATTTTATCAGCTAAGACAACAATTTCATCAATTGATTGTAAACTAGAGGATATCAGATGCACTTAAATATATTGAGGTAATCTTTTTTGCCATAACTTGAAAATCAATTCACGAGAAATAAAAAGAAGTGGAGCAGATAAAATAATTAGTTCTCGGAATAGTTCGGATGGTTTTTTGTCTCCCATATGAGAATCAGAAAATATTTCGTCGAATCTGCTTTCATTATTAAGAGAAAACCTTTCGCAAAGTATATTTTTAATTGTTTCATATTTATCAACAGAAGGAGGGTTTTGAATAAGGTCAAGAATTTTTAAAATTGAATCTTGTGATAAAGACGTAATTACAAATTGGTATTTGATATTGTCATCTTCTATATTGTGAAGTTGAAATATTGTTTCTATTTGTAAAAACCATGCCATTGGACATGATGTCCAGAATTAAGGAAGTTTTAAATTACTTCTATTATGAATGTTATTTATTGAATTTTGAGTGGGAGGTATGTTATTGATATTGTGAGTGTTATTTGTTGCATTTTGAATAGGAATTATGGGATTATTATGATTGGAAGATGGTGCCGTAATAGCATCTTGGAATATTTCTTGACTAGTAGTAGTTCCGGACCGCGTTAAAACCATTTTTTTAAAGAGAGATGCTACAATATGTGTATGTACAAAGTTATAAGAAAATGGTTCAAGCTAATCTAAATATATTGTCAAATATGGACTAAAGAACAGTGTAATATTTGTAATTATGTAATTATAAAATTGTTTTGTAAGTGGTACTTATCAGAATAATAAATATTTTGATCCAGGTAATTTGATATTTATCATGTATTCGGCTTTTGATAGGATAATTTAAAATCTTCCCAGGTATAATATATCTTACAAATGGCTGGGAATGTTCATTTGAATGTTTTGATCCAGAAACTTGCTTCAATTTGATGGCAGTCTGATGATCTTTACGTATGTAAATATTTTTGATATATATTAGCGGTAGTTGAAATAATCCTTTAGAGTAACAGTATTATAATTTTTGTGCATATAGCACATATTGGTTTTTGTTGTTCGATTGCAGGATCGCCAATTTGGTGATATTTATTTTTATCTTTTTAAAATTAAAAGATTTTTTATTTTTATAAAAACAGGTCTTATTGCTTTTAGTTTTTTATTAGAATGAATATAATTTAACATAAAAAACAAGACTTCAAAAACAACATTAAAAGTTATAATAAAATATTTATAACAAGTTGTGTTAAACATATAAAATTCAAGTAATTTATTAAAGATACAAAGGACACTACACTCACTATCATGATGTATATCCGTCACAAGATTTTGGGTATGCAACCCCATATTTTTCCTGCAACAGATCTACAAACCATTAGTGCTTTTGTTACCTTGTCAAGAGTTACTTCTAAATGCTGTCTCCATAACAGAGTTGAGTCTAATATCACTCCGAGATACTTAACTTCCGATGAGCTTTCTATTTGCACGCTATCTACTCGGATGTTTTTCCAGCGTGGAAGTGTCCTCCTCCTTCTGAAAGGGACAATTGTACTCTTTGCAGGGTTGATATTCAACCTTACGGATAGACACCATTCCTTCACTATCTTTAATCCATTCTGTATTATATCACACAACGTCTCTTCAAATTTTCCTCTTGCAATGACAACGGTGTCATCGGCATATTCTTGACACTCTATGCCATTGCTCGTTAGTCTGTGCAAGAGTACGCCAACTACGAGGCTCCACAAAAGTGGAGATAGTACACCGCCTTGGGGGCATCACCTGGTCATCCTTACTGCAAGATATTCTACCCCTACTTGGGTCTCCGCAGTCTTACTCTCAAGCATGGGCCATATCCGTCTGAATATGGTGTTCCAACTCCTTTTCTTTCAAGTGCAAATGTAACGGCAAAGTGCTCTGTATTGTCGAAGGCCCCTTCCACATCCAGAAATTCACAGACCCTGATCGTGGTTTTAATATCAAAACCAAATTGTGTATTACAACCTTAGATGTGAAAACACTATTACGCGAAAACCGACGAAAAAATAAACGATAAACAATACTGACAGAGCTTGTGAATTGGGCAATTAAATAAAAGTGTATAAGTGCAATTAATTTTTATATGAAAAATACCAAGAACAAATATACACTACTGTAAAGTGATACAGAAATACACATAATATATAGATACAGGCAAATAAATTAAGGAAAGTGCGAGTTTAGCTCGCACACGAAGGATTCCGTACAAATACACAGATGTATATCCCTTTTCATTTTTGTCCTTTTTCAATTTAGTTTTACCTTTTTGTTTAATTTTAGTTTTTAAATTTTGTTTTTCTTGATTTGTTTTGTTTTTTTGCAATTTTTGGTTTTTTGCAATTTTTTTGTTTTGTTTTTTATCTCATTGTTTTAGTTGTGGCGATTTTTTTTTTTGTTATGGCGTATTTTTTTTTTTTTTTGTTTTAACGTTTTTTTCGCTTTTTGACGATATATTTAGTTTTAACGATTTATTTTAGTTTTGGCGCTTTATTTTTGTTTTTGATTTTTGGTGATTTTTTTAGTTTTTTCGATTTTTATCTTTTTAATACTTTTTTTCGTTTTGGCGATTTTTTCAGTTCTTGTAGATTTTTTTAGTTTTGGCGCTGTTTTTTTTTTTTTTTTTTTGCTTTGACGCCGTTTTCTTTTTGGTGACTTTTCCATTTTTGGCAATTTCTTTCGATTTTGATGATACTTTTAGTTTTAGTTTTAGTGCTTTTTTCGTATTGATGACTTTTTTCATTTTTTTAAGTTTTTTTGGCGATCTTTTTAGTTTTGATGATTTTTGCGGTTTAGCGATGTTTTTAATTTTGGTGCTTTTTTCCTTTAAGCGTTTTTTTTTCATCTTGGCGATTTTTCGTTTTGACATATTTTTAATTTTGGAATTTTTTAGTTTAAGTGTTTTCGAAAATTTCCACAGTTTACCTCTTACGGCAGATTGTCTAAATTACATAGTAAAATTACATTAGCTGATAGAACACCCTTTAATTTTTATTGCTTTAAATATCAGTGTTAATTGGTGTAGTCTATTCTACAGACTACACCAATTAACACTAACATTGAAAATTTAAAGTGTCCATATATAAGTGTTTTTGTATATATTACATTAGTATTTCAACATTTTTCGTTGCTCGCTTTCAGGTCCGTTGCTCTTACGGTTCTCGAGAAAACAGCTTGTGACAGACGGACAGACGGACAGACAGACAGACAGAAGGACAGAATAGGTTTCCTTTACACTTTTGGTGTACGGAACCCTAAAGAGTATATGCGGATTTAAGTCGCAGCTAGTTACAATTTGACTCAATAACTACTTATCTTTGTTTGAGAAGTTCCAAAAATAAGGGGTACCCCTTGCATATGTTTTTACATTGTCACATCAATTAACTGGCTATTATTCAACTTACTTGAAGCTAAAAAATAAGTAGTCAGAAAAAATAAATAAAATTTAAAAAAAATTTTACACATTATATTTTGTTTATAATTTTTCACACTAATTTTTATCCAGCTGGGATACGATCCTGTGCTTGTTGAGATTTGGAGACAAGGGCCCATACTCATAGTCATAAACAGAGTATACTTTAGGATTTTAAGACCAGTATTGCCATACAAAATACTGGTTTTAAATTCTTAACGTATACTTTGTTTTGACTATGAGTATGCGCCAAGGACTTTACTCACTCAGCTATTGTTGACTTATAAGTTTAAGCGACAAAAACTAGTTATCATACACAAATACATGTTGACTTAAAAAGTGTTTGTCTACCTATTTTATTATATATAACAGCAAATTACTAATTTTATTAAAAACTAAGTAGTAATTCTAATATGAAGCATAGTAATAAGATAGATAATTAATTACAAGTCATTACTTTGTAATCCATTAAAAAAGTACTACCGACTACAAAAATTACAAGCGTTTTAGCTGGGGTAATATAGAAATACACACGATACAGAGGCTTGTGAACTGGACAATAATAATTTAAAGAGATTTAACATGTATCAGATTTCCTTTGCCTAAAATACTATTGAATTTATAATAAAAAATGTTCATCACAAATCCGTCGCAAAGTTATTCAGTTCTTGCACCATCCTATTGTTCATTATTCAAATATGTTAATTTAAATAATAAGTGAACCAATATTGTAGAATAAGGTAAATAAAAACATAAAATTTATTTTGGGTTATAAAATTGATTAACTTATTTAAAGATTTTTTTTATTTAAATATTTCAAATTCGTTTATACATCACGTACCTTGACCACTATCAAATTTATGTATGAAATATTCAAATTTAAAGTTTTTCATTTTCTACATTTTTGTGAAGAAAGTATATTATTCCGTCAATGTTTTGTAGTTTAAGAAAAAAAACTTCTTTGACACTTGAAAGACAAAACTTTTTTGAGAATTTATTTCATGTTTGCTTGTTAATAATAAAATGCATTTCTTTTTTTTTTTTGCTCAAACTATACAAGTACCTTAGAAAAGTTTTAATAAATTGAATTTTCTTGTGTTGATTTTAGCTTTCAGGGACGCAAGTACCAAAAACAAAATTAATTTTGAAATATATTGAACTTTCAATGAATACCACCAAGGCATAAGTGGTTATATATTGTTGGGCATTTAAATTAAGGACTATTATTCCTAAATATAAAGGAGGAAACAAATTAATTTCAGCCGAGCTAAGGTTCATCGATGACATCTCGGGTTTGGATATTTAGAAGCTTTGAAAAATGTAGAACCGTATAGTAGAAATCATTTTGTATGAGATGAAAGAGGATCGCAAAGAACTTTAGAATATGTAAAATTAGCACGTTAGCATAACAACATAAGGTGGTATCCTCGTGCGGACGTTGCACACTGGGGATTTCGCGGAAAAAAGTCAAATTGTCAACACACTCTTCATGCAATATGCAGTGATATTTTGAAATTTGAGACTAAATGGTACAATCAAAGCAATAAGAATTACTCCGATCTGACGGCTAGTTTTTTGTATAGCTGTCTCAAACTCAGTACTTGAATGTTTTACCGAACCAACTTAATTTAAACCTAAGAATTTCAAAAATATTATTTTATTATGTGAGCTAACGTTTTTCTTTTTATTTTTTATTTAAAGTAGGATATTTCAGTATAGTAAAATTGAAAAAATAAACTTTGCAGAGACTTAAGTTTTTTATTTTTTTTTTATGAACATATAACAAAAATCCCTTTTTTCTCCAAATCACTACTAATACATTGTCTCATATCTGTTCTTACATTTTTAATCAATTTCAAGTGCCACCAGGTGCCACCTCGCAATTTGTTGCATTACACAGTACAAAATTTTTCAGCTGATTGATTCGCGACTCAATTCTGATAAGGCTCTTTTGTTTAACATAACTCAAGTACCACTAGCCGGATTTTGCTTAAACAAATTCAGAAAAATCATGAATTACAATTACTTTCATCTGTTTATATAACGTTTTGCTACATAAGCAACAGTTTCGCAGTTGTAAATAAATGTATGAAGCAAAAAAATATGTTTTGCCTAAAAAATTAAATTTTTTTGTTTAATTCATAAAAAATCCAAAATGGTAAAAAGTAGCAAGTCCTATTACTTTCACGTAAAGTCGCATAACCTATGAACAAAATGAGACATAAATCATGAAAATCGATGAACGCGTTTCGCTTTTATTCACAATTAAGTAAAGGTATGAATTTAAAAAATTTGCTCGAGATATGCACAAAATTCTTTGGAAAAAACATTGATGACTTTTTTTATGATTCTCAGAATTAAAAAAAAAGTAATAAACTTTGCAGTAGCAAAGTAATAAGCGCTAATAAATTTGCGTCGACAATTAAAAGGAAAAAAGGAAAGTGCACTTTTTTAATTATTTGGGTTTTTCCGTTAGTTACCTGCATGATTTTTTTACAGAAATTGCACCCACATTTATGAGTGCTCATGTTTTGGAACGTTTCGAAATATGCGCCCATTCATAAGTACCTGTCAGTAAAATATTGAAAAATATGTAGTATTTATATGTGTTCATTGATCGATTTTTGTCATTCAACAAGTGCCGACGAACGCGAAAAGTACAAGCGATTTTTCTCCGGTTTTTTAATTATAACTGAAACTAAGGCCTAAGAGTTTTACGACAATGGAAAGTTTTTCTATTTCACATGGGGTTTTATGCTCGAAACTTCTGGAGCTTGAAAAAGACAGAACAAAATTAAAACAGTTTTTGCAACAATCGCACGTTGGCTTAAACAAAACTAGAGCATGTGAAATTTTGGATACAATATATAAAGGCTTTTACTTTAACTTCAAACAAAGATGGCAGGATTCTAATCGTACGAAGTCGCGATTAGAAAAAAAGAATGCAAATTGGCTTGAACGCACATTTACAATTAAGTTTACTGAGGCTGAATGTTCTACCAGTTCTCCACTTGGTCGGCCACGTAAATCGTTTGAGGAGTGCTGTGATCGCGCCAAACAATACAAAAGGGATGAAGTACGTGCTATATTTCCTCAAGAAGTAATTGATTTTACTTCTAGTATTTCAAAAACCAACCATAAAATTTGTACATTAAAAACTTTGGGGATGTTTACAAAGCTTGAACTTACAAAACAAAAATACGAGTATCTAATCCACTGGTTACAAAATGAAGGGTACAAAATACTCGTACCATACAAAGAACTCACGAAAGAAAAAACTAACAGTTATCCTCAAGGAATTTCTATTACTGAAAGTTCATGCAGTGTATCTCTGGATCATACTGCTAAAAGAGTCCTAGAGAACAAGTCAGTAAAGGAAATAAATGAAATTGAAAGCGGAAATCCAACAATGTACTATAAATGGGGATGTGATTGGGCATCTAGTCAAAGCGAATACCAACAGAGGTTTTCAGATGATCAAATTTCGCATTCTCATTTTAATATGACATCAGTTGTACCACTTAAATTATCATTAAGTGATGACATAAATAAATTAGTATGGAACAACAATAAACCTTTTTCCACACAGTATTGTAGAACACTACAGTTTGCATACGTTAAAGAGACACCTCAAGTTATACGAAAAGAAAAGAGAAGAGTCGATGAGGAGATATCTCAACTAAAAGAATTTTAGTTAACAGTAAATAATCGCAACTTTAAAGTAAAACATGAATTATATTTTACAATGATTGACGGCAAGACAGCACAATCATTAACAGAAACACCAGCAGCATCTTCTTGTTTTATTTGTGGAGCCACAACATCCAAGATGAATAAAATCGAAGAAGTTCAACCTATGCTCGTAAATGAGCAAGCACTGCAATTTGGTATGTCACCACTTCATGCGCGTATTAAGCTGATGGAGTGTCTTTTGCATGTAGCTTACAATATTGAATTGAAACGTGGGAGAGTCGACTCAAATACTCGTCCGATAAAAGAAGCCCGAAAATGTTTGATAAAGCAAGCGTGAACTTAAAGAGAAAATTGGAATACAGGTTGATACTGTCAAGAGGTTTTCAATAATTCTCGAAACTATAACAATCACCGAGGTAGTAGATCCAAAAAATATTTTATGATTTTTGTCTGGAGACGGCAAAAGAAATTGTTGCAGTGTACGAGTGGTACAATATGCCACATACACTTCACAAAATTCTGATTCATGGAAAAGATATAATTGAAAAGTGTATTTTTCCTATAGGCTTACTATCCGAAGAGGCTTAGAAAAGTCGTAACAAAGACTATAAAAAATATCGCCTTAGGCACTCCAGAAAATGCAGTCGAATTGCACCGAATGATGGTAACATCAGATCCCATGATCTCACATTTGACTCCTTCATTTATCCAGAAAAAGCATAGTGTTATAAGCGACGAAGTTAAGGCTCTTTTACAATAATAAATTAAATATAGACTTAAAATAAATAATAAACTAAAAATTTAAAAAATCATTTACATTTTTTTTTTGTTAGTTAGGGCTTTTTACATTGTAAATAACGATATACATTTCTCTAACTTTCTTTATTTTGATTACTTTTATGTATTACTATATAAATAAAACTAAATTTGTGACGAAATTAAAAATAGATTTAAAATAAATAATAAATTAAAAATTTAAAAAATCATTTAAATATTTTTGTTAGTTAGGGCTTTTTACATTGTAGGTAACGATATATATTTCTCTAACTTTCTTTATTTTGATTGCTTTTGTGTATTACCATATAAATAAAACTAAATTTGTGATGAAATCACTGAATTTTTTGACAAATATATTTTTTTCCTCACCTCCATACAAAAATCCCCAGTGTGCGTCGCACAGTGCTGTGTCCCATAGACAAAAATACAAAAGAAATAGAAGTACTTATATTGTAGATGAAAATGTATCGATCGAGAGATAACAATATAATTCAAACGAATTTTAAAGAATTTTTTTGATTTAAATCTTTTTAATGGCGCTAGAGGACGTTAAAGTCAGAGAAATTTGAGTAAGAATTGCTGGAAAACAAATGTAAAAAATTCATTTTTTGGAGTAGGAGATTGAAATTTTTTTCTGTAATACTTATCTATATTTAGAACTAGCTACAAAAGAAATTTGATGTGAATTCTTTTTTAACCGACTTCAGAAAAAGGAGATATGTTATCAATTCGTCATGTACTTTTTTTATGTATGTATGTTCCTTCAAAACTCCGCCATTTATGAACCGATTTCGGATTTTTGTTTCTCTATTCAAAAGGATGTACATCCAGATTCGACCCGTTGTAAAGTGGGCGGGGTCACGCCCATACAAAGTAAATACACATTTGTTATCTATTACTTCTACTCAACCGATTCTTAGGAAACTTTACACACACATTAAACTTCTGTTTAAATACTACATCAAGATCAAAAAAGTGGGCTGTGCCACGCCCAACCAAAATAAATATTCTTTTTCAACAGCTTCTACTAAACCGATTCCTATGAAACTTTGCATACACCTTTAGTTATCATTACAATACAAGATTATGTTTAGAAAAGTGGGCGGTGCCACGCCCAAGAAAAGTTAATAAGCATTTTAACTACTTTTAATTAGCCGATTCTCAGGAAACTTCGCATATAGATTTAGTTATCGTTACATAACAATACTGTTGTGAGAAAAGTGGGCAGTGCCACGCCCATGAAAAGTAAATATTCATTTAAACTACTTCTACTTATCCGATTCTTGTGAGACTTCGAACATTGGTTTGAAGAATGCTTATTTTTCGCTTAAGCTCTACAAAATTTTTAACTTTGTTGGAATATTAAAAAATAAAGAAAAATATGGTCTATGGGTTTTTTTCTGTTTTCGTAAATGTCTACTGTTTTCTAATAACTAGAAGAAAAAGCTAACAAAAATTTGACCACAACTTCAAAAAAAATAATTTTAATTTAATACTGATTAATAAAAAATAACAAAAGACCGAATATCTACAAACAAAAATTGAGTTTGTATTTTACGCTACAAGAGGGCGCTAAAGTCAAAAGTTATTTTTTAGCTTTTAAATTCATTTATTGAATCTGCAATTGTAAACGGAACTAACAATAAGTATTCAAATCTTAAAACTAAAATTGTTAATAATTAGTCCAGCCACTGCTAGACAAAATGTTAGGTTCAACGGTTGCTTCTTTAGATGTCTTGCGTCTCTCGTGTTCGGCTGAGAGCCGAAGTGTATCTCTCCTTCTCAGCCGATGTACCCTCTAAAATTAATGATGCTGTGGGCTAAAGGATTTGGATGCAATTCCAGTTTATTTTATATATGTTGTCACATGTTTTGAAAACACAGTTTTTATTAATCGAACATCTAGATCTTTATGGACGCGCTGGTTTTTGACATACCAAAGTGCCGCTGTAATCAAATGCAGAATTTTATTTTGTCGCGTTTGAATTTTCCCTATATTTTTAATGCAGATGCAGTGCCCCATAACTGAATACCATAGCACCAAATTAGTTTAAGTATTGTGTTGTATATAAGAAGTTTACAATCTAGACTAAGTGTTGAATTTCTTCCTATTAGCCAATTAAGTTGGACTACTTTCAATTTCATTTGGGTCAGCTTTGAATCTATGTGGGTCCTTCATGTTAGACGACGATCAAGATAACTTCCTAGGTCAAAGTGCTGCGGTATGATATGATTATTGATATAAATATGGGGACATGTTTGCCTGCGTAATGTAAATATAACATGTACACATTTCTGTTCGTTTATTTTTATTCTCCACTGCTTTAACCATTTTTTCACATGCAATATATATTCCGGCAATTTTTTGGATGCCCCTTGTCGACTTCCGCTTACGCTTAGAAAAGCTGTAACGTCAGCAAATGTTGATGTGTGAATGTCATAACCCGTAGGCATGTCGGAGGTATATATCAGGTATAATAGAGGACCCAAAATGCTGCGAAAAAAATTCATTTGGATTGTATGGAAGGTGAATGATGGGCGTGGCAGATGTTGATGAAGCTTGGCAAGCATCTGTTGTTTATTTTAAAAAGTTTATGTGCCAAATTCGAAAACTTTTGTTTGGATAGGAACAATTTTTGGATTGTATTTGAGGTGGGCAATTGGCATGGCAGATGTTGATAAAACTTAGCATGCATCATTAGTTTATTTTAGAAAGTGTATGTACCAAATTTGAAGACTTTTGTTTGGATATGAAAAATTTTATGCGAAAAAATGTATTTGAATTGTATGGGAGGTAAGCGATGGGCGTGGCTGATATTGATAAAACTGGGCATCCATCTTTTGAATATTCTAGAAAGTATGTGTATGAAAATTTAAGGCTTTTGCTTCTATAGGAAAAAATTTTATTTAAAAAAAACGATTTGGATTGTAGTAGTGGGCAATGGGCGTGGCCGATTTTGATGAAATTAATTTTTTTTTTTATTTAGTCAATATAATGCTCGATGCCAATTTTCAATGATCTAGGACAACTCCTTATATTTTTGCACAAAAATATATGAAGCTATCCCTCTGTGTGGCAGAGCAACGCTCACAACCTTTAAAATTTAAATAAATTATATGAAAGACTTGAAAAAAGTTTAACTCATGAATTGCCGGAAATTTAATCGTTGCAATTTTAGGATTCACAAGGTAGTCATAAAGTCATATGTTTTAAAATAATAACACGAAAAAATATGACTGAGCAACCCCTCATAAGTTAGTGTGCTATTTAAAATTTGTGTCAGCTGATAAAAAAGCAATTATAAATACTTGAAATCAGAATGAAAAGAACAAGTGAAAAAGTTAAAATAGTAGCCAGTTTGTTTTTAAATTATTCAACTTGTTAATAAAGTAAATAAAGCCCAGCTGAATATCTTTAAACTCTTCATTTTTAATTAAAGTATGTAAAATCAAATTGCTACGCACACAGAAAATGAAATTGTTCAAATACATAAACATAAATGAAACCAGCTGGGAACCAGTGGAAAAACGTTAGGTAGCTAGATGCCAGCCAGCTAATTTATACAAACAAAATTTTCTCACTTGCATATTTTTAAATGTTTCAATTTTTTTTATTTTAACTTGTTACACAGCTATAAAAATGTAATCAAATGTGAAGTTATAAAACTGTGAATTATTTTAAGTCATACTTTATTGTATATTATTTATTTATTTATTGTTATCCTATACAACAAGACATTAAAGCTTATAATTACAGTATAGGACTAGAAACAGTTAATAGTAATATCCAAAAAATAAATTTACATACGTTCATTTATATCAATGGCGGCGGATTGTAAATATTATCACCGGCTCAACTAAAGAGATTCGGCCGTTCGGCTCAGATTTTTACTATGACAAAACAATAACCACAGCACAAAAAGTCTTATTATTTTAAGACTTTTTTATTTGAAGCACAACAACAATGTTTTTAAACTATCTTAAAATATTTGCGTTTTATGACATTATGACATGATAAGACACCTTGTGAATACCCCAAATATTTTTATGAAAATTTCAGAAACGTCTTATAATACCAATTTTAACATCTTCTGGAAAAAATTTTTCGACGAGTAGTTTCTCTAAAAATTGCCCTGTGTTTTACCATACACGATTTTACATAATTTTTCTGTTAATTGGCCACCAAGATAGTGTGATCGATCACCATTTATAAAGTGACTCGTCTGCGCCGATAAACCAAATACGATTTATTGGCAAAATACGACCGCAAATGCTGCGAAAAGTGTTTAAAATTGGAGTTTCAGATTGCGCCAGCCGTGTCGGCCGCATTTCCCAAATCATATTTAAACATTAATGTCATTTAATTATTTCTCTATTCTAGTATGAACTATCATTAATAATTACAAGTACTAGTGTGTGAATGTGTGTTTGTTCAGTTTGTATAGTGTACATGTTCAAAATAAACTGAACAAACACACATTCACACACACTAGTACTTGTAATTATCAATGATAATTCATACTAGAATAGAGAAATAACAAGAAGCTTAGCACAAGACATAAAGAAAAAAGTGAATATCAATAACTATCAAATGAAATACAGGTCTAAGAGTAACAGTATGAATTAATTAAAGGTAGATGATATTCAACTCTTGACTGTTAACCACCGACTTTGGTCGAGTGGTCTACTCGGTAGAGAACTCTGAAGAGATTAGCGGGAGCTATCGAAAAATGTCAGTTCAACCCTACGTGCACTCAAACTTTTCTTTGTCTACTTGCTTTACATTTATCTCTAAATAAATAAAATATATAATTTAATTGAGAAATTAAATTAGTACCAAACTCAAGTCAAAATAATTAAACTACTTAAAAATTTTCATTTATTCTAAGCCAATTGAGCCACCAGTTGGAAGAAGGGAATAAATCCAAAAATATGGAACAGCGATATATGAAAAAAACTTCATTTTGTTCACATAGCCTTTAGAATATTTGGATAAAATGGAGCTACTATTAATTATGATTACATAGCAATAGACTAGATTACCAAATAATAATATTTAGTGATATATACACAAACAAACTTATCGGATTTATTCCCTTCTTCAAATTGATCAAAAAAATAAATAAATAAAAGGAAACTTTTTAGCAAATGTATATTTATTTTTTAAAAATAATGATTAAAGTATTTAATATAATTTATTCGTCAGCATTTTCAGCAGTTTCGGTTGTTGTAGTAGGTGAAGCGATAAATAATATTATCATAAAATTCTTTGAATTCGTCTGGAATGTGTAGTGCAATTTTTCAAATGTCATTAATATTTTTCGTATTTATTGGTATTTTGAAATTCTGGGCTTACATACTTTTTCTATAGTAAAAAACTGTCTTTAGGAGAGCCATCTATCTATAGATTCAGAATATGGTATATAAATTTTTTGACTTGAACAAAATTCAAAATATTTGACTTTTCGATATCTTGAATGTAGTTTTCTTATTCAATGCTATTTGAATGAAATTTCATAAATGCTTAATGGATAATGATGATGATGATGGCACAGACAAAAATTTTGTTTGATATATTGCAAAAAAATCCGGTAAATATTTTTGTTTGATTGAGTAAACTATTTTGTTTTTAGGCCAATTGTTTATTAAATTCAGACAAAAATATTGTTTGATATTTTTTTAGAAAATCCAGTAAATATTTTTATTTGATTTAGTAAATGAAAAAAACAGGTTTTTCCAATGAAATTGTTGAGGTATTTTTGTCTATATTTACAAATTCGTTTGTAGGTCCTTTCATAGACAAAATATTTACTATTTATTTCATTGAATTCCTTTACAGAAAATAACATCTAGTTTTTTCTGTGTATTCCTGTTCATCGGCCCCAAATTAGCTAAGAAAAACATCTCATTTTTGAGGTGATGGCAAAATGTTAAACATTTGTAAACCAGTTGAAAAAAAGAATAAAAGAAGAATTTTTTTTCCTTCTTCCAACTGGCTCTTTTTTATTCGCATGCAATTCTATTAAATATGTTTCAAGTAAACAACAATGTGCATAATTAAATTCTGGAAAAAATGGCGCTAATTGCCTTATTGCAACTGATGGTTCAATTGTTTTGTTTGTACCCATCATATCAGTAAACCAAAATCAATGAAACAAAAAGTATACCACTGAAAAGAAAACATTATTAAATGTTTTATTCAAAAATTTTTATTTGTATACAACACATCAACTCGGAAGAGGAGATATTTTTTGTGATATTTTATTTTGCAAACAAAATAACGCTGAAAAACTAAATTACAACAATTTTCTATTGAAATGTTGGGTTAGAAACTAGAATTTGCCTCCATTGGAAACCTTTAACAGAACTTTTCAAAATATTTTTTGCAAAAGCCACTTTATATGCAAGACAACATAATGGGAGAAAAAAGTAGCTGGCGGATTGAGATGAATAAAACAAGTGTAAAGTTTAAGCACTTACAATTTGCAACTAAAATACGCTAAATGTGTTAAATTCTGTCAGATTTATTTATTTGCCAAATATTTTTGATTTAGATAATGCAACTTATCATATTTTAAAGTATTTCGTAGCATCAAATATATTTGTGTGCTCTTATTAATATTTTATTTGTATATTTTGTACAATTAACTGGTATTAAGTCCGAGATTATCTTCAACTTCCTAAGCCATACTAGATGACATACAGTGTTGTCATTTCTTATAAGGAACGACTATAAATGATTACAAAACTATTATCAATACACTGACACACTGTCATCAGGGAAATGACGAACTGGAATCAATTTAATGGAAAAACTTTATTAATATAATGAAACTGATAGAAAATCGTCATAACGCTGGCCGTCATAATGCTATGTCAAGTGTCTTCGCTTTTGACTCCATGACACTTTTCATTATGGGATGTCGTCAACCTTTACATCAGCTGGTCATCTTGAAATCAATGGAATGATTAAAACAATTGTACATATTTACATTTTATTTATTTTTATTTTATGGCGTTTTCTTTTCTAGAAAAAATTTTACATTTTTTACTTTTTATTAAAAAAAATCGCAATTTAGCATTCCTTTAAAGTAGAAATTTATCATCGTAAGGGATCATACAATAATTTCTAATAAATTCACTTCCTCGAAAAATGATTATATTGCAAATTTTCATTGAAAAGTACAAACAATGCAAAATTTTTTTCTTTTTTGTAGAAAAGAAAACGCTATTATTTTTGCTTTCTGTTATTATTTTTTTATCCTATTGTCACTCCTGATGCGAGGCTCCTCAATTCATCGCATATTTAGAAGCTGACACTTTTGTCATTTCACCGCCGCCATAATCTAAACCACCTGCAGCTCAAAGTCGACATAATCATCAGTGATGTTACATACATATGATGACTAAGTGTCATAAATATGATGAAAAGGTGTCATACTCTCGTTTGCTTTAATGTTTAGTCTGCACAGTGGGGCAGAATCAAAATATTCGGAACATAAATAGGCGTTTCTAAACGGATAGTTCTATCAAAATAAAATTTCACACGGACATAGCAGTGGAGCATTTCTATTTATGTTTTAAGTAGCAACTCTCTTACTTGCTCAGAATTCTTAAAAAAGTTCCAAGAAATCAAAAACAGTTAAATTCAGACAAATTTTGCACTATCGTCCACACTCGATCCAAGGCTAATTTAACACTTTGACAAATAACAACGTACACAATAGTATTTGCAGAAATGGCAATGGTTTTGGAATCCCAGCTTTGCGATTTTCGAACATGTGGACGAAATTCAAATTTTCGATCTAAAATAGGTCGTATTACGAAGTGCCCAGGTCCAACTATATTAGGAAATTTAACTTTTTGTTTGCCATCGATTCACGTCTGTACTAGGGATGCAAACGATACATCGATGTTTAGAAAACATCGATGTGTAGTTCATAAACATCGATGCTAATATCGATGTTTTTATGGACGATACATCGACGATACACCGTTGTCAAAACTAAAAAACATCGACATCGTTCATTTAATCTGTTCGCGCTTGTTTCGTTTATTTAAATTTTTTTACGAAAATTTTTTAACATATTTAAATTTTTTTAATTATAAAAAAGTTTAAATAAAAAAAGATTATTCTTGATGTTCGCACAATGTGGAATTCGTGCTTTTACATGCTACAACACACAGTGGCTCCAATTGGAAAAAAAGGTAATAACTAGGTATCTTTGAAATTTAAGATCCGATTTCAAAATGATGTAGGTAAAAATCATAGAGGAGGACCTAAGCTTTAAGAATGGTGAAACTGAGACCATCCTGTTGAAATACACGGTGAGCTATAGGGTGTCAAAGTTGACTATCTCGGCCATCATAAACTTTGTTGGCCTCATAACTTTTAAAAATATCTGATTTCAATGTATTTGGATGTGTTGTATGTATTTGGACATCTAGACAAACAATATACCTAATATTTTCAGAGATATTTTTATATTTTGGTTTTGGCGGCGACTTTGTTCCCGATTTCGTAAATATCTTTGTTAAAAAATTTTAGAAAAAATATTTTACGATTTTAAATAAAATCCTTGATTATATGCGAAAGAAATTTTTATGTTATCTCAGTTCATGATCCGTGAATTCTTACTATTTATTAAAATATATGGCAATATTCTTATATTTAACATATGTCAATGATATATTGCATGGGTATTTTTGTACTTATTTCCCATTACGTATGAGTAATATGATAGCAAATACCATCATATTACTCATACGTAAAAAAAATTGGACATTCGCATTTTTTCAGGTTTTTTTATTGAATGCATGTCCCACAATGTCGACAAGTCGATTTCGTTCTCATATTTATATTGAAAACAAAAACAAATCTAAATTTTTTATTATTGTTTTCAATATAAATATGAGAATGAATTTAATTGGAAACAAAAATTATTTTTTGAAAAAAATTTGAGACAATTATGCTCTATTTTGGTCAAAATTTATCCATTTTCACCCTCATTTCAAAGTTTTAAAACAATCTGAAAGCAAAAAAACAGGGAGGATTTTATTATATAATGAATGCGCTGAAATATGTGCTCAATAATAAATGCTCCTAAGTCGGACATCGCGAACAAATATCATGCAATGCGTAAGCAGGTTTGTAAGCTATAACAACAAAACTCTCCTTTACAAACCTGCTTATGCCGAAGCAGTAGTTTTTTCTGGGACAACAGGACGTAAAAAGTATCAGAAAATTTTGTAAAATTTATTGATATTTTGTTAAACATGTCAAAAATCTCTTTAGAATCTCCCCAGGAAATATTTCAGAGTTGCTACAGAACTCTCTAGGCCATTTCGACAAAGATTAGAGAAATTCCTAAGGCAAAGAGGTTCACTTGCTTATCAACCACATTGGCACATTTTCTGATCGAGCCCCGACTTCGGCAAAAAAAAATTCTGGGTACATACATACGTATTAAATAATTTAATGATGAGTAAATAAAAACATCGATGTATCGTTTTTATTATCGATGTTTTTTAACATCGATATTTAACGTGGAAACATCGATGTTTTCAAACATCGATGTCTTTAAGAACGATGTTGCATCTCTAGTCTGAACAGATACCTTTCAGATAAGTATACATTTGCTATATGTTCCAAAAGAATTTTGTTATATGTAAAAGAAGTGGTGACGGTGCTGTTTTTAGCAAAAAAAAAACTTTTCAAATTTCAATTTAAAAATTTTAATATTTTTTAAATCAGAACTTCATAAAATTTTTGTTAAACCCTTTGTAATTTTGTTTTTTAACTAACGAAGGAAAAACTTTATAAATCTAATGACATTTGGATCCGATATCTAGAAAATACTGGACCAAAGTTTTTAAAAACTGAAAATTTTCAATTTTCAAATGCGTATAACCAACTAACTACAAGAGATAAGTATACAACTAAACATGTATCGACTAGATCTTATTAAGCGCTATAATACAGTAAAAAAGTTTTTAAATTGCATGAGTAACAAAAAATATTAAGCAGTAAAACATTTTCCAAATGCCGTAATTTCAGAATTCATAACTTCGTTCCTGAGCAAGTAGTAGAGCTAATATTTAAAGCATAAATAGAAATACTCCTCTGCTATATTCATGTGAAATTTTATTTCGATAGAACTATCTGTTTAGAAATACCTGATTTATGTTCCAAATATTTTGATTCTGCCCCACTGTGGTCTATGCATATAAGCAGTATTGGCTTGGCTTTTAAGAAAACCTGTTTTTTGACTTTATAAAAAAGCGTTTCAACACAAAAATAAAAATAAAACAATAATGTTTTTATTAAAATACAAATTATAAACGTTATAACATTGTTTACTTTGTTCTTTTATATATATTTTACACTTTAATAATCGCCCCTATCGCGAATAACAAGTGAAATTTACATATAGTCCCAAGAAATTTTCATTTCCCTTCGAGGGAAAATTGCTATAGTGAAAATTTTTTTCCCGCTATCAGTTCTCAGTGAATGTAAGTAAGGAAAAAGCTTAATAAAATAAAGTAAAAAACAAAGAGTTTTTTGCTAAGACCCAATAAGCAATTTTGCTTGAAATAAAGCGTAAAACAATTGGTATTCAAGTCGAACAATCCAGTTCCAAGGGTTGAAATACACTTTATTACAATAGCATTATCCAGTAAAATGAGAACTTGAAATCAAGTAAAATATTACAGTTGTAAAAAAGTTTAATTCAAGCCTTGAATTATAGTTTATTTCAGGCCTTGAATTTAAGTTTAATTCAACCCTTGAAATATAGTTTACATCAAGGGTTGAGCAAAAGTGTGTTTCAAGTTGAAAATATAGTAAATTTCTAGCTTTATTAGAAAATTATTTATTACACGCAAAGATTAAATTAATAAATTAATGGTGTCTATTCTGGAAAGCGCGTCAGAGAAGTGAATGTTTCCATGTGTTACAAAAGTCAAATCATTGTATGTATTTGTTGTACGCATTTCATTCACTTTTATAAACACATACTATGTAGGTACATTTTCATGTATTTTTGAAATTTTAGCAATTTAATTTTTATTTTGCATGTTTCTTTCACAACGCGGTTATAGAATATCGACCACTGATACATATATGTTACATAATTGCTCATTTTTTATACTTTTTCATTGAATTTTAGAAATTTTTTCAATATTTTTTTCAAATTTTTATTTTTTAATTCTGAAAAAGTATTTAATTTTTCATTATTTGACAAACAAAATAAAGTTTGAACATGCATTTTTGTTGCTTTTAAATTATTTTCAAACTTGCAAAGAACTTGAAGCAAAGCTTGAAATGAAGTTTACTTCCAGTTGAATTTCAAGTGCTGCAAGTTTAAGTTTTTAGTGCTTATTGGGAAATTAAAAAAAAACACTGCTAAGAATTGCAATTATCTTTTCATTCCATGAGGAAACAAAATCGAAGCACCCGAGCCATTGCAAGAAGCCTAATTCTTTGTTGTTAAATTAAATTTTCTCAGGAGTGAATAAAACTGTGTTTCTATATATTTTCGACGCGATGAATGATTCTCTACAGACACGAAAAAACCATTTGTTACTCCATCGCCGCAAAACTTAGTTCATTTGTACCAGAAAGGTGTTGCAAGAAATTAGTATTAAGATAAATTTGTTAGTGCAAAGGAGTCATTATTTGTGAAGCGGACAAGGCAAAAAATTTTTTTGCCGAAATTCTTTGATATTTGACATACCTATACTTTTGGTATATATGAATGGGTTTGCCAGATATTTTTTTGTATGATTTATATTTGTCTAGTTGCCGTTTCTGAAAAATTATTTTCTCATTATCGTTTCGAAGTAGTAAAAAATAAAAAAATAAGATAAATGATTCTTATTGGAAATCGTCTGATCTTTTAGAAAAAACTTTAATATGAAAAAAAAAAATTCAGGTGCGAAACCGGAAGTGACCAATTGAAAATAAAATTTGTTAAACTTCGACATGTTTTATTTTTTTATTTTCTTACCAAAACTAGCCTAGGGTGTCCTCATTATACCGTAAAAGTTTGATAATGTGATCTCCATAAGTTTAAAAGTTATGCAAATTTCTTTACATGAACCCCACCTTTTGGTCATTGTTGTAGAGAATCGCAATAAGATATCGTGTAAACCTTTCGTTTTAAGTATTACATGTGTTCAGCACTTTTATGTAAAACTCCACGAGAAATAATTTCATAGAACTTTTTAACTCTGTAGCGCTTCGCTGTATGGGTCTTTTTTGACCCTTTCTTAAAAAGGCTCAGAAAGCTCCCCTTCGGGGGCGCGATAGCGGGCTGGAATATTTTACAAAAAAATTGTTCATACAATTTTATTATAAGTAGTAGAAGACAATAAATTTCTAAACTCAAGTGGAATTCCAGAAATCACTAAAAACTAATTGTGAATAAATACGAAATTAACCCTCAAGCACATTTTAAGTTCTTACTGATTCCCGACGTTCCAGTTGTGTTTAGAAATTTATTGTCTTCTAAGACTTACAATGAAATTTTATGAAAACATTTTTTGTAGGATATTGCAGCACGCTATCGCGCCTCCGAAGGGGAGCTTTCAGGGGAGCGAAGCGCTACACGGTTAAAAAGTTGCATGAAATTATTTCTCGTTGAGTTTTATATAAAAATGCTGAACACACGTTTACACGATATCTTAATTCGATTCTCTACAACAATGACCAAAAGGTGGGGTTCATGTATAGAAATTTGCATAACTTTTAAACTTATGAAAATCACATTATCAAACTTTTACGATATAATGAGGACACCCTAGGCTAATTTTGGTAAGAAAATAAAAAAAATAAAACATGTCGAAGTTTAACAAATTTTATTTTCAATTGGTCATTTCCGGTTTCACACGTGAAATTTTTTTTTCAAATTTAATTTTTTTCTAAAAGATCAGACTATTTCCTATAAGAATCATTTGTCTTTTTTTCTCTTTACTTCGAAACAATAATTAAAAAAATAATTTTTCAGAAACGGCAACACTTTAGCACCCCATAACTCGACAAATATACATCAAAAATATAAAAAATATAAAAATATATTTGGCACACCCATTCATATCTACTAAATGTATAGGTATGCCAAATATCAAAGAATTTCGGCAAAAAAAATTTTTGCCTTGTCCGCTTCACAAATAATGACTCGAAGACAAATGGACTCTATTTACTGATTTTGTGCTAAAAATAAATACTTACAAGTTTAATAATCAACTGGAAGGATAAAATAGCAATACATGATGTATTTATTCAGTTCGCCTGCTAAAATCATCCATGATAAGGGGAATTTTTCATATTTTTATTCACGATTGCAAAAAATGGAAAGGGTAAACATTTCGAGGGAAAACGTATTCACGATAGGGGTGAATAAGTCGCTTCGTATTGATGCCATTCCAGTCATATCATAGATGACACTTAAACTATGTCAAAATTCTATGACGACGTTTGTCATCAGATTGATGTCGGTTTTTGTTTTATTCATGACATTTATCATTGCATTGATATCAGGATTCTGATGACAGGGCGTCATGAATTAGAGGATACATTTTTCTATGAGTGTGCCTGCCAACTCTCTCAGATTAGCTTACATTCTCAATAGGTGGGGAGCTATGATAGTTTTTTTTTTGTTATTTCGGAAGCAGGTAAAAATGTTTATATTGCACAGACTTCGGACCGATAAGTCGATAAGGAAAGATTATCTGATAGGACCACATAGAATGGTAGACTACTGTCTGTATCCGTAAGATTATTGATCAAAACCGGCTTTGCTTGCACCAAAAAGCTTAAACATGTAAAAGTCAGCCGTAAGGAATCTATATAAGCATGTGAATATAATAAAGAAATATCTCCTTTTTCACAATCTGGGAGTGAATATACTCCAGTAACTCTTTTGCATATGATGTTCTGAGCCATAGGCTGACAATACAATTTTGTTGTTAAGTAGCTGCTCTTCACAAACTGATGATGCTAATCAGTTTTCATGTCTTTCAACCTTTATATCAAGTTTTACGAAATATACCACAAGTTTGTGAACGTTGGAATTCTAAGTTCCGTAAGCATACCAAACAACTGCTGTAATGATGTCTTTCCTTAACATTTGGAAATGTACGAGTAACACACAAACATAAATTTCATTTTTGTGGTTACAATAAGATTTATATCGTTTCTATATTTCAAAGTTTTTTGTCTGCGTTTGTATTCCGTTTTGTAAAAATTCCATACTGTTGAATGGTATTGTACGGTGGCGCTTTATCAAGCTTATCGTTCAGGAAAGCTATACTTCTGTTAAATGACAGAATTGAAACAATTTTTTTTTTCAGAGGAAAAAAAATTGCTATGAATATAAACGTACTTGTCAGTTAAGCAAACTGTTAACAAGTATCTAATACAAGTAACATATTTTGTTAGCAAAAAACCAGAAAATAAGAGTCATATCTGACTAAAAGAAATATTTTGAAATGTTTAACTATTTCCTATAAAAGACATTTTTTATTTTTACGTCAATTTGATTAGGAGCATTATATAAATATATTTGATTGAACTTAAAGTTAAAAAATATTTCGCATCACCGCAGCAACGTATAAATTATTTAGTTTGTTTTTACCCTAGAGGGAAAAGAATCTGTCACAACACAGCTCACGTAACTGTTTTCCAAGGCCTAACAACCGGTTCGAGTTCCGGAACTTTATATGAAACGGGCCGGTAATTTAAGATGGCGTTGTCATTGGAGGAGGGCAATTGACATACACAAGATACTCTGTCATATGGCACTTTTTGGAGTGACAGTGTCGTAAGGTCCATGAACATTATGACACATTTTAGAGTGTCATAATGTCTACACCTAGATTGAGAAGTAAACATTTTAAAATATCTGTAAATTCATTTTACAGTACCCTTAAAAATTTGACCATTGCATGATACAATGTTGAAAATCTGTAGTATGAATTGATCTTC
Organism: Panzeria rudis; assembly: GCA_956483635.1. Classification (NCBI taxonomy): domain Eukaryota; kingdom Metazoa; phylum Arthropoda; class Insecta; order Diptera; family Tachinidae; genus Panzeria; species Panzeria rudis. The sequence goes on along the minus strand of OY101451.1, from coordinate 31,811,771 downwards.
ATCGATTCCAGGGCGACAGATAATAAGATCAATGGAAATAATATCAATTGATTGTATTTCCCACCATAGTGGTGCATATCCGGCCTTCGGCAGTTTTTCTAAGCACTGAGCATCATTGCAGTTTTTTGCTTAAGAAATAAGTTTTTCTGTAAATTGTGCAGATTTTGTAGTTTTTAAATTTTAATTTTTTAATCTCAATTTTGTTATTATAATCCCAATTTCTGAAGGTATACTTTTACCCATTTAGCTTAACATAACAGTGCCAAGGTTTACTAGTACTTTTTCAAAATATTATCGACTTACATCAAAAAGTAGGTATCGAAAAATATGCTGGTTACGATTTTCATGCGGTTACGACTCACTATATTAGTTAAATTGGTAAACAAAAAAGAACAACAAAAAAAAAAGAACACAAAATTTACGTTTAGAATGAGAATCAGCCATAATCTTGTGCAATTTGCTTACTTAACACATTCTATTGTTAACAACTTAAAAAAGTAATTCATTTAAAACGCTATTGTACGTTCGTAAATGTAAACAAATTTTTATAAAAAGTAGTTTAAAAATTTTTTTCGAATAATGGAATATTCGGCAAAAACTGTTCGAATTATTCTTTATTCTAAATTTAAAATGTTTGTTCCTTCGAACAAAAATGAAAATAAGTCGTTCGAATATTCGAATAATTCTTATTCGAGTGACAACACTAGTCTTGATACAAGCAATAACACTGGCAGAACTCGACGCCAATTGCCAATGCTCTTGCTTACTTATATTGCTTGGTGGCGAACACGTAAACATTTGAAAACATTAAATTGACAGTTTTGCTGAAGAAGATTGTGCGTTGTTTACACTGTGTCCTTTTATGTATGTGTGTAATTTATAATTACATAATTTTGGCTTGAGTTCGATTTTAATTTAATTTTTCAATTAAATTATATTTTTATTTAGAGATAAATATGAAGCATGTAGACAAAGAAAATTTTTGACTGCGCGGAGGGTTGAACTGACGTTTCGATAGCTCCCGCTAATCTCATCAGAGCTCTTTACCGCTTAGACCGCTCGACCAAAGTCGGGTGTTTGCAGTCAAGAGCTGAATATTATCTACTTTTAAGCAATTCATTAAGTGTCACTCTTAGAGCTGTATTTCATTTGATAGTTATTGATATTCACTTTTTCTTTGTCTTGTGTTAAGCTTCTTTTTATTTCTCTATTCTAGTATGAATTATCATTGATAATTACAAGTACTAGTGTGTGTGAATCTTTGTTTGTTTATCCAGTTTTATTTGAACATGTACATCCTTTTGCTAGGTGCCTTTAGAGTTTAACAATTAAGTTATGAGCTTAGTCGAACTATATGAGTTTATATCCAAAGAAATTTTAATTATTTTGGCTTGAGTTCGGTTTCAATTTAATTTTTCACTTAAATTATATTTTTATTTAGAGATAAATGTGAAGCATGTAGACAAAGAAAATTTTTGACCGCTAATCTCATCAGAGTTCTGTGTGTATCCCAATAAAGATTGATAGTGTGACCGAAACAGATTGTTGTCGAAATTTTGTTTTGCCCGATATGAGTCGAAAAAGATTGTAACAACATGCGACGATAATGGTACCGCCCAAAAATAAATTCTACAATTTTTTGAATTGTGTGCCTATATTGGACGATAAAAATTGTTACCAAGTTGCGTCATGTGCGACAATAGTGTGATCTTAGCTTTCTGTATATAGATAAAAAAAATGTGTTTAGTTGCACACTATCAATTTTAAAATATCTTCATTCATTTGTATGTATGTATGTATGTAATATAAGGGAGAATTGTATCTATGCTCTGGCCACTTTTCCTTTCAGTTGTACATAGAATGTGTGCTGTTTTTCTTTCATATACTTCTCTATACAATTGCTACATCAAGCTATTTTTATTGTGTAGAAGCTTATAATTGATGTAGGCCTTAGAATTATTTGAACAGGTTTGAAATCGTTGTCCTTTTATTGTTGCCTTCAGTTGCCCATAAATTACAACACAATTCAAAAGAAATGCATTAATTTTCTGGTATCTGGTATAATTTATGAATAAAAAGTACTTTGCTCACTGAGATACTTTCACAAAAATATTCCGGTTTGGTTTTGAACATTGCACCGTGGAGCAGAATCAAAATATTTGGCATATAAATCAGGCATTTCTAAGCGGATAGTCCTATTGGAATACATAAACATAGCAGAGGATTATTCCTATTTATTTTTTAAATAGCAGCTCTCTTAGTTGGCCACTTAAAATGTTTTACTGCTTGGCATTTTTTTGTTTCTGATCCGATTTCAAAACTTTTCGCTATATTATAGCCCCTGAAAAGATCTCGCTGTAAGTGAGTAAGTGAGTTATACTCATTAGTGAATTTAAATTTTTCAATTTTTCAAAACTTTGGTCCAGTGTTTGCCAGATATCGGATGCAAATATCATTCAATTTATAATTCTTTTTTTCGTTAGTTAAAGAACAATATTTAAAAGAGTTTAGAAAAAATTATGTGAAACTCTGCCGTCTTAGTTGAAAAATATTGAACTTTTAAACTGAAATCTAAAAAATTTTTAGTAATAGAATTTTCGTCTTAACTTACCTATAATTTTTAAACTAAGTGCCCTTTTAGCCTACCTTTTCTTACAATTTTCTTTTAAGACCCCTACGAAAAGGCACGCACATTTACATTACAGACTTTTTCCCCATGCCTTTTATGACGATTATACTCGTACATATGCTTAATGCTGAGAGTACGAAAATGACAAAGAGAAATATCAAAAGACCCCCAAATTTCAATTCGTGCCTTTTTTCTTACACGTAATTTATTTCTTGATTATTAAGCATTGTCTATTAGCATTTCATTGGTGCTTTACCAAATCGTCTGTAGACTTCAACTACACTATTGAACAATATTGAACAAACTTTCATAAACTTTTATAACTTTCAAAACCTACTATGGTCATTTTTGAAAATCATTTGTAAATTCTCAAATGGTTTTTGAAAGTTTGTGCCTAAAATAAGACGTTTGTAACTGTTCAAAAGTGTAAATGAAGTCTACTAACGATTTGGTAAAGCACCAATGAAATGCATATAGACAATGCTTAACCATCAACAAATAAATTTCATTTAAATTACAAAATTTTTTATGTGCAGTTTTTCACGCGAAAATCAGTTTTTTTATTCTAAATTGGCAGTTTTTATTTAAACAAAGTTAAGACAATATTGCGCATACAACAACGGATTGAAAGGACTATGAACACAAACAAACAAAAAAACAATACAAAGCTTCATTACGTTTGACTAAAGATTTTGTGTTATATTTTTTATTTATTTATTATTTATGTATACAAATTCTGTGTTGTGGAGTCCAGTTTTTTTTATTTTTAAGTAACTGATAATGTAAAATATAAATTCGCAAGTGAAGATTCAACATAAATGTTAGATAAATTATTTATAAAAATAAATTATTTTTTGATAGATTTTTGCAATAAAATATACCTCTGAAGAATTTTGAAGAAAACAAACACAACGTTGGGTGATAAAAATAAAAATGAATTAGTTTTTATATAAAATTTGGTTTGATCATAATTAGCGCGAAGTCAATCCCTAATACAATATTAATCATGATATAATAAAATAAAAAAATATATAAAATGATATATAAAAATAGAAGGTAGTTTCATTCTCTCTTTATTTATTTTAATAAGGATTTTTGAAGTTTGTTTGTAAAGTAAAATATAAAAAAGCGTTGCCATATAATAGAAAAGGGATCTCAACTTCTAGTTTTCGCGCTTTTTGAACAATATTAGACGATGATAGCTGCTGTTTATAAGTTTTAGCTGTTTATAAGTTTTAACGAATTTCTGACATCTTCGCGATTTTTAGCGAATTTTTGCCATTCCTTAAGGTTATAGCAAATTTTGATCAAAATTATGGCTTGTTTAAAATTTTGTAATTTTTCGCAACTTTTCGCAGCTTCTTGACATTACAGCTACAGTTTTGACGAATTTTAATTAATTTTAAGGCTTGTTTAAAATTTTGCTATTTTGTGCAAAATTTCGCGATATTGGCACTCATTCTTCTTTCAAACTCTGCGAGTTTTCAATATTTAAACGGTAGAAGTGAGTTTGTCCTTTGTACGCATGGACAACTGTATTAATATTATAATAATTATTATTATTTTGGGGCGTGTAACATTGTTAAAGTTTGCATGGTTGCATATAGAAACGCGTATTGCAAATTAGATAAGTTTATATTTTTCATATTTTCATACAAATCATAATTTTAAGAATAATAAAAAAACACGAATTGAGGGGAAATATAAAACTAGAAGAGTAGCATGATTTTAACGAAAATGTCACAATCCTTATTATTATCAGGTAGTGAATGGCAAAAAAAAATTGAGAGAATGAAACTGTCTTCAATTTATTATATCATGATATTAATTATAATCATATTGTGTCATAAAACAACAAACTTAAAAATGTTTCTCATTTTGCTGGTGCAAGAAATGTTTGTGCAATTTAATTACTAAAACATTTTTGTTTAAAATTACAGGTAAACTAACCCGTATACCTTTTTAGGGTACTTTTAAAAAATATTTGACCTTCAAAATGCAAACGGACTGGTCAGTTTACACTTTAGAAACTTATTTTGTATGCACTTCGTATGTTTTAGACCCCACTCAACTGCAAATGAGCTGGGAGTGGAAAAAATAACACTTTTGCACCTTCCATACATATCATGGGTGGCCTAGTGTACAACCAAACATGTGTCTTTTAGATCTTATTAAGGGATATAATCAGCCATGTCACAGAGTTCAATTCCATTCGGAAACGGAATTCAATCCACCCTAATATGTCAAGCGCTAGCTGGAGCATACCGTAGCATAGTAGCGCCGCCAACAGTCTGGACACACCTGACAAATTTGCATACTTTAGTTTTATTTATTAGACACTAGCTGCTTCAAAATTTGGGTAGGGTGAATTCCGTTTCCGAACGGAATTGAAGTCTGTGACATGGCCGAATATAGCAAAAAATTTTTAAATCGAATGAGAAACAAAAAAAAGAAACAAGCAGTAAAATATTTAACACCACCAAAATCTCCTAATTTGAGACTGCAAAGCCCCGCTTCTAAATAAGTGTGAGAGCTGATATTTAAAACATACGAATACTCATCTGATATGTTCATGTGAGATTTTATTTTGAAAGGGATATCCGTTTAGAAATACCTGATTTATGTTCCAAATATTTTTATTCTGCCCCACTGTGCATTGAAAAAGAGAATTTTATAGCAAGAAAATGAATGGTAATTTGGAAGCAATCTTTAAGTATTTTTTTATTTAAAGTAGAATTACACAGGCAGGTATAAATATGAATAGATTTTAAGACTCCTAGCTACACGCTATAATGTTTAATATGATTTCGGGCTTGAATCGCTATCTTCCAGAATATTCTTAGGTACGTAATTGTTTCGTATTTTTTTAGCTTCCTTTTAGGTTGTGGTGATCTGTGCTGTTGGCATGCTTTTAGGAATCTCGTTCTTTGGCTGTTGAAAATTTTTATTCCCACAAAATCGTAAATGTGAAAATAAGGCAAAGTTCTTATCCGAAAATTTCGGCAGTTACTTTTTATCTACAAATTCCGGAACAAGTTACTTCTTAATACATATACATATATTATAAAAAAAAGATGTGTAATTTTATTTGTTTGTTTGTTTGTTTGTTTACTTGTGTGTTTGGTTTCAGATTTTTGTTACGGAATCACTCCCGAACGGCCGAATCCATTTAAATGTTATGAGATTTCATTTGCTACAAATGCTCATTGGATTAACACGCAATATTTTTGCGTAATTAGTTGCATTATTTATGATTATTTATATAAATGTTATTAAATTAGTTTGGCTTAAGTTCATTTTTAATTTAATCATTCGATCAAATTATTTTTTATTTAAGAAAGAAATTCTAAAGCATGTAAATATTGAACATTCAAAGAAAATTTTGGCTGTACAGACTGAAATGGAAAAAGCTTAAAATAGTTGAACATGCTAAGAAAAGACAGTTAGTGAAGTTCCGAACATTTAGACAAAGTTCAATAAGGTGCGACTCGCCACAAGATGGCGGCAGTGTGTTAATTGAGCTTACTAATATTAGTAGGATTTTCGCAACAGTGTTGTTGCCACTGTCAGTGGTAGTGTGGGTAAAGGACTCTGATGAGTAGACTTGGTGGTCACGAAACAGCTGCCAGTCCAACCTTCCGTACAGCCAAAATTTTCTTTGAATGTTCAATATTTACATGCTTTAGAATTTCTTTCTTAAATAAAAAATAATTTGATCGAACGATTAAATTAAAAATGAACTTAAGCCAAAATAATTTAATAACTTTGGATAAAACCATACAGTTCGACTAAAAATTCATAACATATTTATATAAATTTTATTTAAAACAATCAATTAAACCATTTTAGATACATAAATCCACAGAAATTTTATAAAAAATTTAGATTTTAATTTATTTCAATAAACCCAAACACACACATTTATTTATTTTCATATTTTTTAACATTTCATATCATAAGATTGTTGTGATAAGATTTATTATAACAACGCTCTCATAATAATTATTATAACATTGTAATAACACTAATTTGAAGTCTACACATAACAGAACTCTCTCTGCGATTGAATTTGACGCTTGCTAACAGAAAAATATTCGATATTATGTCTCGTGAAGACGCTATGTAAACGTTGAAATTTTCAAGCAATCCTCTTGATATTTTTTGTTTGTGCTTTTTTGAAATAAAGTGTGTGCGTTCGTTATAAAAATAAATGCACGTATGTTTTTAATTAAATATTTAAATACTATTTAAAGAAATAAAATTTAAAAAATTTTCAAAATATAACCGTCAACGAAAGAAATGATGACATAGCAAGTGTCAAAAAATCGCCTGATAATTGAAGTCAAGCCATTTTTCCTAACCCGGTTGCTTCTCTACACCTCTTGCCTAGAAAACCAAATTTTATTCAACTTATTTCATGAAAAATTTCATAATGTAAGTCAAACTTACAAAACTCATTTTTTTTCAAAAATTAAAAAATCGATATAATAATTGATTCTAACAGATCTTTTAGCGCTTTATGAGAACAAATATACAGATTGTATCGAATCATGTCCCTTTTCATGTTTTTATGTGACCTTAAATCTCAGTTTGTAACAAAATTGGCTCGTTTCATACACCAGACATTTTCAAAAATATCTCCTTGCATGTTCTGTAGCAAAAACCGCTGGTTCACTACCTGAACCTTTCTGTTCTGCGATGACTGCCAAGAGCAACATAAAAATATGACTATCTTAGGAATGCTATGTAAGTTTTCGTCTCAATCATGAAGTTGTGAAAGATTGCTAAAACGTATCCTGTACTCGGACACACATTCCGATAGGATCTTCGGTAGAACAGAATTTTTTTTTAAGATACGATAATAAAGCCAAGCAAATACTAGGATTTTCCTACTGAACTCTGTTCTGTACGGAAAGTTTGATGAGGTTTGCCTATATATGACCAGGTCAACTACATTTTAAATACAAACCTTTAAAGCAAATTATCATAGAAAAACATTAAAAGGCTATGCAAGAAGATATTAACAACTATACGATCAATTCTTGAAATGATAAAAACAAATTCATGACATTATTCCAGGACTACTTCCCTTCAATGTGGAGGTTAAACCTGAAAAGCAAAAAGATGTTTAAATCCTTTCATACAAAAAAAATTGGAGTGATAATAAAAACTAGGAATTTTACTTTTCGGTCTTGCACAATGATAATAATATCGGTCATGGCATGGAAGCAAACAATGAGGACTACACTAAAGATTAAGATTTAATTATTTCTATTAATAATTTAATATATTTTTCTAGATCTTTTTAAAAAAAGGTATTATTGCAATTTTTAGCACTGTTTCCACAAATTTAATAAATTAATATAGTTTATAAAATATAGTGAAGTTGATTAATTAATTATCTGGTGGACTATAGTGTTGTAAGCTAGTTCAATCCCATATGGTTTGTAGCAAAACTCGTTTGTTTCGAAATTTCGTACCAAAACTCGTTCATTCCAAACTTAGATCTATTATTTTTCTATAATGCAGCCAAGGTATATTTATTTAACAGGTAAAATTAGTTCTACAGCTGATAGTTTTTATTTTGAAATTTCGGATGTAAAACAATTTTTCATTAAGGAACCCAGTAAACATTTTCTATCGAATTCGGTCAGAGTTCAGTCTGAAGTCGATCAGACAACGTACAAAAATCATATAAGTAATTGGTACAAAAGCGGACCTCTTTGTCTGAGGAAATCCTATTGCAATTTGTCGTAGAGACAAATAATATCGAAAGGATGTTTGTCAAAACAACAAAAGATGTTCACAGTTTTCTTATATTTTCATCAAATGTCTTAGTGATGTATATAAAATGAAAACAGATCGAAAAAAGTTAGATATTCAAATACTCATTTCATTCGAATAAAAGAAATTGTGTTAATTCTTCTACGTTCATCATATTTTTTACTTTTACTTCATAGAAATGTTTTTATGCTTTACTACAATGTCAGAAGCTCATATTTTTTGAATTAAGTTGTTTTACTTCAAAGTAATAAAAAGTTATTGAATAATATAAAAAGTTATTTGACTACTCGAATGAAATTTGTATTCGCTTTTGTACATCATAAACTATGAAGTGGTTGTTGAACACGGTGGTGTTGCCAGTATTTATTATTAAATCACAAAATAATTAAAGTTGTCTTTTCCATATAATTTCTTAACAAAGTTATGTTAGCCTTAAAGTGCTTGGTAACTACTATGAACTTCAAAGCCAGAGTAAAATATATTTTAGCATACATCCGTTAGTGTTTTAGTTTTGTGTTCTACTAGGCGGCTTCGAGCGCATAAATTGCATTTTCTGACTATACCCAGTAAAAACTTTTGTAATTTTTGTAATCGGTAGTACTTTATTAATGGGTTACAAGGTAATGAGTGGTACTTATTTTTCTTATTACTATGTTTCAAATTAGAACTACCACTTAGTTTTTAATTAAATTAGTACATATTTTTTTCATTATCTGAAACTAGCTATAATTTGTTGTAATGTATTTATTAATAAAATAATTAGACAACCACTTTTTAAGTCAACATGTGTTTGTATATGAAAACTAATTTTTGTCGCTTAAACTTATAAGTCAACAATAGCTGAGTGGGTAAAGTACTTGTCTTCATATCTAAACGAGCACAGGTTCGTATCACAGCTAATTAAAAAATATATATTTGTATACATATTTTTAAATTTAATTTGTTTATTTGACTACTTATTTTGTAGCTTCAAGTATGCCAAGTAGTAACTAGTTAATTGCTGTGATAATGTAAAATTTTTTAAGGGGTACGTGACATCAGCAAACAGCTAGGAAATAAAGGAATTTCTATATTTTACAGACCCCTTACGCAGCAAAAACTTTGCTTACTGGTAGGTAAAAAAGTATATGTAAGTAGCTACGACTTAAGTCCTCATATACTTTTTTGCCTACCAGTAAGCAAAGTTTTTGCTGCGTAATAGGTCTGTAAAAAATAGTACATAATTCCTTTATTTCCTAGCTGTTTGCCGATGTCACGTCAACCCGACGCCAAAAATTTAGCACTTGTCTACCAGCTGTCAACAGAAATTGACAGCTATTAACAGTCTCTTACAAATTTCTAGGCTGTAGATAATAGTAAGGAGATGTCAAGAGCAGCCGCTTACACCGGCAAAAAAAAGTGAGCTGTACATTTGATCAGACCCACCTTCTTACATGTATTATGACGTGCTGAATCCGTTTCAGTTCGCGTTATAAAAAATAAACAGTGCTACAAATGTTAAAAACCTACCAAAAGTATTTTACAAGTGTAAATGTTACTGATGGCACAATCTAGAAAAGTCCATCGTATACAAATTTATTTGGCAAATCCGTTGTTAGATGACGTAGGATACCCAATCATGGTATTACTGATGAATGTTCTTAAGAATCCTTCATCACGGAAAGAAGTCAAGTTCAACAAACTTATTTCAACGGGACAAGTATTAATTTGACGGCTGTGTGAACAATTTAATGTATACATTAAGAGTCAACATAGTTTCTGTATAAAGATATAATAGTTTTTATTCTCCTCCATCTGAAAAGCAATACATTTTTTTAATTTCAGTTTTTTAATTTGAATTTCAGTTTTACGGTAGAATCAGAAAAATTAATAAATTTGGCAGCTAAAAACTATAGCCGAATCGCATACAGAATATAAGTACGCACTAGAATTTCGAAGGTACTATACTCAGCTGAAAGTACTTGACTAGCTAGTATGTACTATTCTTTTCGCATATCACCCAACATTTCGGAATCAATCAATCAATCATGCAACTAATTTGGTTAATCAGGCAATCAGGGACAATACTTTTTTTGCACTTTCCCAAAATTCGTTGAAAGTGTTTTGTAACTGACTTACTCATATGTATGTATGCATTTTTGGTGTTTGTATTTAAACCTTTTTCTTCGTATTTTGATTTGTAACTCTAATAAAATAAGAAATTAAATTACTTTTGATTTTTATTCACAAGAGAACTATGTAATTTTCAGTGCTTCAGTTCTTCTAACCAAATTCATTTCATGACTTTTATCTAATTATACAATAGTACTTGGGAACTAGCCTAATTCGATTGGCAACAAATTCTATTGTCACACAGAGAAAACAGAACCATTGTTCTTTCTACCTAAGTACATATAAAAAATATTTGTGTTAATTTTATCTTTCCAAAGTCCCGTTTTCCACCCGCCAAAACTTTTAACCAAATAAATTGCAACTTTTAAAATAATAAAAATGTCGCACGTTCACTTTACAACATACAACAGGCACACAATCATATACTTATACTAAAACAAAACAAAAATTCACGATATGGGAAAATAAAATTGTTACAAACAATTTGCAAGACGTGAGTGAAAGACAAAGTTTCATTTTATCACTCATGGCACGTATTAGCAACGAGGAAAATATTTTTGGGAAACAAAAACGTTATAAATAAATAGAAAGTTATAAAACAATTTGAGCAAAAAGATTACAATAACGTGAAAAATCTGTAGCTTTTTAATTTTACAAAAACTATTAAATATTTAGATTGTCAATTATTTGCATTTAAAACTGACGGAATAAAAGTTTTATTCCAATTATCGATTAAATATAAGAGATATATTTATTTTTAATAAGATGGTTATATATAAGTTTTTGATGTTATTTTCCCCCTCCAACAATAATATGCTGTATCTGCAACAGAGGAGGCTGCCGGAACTTTATTGCTGTTGGAAGGGCCGCACTAAAAATTTTTATTTTTCCAGCCATTTATTGAGTACTAGGATCCGCCCCCGTGGTCGTTATTTGACCACTCTATATGTAACCGGGTTCGTTTGTAACCGGACTTGGAACTAGTTTTATAGCCGGTTTTTTTTTGGCAAAATATATATTGTGCATATCTGGAGAAAAATACTTTTTAACCCATATATGTCTCATCAATATAGGTGGAAAATAAGATACTTAAAAGTGTACCAGAAAAAATTGTGTGGCCTATTTATATATAAGATAGTGTAAAACTACCTTGTGCTAAGAACACATCGGAATCTATTTTTCAGCACACCGATCGAACGCTCAACTATATTGCGGATCTTTGAATGCTATGAATTAAAACGACTCTCTGCACTCCCTTCCTCAGGTGATCTGAATGGTGTTATTAAATATTTTTCCAAGGGATATACAGCGTCTCCTAAAAATTTTTTTATATGAAAAGTATACAGATGTCATTTATACGCATTTGAAGCGATATTGATTTTTAATTACCTAATAACCAATTGTTTCTTTCGCCGTTTACGTAATTTTCATTCAAATACTGCTTTAAATCGTTCCTTATTAAGGAGTCATAAGCAGAGCCAGGATGATGAGTTAATTATACCTTATTTTAAGCCTATGATCCACATACCTTTAACACAAACATTTAAAAAAAATATACATATTACATACAGAAAACTGAATTGTTTTTTATTACCACTGCACTATGGCCAAATTTCCACATTTTGTGGCAAAAAGTAGTTTTTTCAACTTAAAATTTTACCCTCATATTTATAAAAATTTATTAAAGTTAATATTGGTTTAATGTACGATAACCGGTTTTAGTGCATTCATCAACTTTAATAATCATTTATGAATATGGGCGTTAAAATTTTTTATAGGGTTCAATTCCCAATATATTTGAAAGAAAAACATTTTAAAAAGATATGACATTCCAAAAATTTCTTGTATTCTCATAGACCTTAAGAAGTTAAAAAAAGTCTTTGGTTAAACAAATATATTGTATATCTAGTGAGGTGTACTAATTTTAATATTAAAATTTCTCAATTTTTCAAATCCTTGGTCAAGTATTTTTAAGATATCGGATCCAAATAACAGCCGATTGTCACAGTTGTTTCTTTGTTAGTTACACGACAAAATTTCGAATAGTTAAAAAAATAGTTGATGGAAGTATTCTTCCAGAGTTGAAATACATATATAAAATCTTTAAAAAAAAAAGTTTGATATTGAAAAATTTTGAATTTATGACAATTTTTGCCCAAAAAAGCACCATAATTGTTTTCTCTATAAAACGTTTTTCTCAAGGATCAAATAATTATTATACACATGTCTAAAAGGTATCTTCACAGACATGGTTTTAGAAAAAGAACTTAATCGAATTTAAAATTTTTGGTGGGGATGCACCCTTTTGAAATCGACCTACTTTTTAGATTTATTGGAACTTTCTTAGGAATTCTAATGATTGTCAGAAACAAATCATAGTTTTCACATAAATTCTTATATAACTGCAAAATTTCATTGGAAAATATCAAAAATGAACGATTATATAGCATTAAGAAAAAATTTAATATGCACAAAACACCACATAGCACTATTTTTCCACTTGTTATGCCTTAAGTCTTTCATAAAATTTTAAATTATAAAAATCTGAATACAGTGTTGAAAACTACACATAATTTTGGTAACTTTGATATGCGATATGTCGACCTTTCTTTTTCAAACGAGTAAAAGTAATGGAATGGAAGCAAAAACTCGTACTGACCTGAGAACCAACGAATGAAAATTAAAATTTTGATGTGTTCACTAAATATGTTGTAACTTTCTCATATTTTGTCCGATGTAACTAATTTGCTATATTTGGAACAAAATTTTCTTTAAGATGTGGGTCTAAAATAAATCTTACAAAATTTATTTTGCCTTACTGGAAAATGTTAAAAAAAACGTGGAAAAATAAAGTTTTTTTTTAAAATTTAACGACCTGTAACTCATTAAAACCGTATCGGAGCCACCACTTTTTACATAATCGGTTCTCGAGCCATAACTCGGAAACCTGGCAACCCATTACAAAGAGAGTCATACCATCTGAAAGGGCTTAAAGAGAGCTACATTTTCCCATTATTACTTTTTTCCTACGATTTTTTTGGTAGAACAAAATTTTGAAAAAACCGTATCGGAGCCACCACTTTTTACATAATCGGTTCTCGAGCCATAACTCGGAAACCTGGCAGCCCATTACAAAAAGAGTCATACCATCTGAAAGGGCTTAAAGAGAGCTACATTTCCCCATTATTAGTTTTTTCCTACGACTCTTTTGGTAGAGGAAAATTTTATCAACACATTTTGAATATGCGCTGAAAGAGGAAAAACATATCTATGCAATAATGCCAAATTTGCTCAATTCAATTAAACAGTACCCAAGATTTTTGGAAATAGCATTATAAACTGCAAAAAACACGTTTTTCGCGAATATCTCGAAAACGGTTCTTAAGAAAAATAAATGAATACCATTTTCGTATTTAGTGACCCCAAACTAGCGTAGAAAACATTTTATTTTTGAGGTGATCGCAAAAAGTTGAAAATTTGTGAACTAGTGTTATCGATCTAATTTTCAACAAAAGTGTTTTAGAGTGTACTTTAATATAATTAGTCATTTATCTGCTAATATTTGCAAATCTTCTGAAATTCTGTAATGAGCCACAACACCTCAAAACACGAATTCTTTTTTTTTATATAGCTAACAACACACAAAAATACTTGACCGTTCTATGGATTACTTACGTAGAAAAATTAAGTTAGTACTTTGTTCCATACCGACCATAAAAAATTGCATAATTTTCTTAAAGGTCTTTTCATAAAATTGTATATATTTTTTAAATATATTTTTATTAATAATTTTTTTATTTTTATTTTTATTTTTATTATTATTATTTTTTTTTCTTAAAAAAGGGACAACAAACTGCTCTTTATTATCGTGAATTTTTACATGAAAAGGCTGAACTCATCTTATGCCTTAAACTTAAGGCTTACAAGATTTGCTACGCCGAGTACTAATTGTGAATAAGTACGAAATTAACCCTTAAACACAGTTTAAGCTATGAATGATTTCTGCCGTTCCGGTTAAGTTTAGAGCTTGAGTGTCCTAAAAGAATAGAATTTTATGGCAAATATTTTTGAAAAACGTTTTAGCCCGTTGAAGGGGATTTTTGTTCCTTTTTATTGAAGGGACTATGTTCTTTTCAATTGTCGCATGCTGTGAAAAATTATTTCTCAATAAAAAATGATTTACTTGTAAAAATTTAATTGAACGAACTTAAGCCTGAATAATAAATTTCTTTGTATAAAACCCATATAGTTCGACTAAATACACACAATTTCAATTATTACCACTAGAGGCACATAGTACAAAATATGTTTGATAGTTTCCCGTGTAATACGAATAAAACAAAACACATGTAAGCCCTAAGAATTAGAGAAAGGAGCTTTCTCAATCTTGGGTGAGAAATATAAGTAAAAAAGCAAAAGTGTGGTTGTTGATTAGGATAAGTGCCAAGTATGGTAAATTTCTAAGCCACCATAAAATAAGCTTAAAGCCAGTAAACATAGAGCTTTAATGCAACTTGTTTAATGCCAGATATTTACCGCTTGACTTTGGGGGCGGTAGTAGCCTGGAGTATAGAGAGCTCTGACGATGGGATTGTGGTTAATCCCGCAAACATCGATGTTCAGTTCGACCCTTACAAAAAGTCAAGAAATTGGTCTTTGTTCTTTTCAATTGTCACATGCTTTGAAAAATTATTTCTCAATAAAAAATTATTTAATTGTAAAAATAAAATTGAACGAACTTGAGCCTGATAATAAATTTCTTTGCATGTTTCTGAATTTAAAAATCTGTTTTTGTACAATTAAGCTCAAAAAAATACAGTTTTAGACTAGAATAGTTACTATTTTAAAATCTCATTTGCCATCCCTGATGCATGTACATGTGAGTACATATATAGCGCGCACAGACATATAGGTGGGGCTCCAGGTTGGGCTTTTTTTGGGAGGAGAGAACTTTCAACTGAAACATACTAGGTTGCAAAATTTCTTTTAGAAACTTAATAGAAATAGGGTATATTTTTCGTTTGGGGGGGGGGGAATATACCGCCCCCCTTCCCTTGCATCCGCGCCCGATACATACATATATAAACACATACATACAAAAAAAATCCCATGCATACTCACAAACATACATTCGTTTACTTTCGAGTATACTTGTGCAGCCCTCTAGTATGTATTTTCGTTCGAGCTATGTAGAACTTCGAGTTATAAAAGTTCGAGTTACGTAACGAGAATTGTTAGCTATTTACTCTCTTAACGCTATTGCCAATCGATTTAGTTCGAGTTAAATAAAATTCGACTTGTACACCCAGAGAAAACATCAAAAAAAACCATATTTATTTATTTATAAGGTAATTCCAATACAACAAGAACATGTCTTATATTATAGTATTGGTTAGTATTTGGCATATGTATGTAACATGTTCACAAATTTAATTTAAAAAATAAAAAAATAAAAAAGAACAATATTTAGAATATATTACATAAATAAATAAGAAATAGTTTTTAAAAATAAATAATAATAAACGTAACAATTAAGACAGATAAAACAATTAGTTTGTTCATACGTTTGCAGATAGTAGAATATTACTACGAAAAGTGCTTAAATATGGCAGATTTAAAATGACTTGCATTGTTTATGACTTGTATTTGAGTGGGTAGCTGGCTCCAAAGACGAATTGAATTAACGAAGAAATGTTGCGCAGAGATGGCTTTAGTATATTTTATGCTATTTATCCTGTTTCCTCTATTCAATCTAGAAAAGGTTATTTTTCGATGTAGATGCAGTTTTTCTGGTTGCTGGTTATATACAATTTTATGTAAAAACAGTAGTGTTCGGCACTTTAGCAAATTATCAAACGTTATACTATAGATTTGTTTTGCAAATTGTGATATGCTTCTGTTCCTTTTGATAGCAAATACATATCTAGCAATGGTGTTATATGTTACATTTAGCCTTCGCCTACTTACAGCATCGCAACTAGCAAACAGCTCACAACCATACATAAGAGTTGGCAATAAATAAGTTTTGGCTAACAGCATCCGGATATGAATCGGTGTGAAATATTGTGTCATCCAAAGATTCCGAAGCATTGCAAAAGTTTTCCCACAGTTTATTTTAATGTGATCTGACCAATTGAGTTCTTTATTAAATATAACACCGAGGTTTTTAGCAGATTCTACAAAGCTTATGGTCGTATTATTAATATGTATTGGTGGGAGACACATTGCGAAGTTTTTAGGAATTCCCACGGCTAAAGCAGCTGATTTTTTGGGATTTAAACTTAATCCATTTGCAGATGCCCATAAGTAAATTTGATGCAGATCCTGGTTTATCAACCGTACACAATTAGCTGCGTCATCAACACTGCAACTAATATACAGTTGTGCATCATCAGCATACATTTGTATTTGACAATGTTTTACATGCAATGGAAGGTCGTTATCATATATCGAATACAATAGTCATCAACACTGCAACTAATATACAGTTGTGCATCATCAGCATACATTTGTATTTGACAATGTTTTACATGCAATGGAAGGTCGTTATCATATATCGAATACAATAGTGGGCCAAGTATCGAGCCCTGTGGTACACCTCTTGGCATTGAATAGCTGTAGGAGATCATTGAATCATGGCAAACACTTTGGCTTCTATCACTAAGGTACGAAGATAAAAGCTTTATCGCAGTTGAGGAAAAACTACACAAATGTTTTAACATTAACGAAAGTCTAGTCATGTTGAACATTTTTATTTCTTTGATTTTGCGTATTTCAATAAAGTTTTTCTTTTGAGTTGAAAATTATTGAAATAATATGACGAGCTTTTATTTTTAAATTGCTGTTTTTCCTTTAGTGTAGTTATGGAAGTTAAATATAGTTAAGAAAATATATGAGATAATAGTAAATTCAAAGTTGTTGTTCTCTTCGTGATCTATTATCTTTTGGAATTCCAAAACAAAATAAAATATAATAATCAAGAATTTAATTAAAGTCTGTTATCAATTAATAATGTAAAAAATATATAAAACCTAAATTCTTGATAATTTAATTATGCATATAATCTGATTGCGGCGGCTTTCTGTACCCTTCAGCATAAATAATTGGAATATGTATATGTAAATATATTCCGTTTGTAATTTCTATAATAAACATACATATATTACACGCTGTTTATATTGGGAAACATTTGTCGTCGAACACTTTCTTTTGCGTGAGAGTGATGAAATAGAAATATATACCACTTGTATTCCTATATCGCTCTTTTGCACTGAAAAATAAAGTTTTCGGGAAACAATGTTTCCCAGTGTAAATCAGCCCTTTGGACTTAAGAGTGGATTCTGGTACCTAAAAGGGTGTATGAAACTTTAAATGCATTTTTCTCAGAAACTTCATTTTCACTCACTAGTTCCCTTTTCTCGGAGAAGGTCACATATGAAGTATATATGAGGTCTGTTCAAAAACGAAGTTGAATTTTAAAATTTCTCGGGTTTCGAGATCCCGATTGACAAAATTGTTTGCTATTATGTTGGTGCATGCCCCTGAGGTATGATATAATTTTCACCTGTATTCATTGGTTACTTTGTCTGTGGCAGCCAATAATGTTTTTGTGAGCTCGGCGAGTATCGTACTTGTCGAACCCTTTTTCATTTTGGCGAACCAGAATACCTCCGTAAGCCCATATTTTGTCACCTGTTATAATCTGTTTCAGTAATTCTTCATCGTCGTTGACTTCATTTAGTTACTCCGGATCAACTTCCATTCGACTTCCATTCGACTTCCAAAACCCAGAAATTTAAAAATTAGCCTTATTTTTTAACAGAACTCGTATATACAGTATTTCTTAATATTAAGAGAGTAAAAATAAATATGTTTTGCTATTTTTAAATGCAATATATTGTTTTTAATGCATGCAACGTATAGAGTCTGCACTTTTTGCCATAACGAAAACTTTTTTAAGAAAAATCACATTTCCTGTTATTTGGCGTCCCACAAAAGGCTACAGACGATTAAAACTAAACATGGTTTTAGAGAAGATTAGGAACTTTTTAGACCAGATTTTAAATCTAAAACCTCCATTCGTCTCTTGGACATTAAATGAGCAAATATTTTACATGAATTTAGAAGTATACTTTAACCATTCGGTGATTAAAATTTGTTTTCTTTATTTCACTAAGGGCGAATAATATTTTGCACTATTTGCTTCAAAAAGGTCCATAAATAATTGGTAAAAACTAAATCAGAAGATTGAAGGGGACGTTCCAACTTTGATTTGACATTATACAACAACAACTGCATTCCAAAGAACGGCCCACGCTTAAGGCCTTATTCATGTATGATAGTATAACAGCCGTTTAGATGCAGTTTTTCTGTAACCACTGCGAAATGGTTTCTTAGAATATAAATGGTCATATGCGTATTCTTTGTTCCTTCAATTAACTGTAATTTGCCATCAATATTTTGCCGATATGTAGCCTCTCATGGTTGATGAGCCACCCCAGGTTTAACAGAAGTTATTAAGTTTCTAGGTAATATGCCAGAGTTTGTCTTTCTCAGTATTTTGTCGATGCCGTCCGTCACTATAAAAACGTTAAGCTCACATTCGCTACTGAATAAACCTTATTTCCATAAAGATGAATCCGTTGGGTGAGGGTTTTCCTAGTTTGAGGTGAATGAATCATATATACTTCAAAATTGAATGGTTTTGTATAAAAAATGTGGAAGCATCTTCGAAAACATTGTTGGTAAATTATAGTTTGTCGAAGGAACAATGAATCCGCATATGGAACTTGACATTATAAAATTAAATTTGACCGACAATAGAGAAACGCCTCATTCATACGTCTGTTACACCGTCATGCATGGCTAAAATCTCAAGCATGCATCGTTCCTGGGAATACAGTTGTTGTTGTACAATGTCAAATCGAAGTTGAAACGTCCTCCTCAATGTTCCGATTTAGTCTTAGCATACTTTTAGGAGCGTCAGATAAATATTTGGTCATGAGCTTTCCATGTTAATGAAAAGCTCAATGTGAGCTTTGCATCTAATAACAAGAGTAAACAAACGCCTCAAGGTATAAAAACTTTATAATTTTGGAAACGAAATACAAAATAAACGGAATCTAAGCCACCAAAAATTTAATTTTTCGGAATGATAACTACGTTATCAAAACCAATCCGAACGGAATCCTTGACACGACTGAATATCTCCTGTAAAATTCGAAGAAGTTATAGAATGTGCGGTGCAGCTGAATGAACACAGTGTTCTCATTTGCTTTCAGTTTATAATTATTTACTTACTTTAATCTAAGCCGACTAGCATTTTCACAATGTTTTTAATAAATATCAAATATTATTTTTTGTATACCTTTTCATACAGGGTACATTTTTCTATTTAGTTTAATAACAGCAAGTAATGAGATTAATTCAATAGAAATTTAAGTCGGAAGAATAAATAAATTTGTATTCTTTCCATAACCATGAAAATTAAAATACAAAGGTTTTTAATAATAATTTATTTGTTTAAATTGGCTAAAAATGAAGAAATGCAAGACGATATTAAAGAACTTGCAAAAGAAAATCCAAATGAACTTTTCAATCAAATATTAACACTTAAAGAAATTGTGCTACAACTCGAGGCAGATCTTGATAAGCTAAACAGCGGGTAAATCACAAATATTAGAAAGTCACTTTAAAATTAAATAATTATTTATAACATACTGCCTTTCAGTATAGATCAACAAGCTGAATTTGCTTACAACAACGGACCAAATGGCTTTGAAGATGCAACAAAATTGCACGAGGAAATATCTTTGAAGTATAGTGAAAAAAATCAAATGTTCTACAATGACTTCAATAAAAGTTTATTTGCTTTAGAAAAAAATACCGAAGACTCACTTATTTCAATTGATAACTTATTTGCAAATGAAATCGATTTTATTGGACAAACTGCTAAATCATTCAACAAATGTTTGGAAAATGTTACTTTTAATAATCATTTTGAAATAATAGAAGATTTGGACCAACAAATTATCCGTTTCAATACATTAAAAGCTAAAATAAACAACATAAACAAACAATATGAAACTTTGGAGGTGAGCACTGAAAATTTATCAAATATGATGTTTGAAGTCAGTTCAATATTGGACTTACAAAATCAACATTTCGAACATTTGGAAAAACAACTGGACGTTATTCAAGATTCTAGCACAACTTTAGATAACTTTATAATTCAAAGAAATGAGCGCTTAAATTTTCATCACACATGCACTGATGAAACTTGTACTCATCGTTCGCATAATTTTCGAAATCCTTATTGATTTCAGCGAATAAATTTGTCATAAATATTAGATTATGTTAAAATAAATAAAATAATGGAAAGTTTTCCAACCAATACTACGACTTGTTGTCTTTTTGCAGTTAGCGTATATTAAGACAGACATATTAATATGTATACATATCGCTACCTCAGAGTTCGGATGTCGTTTATGACTTTGAGATTATTATAAAGTTATAGCACCTCTTCTTCACGAGAAATAATTTTGTTCTAACATTTGTCAAACTTCATACATAAAAACATCAGAAAAATGTTAGTGCTATTTTTTCATATCGACTTTGACTTTTGTCAAGACAAATCAATGGCTCGTGAAGACGCTATGTAATAAACTTCAAACACTGTTTCTAATGGTGTTGTCAGTTTCGTCCCAAAAAAAAATTTCAGGCCTGTTCTGTAAACCGAATCCGAGTAAATTTTTCGTTTTCCAAAAACGAATAATGTCTAAATTGATGTATTTTAAATCGTATATAGTAAATAAATTTCAGATATGGTATTTTAAGCCCTTCTGCTTAAACAACTCGACCATACATGTTTGTACATGTTTAAATAAACTGAACAAACAAACATTCATATAAAGAAAAAAGTGAATATCAATAACTATCAAATGAAATACAGCTGTGATTGTAACACTATGAATTGATGAAAGGTAGATGATATTCAACTCTTGACTGCAAACCACCGAGTTTGGTCGAGTGGTCTAAGCGGAAGAGAACTCTAAAGAGATTAGCGGGAGCTAACGAAACATGTCAGTTCAACACTCCGTGCAGTCAAATTTTTCTTTGTCTATATGCTTCACATTTATCTCTAAATAAAAATATAATTTAATTGAAAAATTAAATTAAAACCGAACTCAAGCCAAAATAATTCAATTTCTTTGGATATAAACCCATATACAGTTCGACTAATACTCATAAATTAATTGCTAAACTTTTTTCATGAAAATCAAACAATTTTATTCCCAACAAAGTAAAGTAATTTGGAGGTTTGAAGAGGCTGCTCCATAGACTGTATCAGAACTTGAGAACGCCTGGTATAATTTCTTTTAAGATACCTTTAAAAAATTTAACATCGAAACCCTCAGCTTAGTTGCAAATTATTCTTTTATTGTGGTAATTTGTTTGCCAAATTGAAAAAAAAATTTAAAAATCGTTTGTTTTCTTAAATGAATTAATAAAATATTTTTGTTTGAACTTACAATGCATTAAAGAACTGAAAATTCTCGCAAACACTATTATCTTCAATTTTAGCTTTTCTTATGTGTTATTTGAATTCTCCACACACAAAAAACATATATTACAAATTTTTTCAATTAAATAATTTAATTCATATAATTAAATATTTAGTTATTTGTATCAACACATGATTTTTTATTACACACATTCGCTATCATTTATATGTATACCCACGAATAGTACACATCCATACAAATGATAGGCAATATGTGCATACAACAAGAACTTAAACGAGCTTTTATATATAGCAAGACAGCTTTTATATAAAACAAACCATGGTGTAATAACAATACAAGGTGGCCGCTCGAAGCAAACAAAAACTACAATACAACAAAAACTAGGTAATGTTTGTCAAAAAAAATGCACGTTTTTGACGTACGATATACATAAACCTAACACACCAAAAAATAATCGGCTGCCGCCACATGTACACTTATTATACCATGATGTGTGCCATTTATAAATAAAAGCAAAATATGTACTCATTGAGAGTGAAAGTGTTTAAGAGTAAGTTTATTTTAATTTCTTGCCGCCTATTTGCATACAATGTTTTGGCTCAATGGTTGGTGCGTTGGATCTCAAAACGGAAGGAGCTTAGTTCGACCCTCACTCAGATGAAATTAAGATAACAAACAGTAAATAAAAATATAAAATTAATAATTACGAAAACGAATAAGACATATTCTCCGCATAACGTTAGACCATTTGGAACACGTCCATCCATCATTCATCCCCTCCAATCCAAATCGCACATATTTCCCCATTTTTTTTTTTTTTAAATTAATATGAGTTGAAATTTTATTGAAAACCCTTAAGAAATTTATATTTGACATATTGTCACAATTATTATTTGACATATTGTAGCATTGTCTATATGCAGCATTTCATTGGCGCTTTACCAAATCGTCAGTAGACTTCAAACACAATTTTGTACAGTTGCAAATCCTTTATCTTATGTACAGACTTTCAAAACCCATTTGAGAATTCACTAATATGTAAAATATGTAATATGTAAAAACCCAGCAAAGAATTTATACTCGATATGAATCTATTTTATATTTCTACACCTTTATACAATTAGAAATCCTTTGTATAAAGTATTCACAAGGCAAAATGAAAAATAAAATCCAAATTAAACCCTTAAATTGTGTTTGAAGTCTACTGACGTTTTGGTAAAGCGCCAATGAAATGCTGCATATAAACAATGCTTAAGCACCAGCAAATAAATTTCATTTTTATTGAAAACTTGAACATATTTTAATTAAATTTTTATTTATTATTATTAAATATTTAATAATTATAATTTTCATTGAATTTTGTATAAAAACTTATTTAATATTAGCAATTCGTTTACAGGTGCAAAATTAATTAATTTTTTACTTGGCACAACGAATTTTTTAATTAAAAATATTTTGTATTTAATTCTGTGCAGTAATGTACAGATTAGATGGTACTGTGTAAACGTACCTATTTCCAACAATGTTTAAAAGAGCAAAAAAGCTATAACTTTCCAGAAAACAAGTAAACGATCTATAAAAGATCCCGAAAAGACCTGCACGACTGGAAATATTCCCAATACTCATATTGGGGCTCGATTGAGAATGCATGTGGCACACCTAAAAGGGTTATCCCATTTGTGATTTGATCGGGAACTTGTTGGGATAGCCCTTCTACAAATAAGTGAAATAACATAAGTTCTTCCCAAGTGGGAAACTATTGGGAACTTGTTGGGAAAATCTAACACAGACTTTTAATCGTATATTTTGCTCAACTTCAACAGTGGTGATTGTTACATACTTTTGTCCCTTAGGTAGCTTCAGCAATTTTAATTCAATATTAGAGTTTGATATATTCTCGATTTGAGCAAAATTTTGCAAGATTTTGATATTTCCCCACAGGAAACAAATCGCGCCCCAAATACGTTTCTGCGTTACATTGGAATTGGGATCCAAGTAAGATCCCAAATGTGTTTGCATGAAAATTTCTAGTCGGGCGGTACCTTAAAATATTTAATTAATCTAAAATCCTGTACAAAAACTATTAAAATGCTCAAAAGAACTCTAATTAAATGAATTTTCGAAAGCGAGCTATTTTATTCACAGAAATATATATTTTGCAAAACTGTTAGTGTCTTGGATAATGTCTGTGCCTCCATTGTTTCCAGTTCAGCAAGTTGTTTATTTTGTTGGAAAAATTATTCATATTCGGCAATTCTTTTTGATATCTTAAAAATGTTTGCTCATTTTGTATCAGTTTTGCCTTAATACCTGCCAATGATTTCATTAGATTTTCCATCCATTTCTGCAAGTGATTATGTTGTAGAGTTAGTTTTTCTTCTAAAGATTCAAATTAATTTAAATACTCCTCAAATGTTTTGACTTTATCCCTAATAAGGGTTGTTAAGTTTTCATCCGAATTTGATTTCAAGTCCCGACAATTTATCTGTAATTCTTCAGACTCTAAAATCTTGTTCAAACTTTGGCTTTGATTCTTATTAATTTCTGCTATTTTCGTTATAAGTTTACCATTTAGCATGCTACATTTTGTTATAGTTTGATTGCAATAATATGTAATATCCTCACAAACATATTCGTTGATTTCAGAAATGTTGGGCTGAACGAAACTTTCATGGCATGTAGAAACCAAATTTTTAAAATCATTAAGTTGGTGCTGTTGTCTGAAAAAGATTATATATAAAATTAATAAAAAAATTAAAGCTTACCTTCTATTTATAATTTCCACTGATATTTTAGCACGCTCTAGTCCTTCCTTTAAGTAAAATACATTAGATTATAATTCATTTTTCATGGTTGTACTTGAATATTCCTTCATTAAAATGTCATTACAGTTTACCAGAAAAACGTTTAAAATTAGTTGAAAATAAATACTGCAAATTAAATATCTCATTTTTAATCAACAATTTTAAGATCTACAAAGATTACACATCCAAGCTAAAATTTTAACTAATCTTATAAATGCAAACATTTTTGCAATAGTGATTATTTTTTATTGTAAGTAAGGAAATTTCTATAAGTTTTAATTTATGACTGATAAGCATGGTTTTAGAAATACATATATGGGGGATTCAAACGGTTGCCATAAAGTCATATTAAAATAAATAAAGTCATCTTAAAATAATAACACGATAATATATGACTGGTGTGAGCACCCCACCATAATTAAGTCTGCTATTTCAAATTTGAGTCAGCTGATTAACAATTATATACATTTGGAATTAAGATGCCAAGAACAAACGACAAAACAAAAATAATGGCCGGTTTGTGCGAAAATTACATATTGGACGTTGTAATACATAAGACCTTACCTGATTATCGTTTAAACACTCAATTCTTAACTAAAATCTAGATATGTTTCCTTCGTTCATATAAAATTAAATTGTTAAAATAAATAAACATAAACAAAACCAGCTGTTGTTCACTAAAATGATCGGTGGCCACCAGAAAGCAAAAGTATACAAACAAAAATTTGACTATGTAACTTATACAATTTGCTGTATCTTGGAAACCGTAAAAGACTAAATCTTGAAATTTAAAAAAATTAAAATAATGTCAAAACGAAAAGCGGTCAAAATGGAAAAAAGCGCTTAAAGAAAAAAAGCACCAAAATTAAAAAAATCGCTAAAACGCAAAAAATCACCAAAACTAAAAAGATCGTAAAAAAACTAAAAAACGCCAAAACCCGAAAAAGTCGTCAAAACGGAAAAAAGCATCAAAACCTTAAACTGTCGCTAAAACTAAAAATATCATCAAAACGAAAAAATCGCTAAAAATGGAAAAAAAACGCCGAAACAAAAAAATAGCGCCAAACAAAAAAAAAGCGCCAATACGAAAAAAAACGCCAAAAACAGAAAAATCAACAAAACCAAAAAAATCTCTAAAACTAAAAAAATCACCAAAAACCGTAAAAATCCTCAGAACCGGGGAAATCGCCGAAACTAAGAATATCGTCAAAAAGCAAAAAAAAATTCAAAACAAAAAAACGCAAAACAACAAAAAAATCGTCAAAACTAAAAAAGCCGGGAACAAGTTGAGAATACCAACGCTGTTGAAAATATAAAAAAACATTTAAAAAGTGACAGATTTAAAGTATATACCAAATGAAAGCTTGGAAGGTTTTCTATAAATTTGTATACATGGTTAAGTACCGTTATATGGATCACTTTTTGAGATAGCGGTGTTTTTACGTACAAATTCGGGCTATTTTTTTTAAATTGAATTTGGTTCACAATGGGCTAAAGCTTCTATATCAGTAGAAAGGTATTTTAAAGCACTTTAAAATTATATACATATCGTTTATATCATTGCAGAATTGTAGGAGTTATGCCCAGTTCAAAAATAAAAGTTTTGAGCCCCGTAACTCCGGAACAAAAAAAAAGCGCCGAAAAAACATTTAGCAAAAATTTTTGTTCTAAAAAGGGCTATTACCTCATGATTTTTTATTTTCATTTTCAACAGCGTTAGTATTCTTGCCAAAAAGCAAAAAAAATTGCAAAAAACGAAAAATCGCCGAAAAACGAAAAAAATCACATATATGAAAAAAGCGAAAAAACCAACAAAATCGGCAAAACAACGAAAAAAACTTAAAACTAAACAAAAAAGCAACACGAAAAAATTGCCAAAATGAAAAAGGGCAAAAACGAAAAGGGATATACATATGTGTATTCGTACCGAACCCTTCGTGTGCGAGAAAAAGTCGCACTTTACTGAATTTATTTATTTTTACTTATTTAAAACTTATAAAAATATAAGTATGTTGATATGTATGAACATATAAAACTGTGAACAATTTTCAGGAATACTTACATATTGCATACATATATCATATATCAATAGCGCCGGCCTGTAAATAATATCACCGGCTCAACTAAAGACTCGGCCATTCGGCTCAGATTTCTACTGTGTAGTTATGAAAACACAATAAACACAGCACACAAAGTCTTATTATATTAGGACTTTTTTGTTTGAAGCACAACAACAACGTTTTAAAACTATTGTAAAATAGTAAGACATTATGACAATATTACTAGATAACACACCCGTTTGAATACCCCAATAGTATATTCCAAAAAAAAAATATTGAATCAAGCTTAGAACGTAAGCTGCAATGCAGCAACAAGCCTGGCCTGTTTACACTCAAAATAAAATGATAGGTAAATCTAACCAATTTAAATACACAGAAAAAAATAAGTTTCGTTTTTGATAACAAAAATCCCGGTATTCAATAATTTTTTTTTCAAATTTCCTGTGATAAAGAATTCCCCTATATTGATAACAGAATTATTTCAAAATAAAAATATTAATAAAAATAAATTAAAAAAATGTTGACATGGCTGGAATACGAACCCGGGCTTTCCGGACGTAAAGCATACACTCTCTAGCTGAGCCATATCCCATTTATTTTTTTATGGGATACAACTTGTTTTAAGTACTTATGTATAAAAAGAAAAGAAATAACCGACATGGAAAAGAAATACTTACAACGAAATATTTTATTATATTAAAGATAAATGTTATTGAAATTCATATTTTTTTTAATAACATGGTCTTATTGAATATAATTCTTGTCTATTTTTTTCTGTGTAGTTAACCTATTGTTAATGTTAATTGTTGTTGCAATTTTTATGAAAAAACAACTTTCATTGGTTATAATACTTTTTAAAGTTGTAACTCATTTCATGTCTATGATTACTTTGTGATATCGTTATTCAACAGGGTGACTTAGCTGCGATGGAAAGGCGTCTGGTTCATAAACCTGAGAACCTAAGTTCAATACCGAAATATTACATTTTATTGAATTGTAAAATATAAGTTTGGGAAAAACGACGTTTAAAAAATAAAATTATTTTTGATGGTTAAAATTACTAATTTATTTTTTAACAATTTTTGTAGTTAAAATTACCAATTTCGATGGCTAAAATTACGAATTTAAAATAATAACAACGAAAATAGTTATTTTACAAACATTTCTATGTTTAACTCAAGCAGGTCATCACATGTCTATGTATGTATACTTTGTACTATCGTTATTTAACAAGATGACTTAGCTGAGATGGTAAAGGCGTCCGCTTTACAAACATGAGTAAGCTTGTGGGAGGGAACCTAAAGTCAAGACAAATAATTACAAACAAAAAAATATTTTTTATTTTTTTTTTTCAAAAACCGACTTACTGCTTATGCCTTGGCAGGAATCGAACCTGTGACCTTCTGGTTAGTAGTTTTACCCACTATCAACTAAACTACAATTCCATTGGTTGATTTTTACTGTATTTAAAAGGTTGGCACAATTCTAACCTATGAAATTGGTTAGATTTACCAATATTTTATTTTGAGTGTACCTGTAACCTCCAATTTATTTTGATTTAGTTTGCTGGGCAGGTTTTATATAATTTTAAAATCTAGTTTAAATTTTTTTGTTAATATGTATGTTCTCTCTAACAACTTTATATATATGGGTGATTCCATTCTAATTGTAATTTTTCATGTCCCGTACTGTTTTGTCTTACTAGTCATAATGGAAGGTTTCACTGATTGCCATTATACCTAAGTCAGGCAAAGATCATACGAAGGTAGAATCCTACAGGCCTATTGTCTAACATATCAAAACTATTTGAAAAGCTACTTTTGAGTAAGCTAACACTCATACTGAATGGTACTGGATGCATTCCAGACCGCCAATTCGGTTTTAGGAGACCATATAGCACGATAGGACAAACACATAGACTCGTGAACGTTGTAGGAAAAACTTTCGAGGAAAAGAAATATTGCTCTGCGCTCTTCATTCATGTTTCTCAGCCATTTGATAAAGTACGGCACGAAGGTTTAATACACAAACTAAAGCAATCCTTAAGTTTTCAGAAAGCTACATAAGTGAGAGAAAATTTGTCGTTAATGAAGGCAGTTTTTTTAAGCCTTCCGCAGCCCATTGAAGCTAGAGTTCCTCAAGGCAGCATCCTCGGTCCTGTATTATATCTGATATATGCCTCTGATTTGCCGGTAAGCAGTAACATACACATATCAACATGCGTTGATGATACAGCTTTACTAAGTATTCACAAAAGTCATCAAGAAGCTTCCCGCAAACTGCAAGAGTACATACCTCTGTTGGTAAAATACCTAAAGCAATGGCGAATTAAAATTAACGAACAAAAATGTCTACATATTTCTTTTACATCGTGCAGAGAAACATGACCGCCTATACAAATCAATAACCAAACTATACTTCAACACATTGAAGCAAATCTTCATCTTGATAGTCGTCTAACATGTAAAGATGATCGAAATGAAATTAAAAGTGGCTCAAATGAATTGGTCCATTGGAAGGAATTCTGCTCTAAGCCTGGATAGTAAACTACTTTTATACAACTCTATTCTAAAACCAATATGGTCCTACGGTATCCTGCTATGGCGCACTGCCTCGGCATCATATGTAGAGAAAATTCAAAGTCGACAAAATAAAATACTCTGTACGATTACAGCAGCCCCCTGATATGTCAGAAACAAGCGAATGCATAAAGATCTAGATGTCCCGATGGTTAAGACTGTGTTTTCAAAATATTTGACAAAATACATAAGAAAACTTAATTAGCACCCGAATCCCTTAGCCCGCAACATCATTAACTTTAGAAGCCACGCTCGGCTGAGAAGGAGGGACACTCTTGCTCTCAGCCGAATACGAGAGACGTAAGACAACCAAGCGCAAAAACAAATATTTTTGTCTGGCATTGGCTGGGCTTAAAAATTAAAATTTTAGAGTTAAAATTTGATCATATATTGTTAGTTCAATATTATTGAAGATACAATAAATAAAAATAAGCGCAAAAAAATGTATAAATATTTTATATAAATATGGTAATCATGAACATGCCACGGCAAATTTTTTTTTTAATTCACTGAAATGTCGGTTCCGTGGCTTGTCCTTAATTAGAGTTTGTCAGTAAATTGGTTATTTCCATTCTTCCAAAAATATTTTTAAAAAAATTTCTTCCAGTTTCTATTGTATATAATACGGTGGGCCACCAGTCCCGAACTATTTGGAGTTCAACTGGAAGTAGTTTCGATTACGAGGTCTGACCGGAGACTTAATTCTGGCACCACGGGTGTTAGAGGCCCCTGGGACTTCGGTCTCAGTCTGACTATGGTGCGGCCCCTTCGGGAGCAACGTGGGGGCTGTGGCTTAGCTCAAATCGCGGGAAGAGCGTAAGCTCGGTGTAGAGCTGCATTGCGACCTGGTGCAGTAACCCATAGATTGGCAGGAGTTTTGGATAGGCTCCGCTCCTAACCAAGGTGGAAGCCATGCCCAAGTACATGGTTTCGAATTGGTACTCATACGTAACTTTGTTGCGTGTGGGGGCGTTGGTAGGCGCATTGTATCCACACGGTGTTTGGAGCACAGTGGGGTTAGGCCGTCGTGGCAGGTAACCACTATAATCTAGAACACATCTGTATATAATACGACTTAATTGACGCGGAATTTTTTATCTCAATATATCTGCTTAATATTTAATGCACTACTAATAGTTTTTATCCACGTATTTTATTAAAATTTTTTAATTCGGATCTGAGTAGCTCCTGTGCCACGAGACTATTGAAACAAATAATCAGCCACGTCACAGACTCCGTTCAGATTGGTTTTGATTCCGTTTATTTTGTATTTCGTTTTTACAATAATAAAGTTTTTATACCTTGAGGCGTTTATTTACTCTTTTATTAAGATGCAAAGCTCACATTGAGCTTTTTATTAACATGGAAAGCTCATGACCAAATATTTATTTGACGCTCCTATAAGTATGCACGTTTTTTGGTATTTACTGCAAATTAAGTCAGTAGAAAAGTGTTTTTCAATTCCACTTTGAAATTTAAAAGTGGTTTGATTACGAAGAAAGTTTTCGTTTTTCGTTTGCTGAAGAAGCAACTTACAGCATGGATATCAAACAGTACACACAGAAAAATTTCCATGTAAAATCGTCGAAAACCATGTTAATTTAACATTTTTCGGTAGTGATTTTGCTTCATAGGCGTTTCATTTTAATTCAACATGACTTACAATAATTTTGAAGGAAATTTTATACTTTTGAATTAACTATATTTCATGTTGATTTAATATTGCAGTACAGTTTAATCAAAATGAAGTTAAAGCGGAAATAATACGAAAAATAATGTTGAATCAAAGCTATTTCAAGTTGAAACAACGTGAATTTGATATTGGAACAACACGAAGAATCATGTTGAATGAAAGTTATTTCAAGCTTAAACAATGTGAATTTAATATTGAAACAACACTAAGAATCATGTTGAATTATAGTTATATCAAGCTGAAAAAACATGACATTAATGTAGCTATTCTATTAATTATTTTACTTACGTGATAGGCATCAGAAAACTTTGTGTTGTAGCTGGCTGCCCCAGCCAAGATTTGAACTCGTACCACCTGCATGATAGTCCACGCGCTAACCACTGCATCCACAACAGCTTCAAACTTTTCTTTACCCATACACTAAATAAATACCATCGCACGTAAAATGAATTTCATTTTAATTCAACATGATTTAATGGATTATTTAATATGAAACTTATTTTATAAAAACTTATTTTATTAAAGTGATAGTCATGTTGTTTAAAATGAAATGTGACGTTTATAACAAAGTTGTTTTAACAGTAAAACATTTAAAATCAAAGAGATTTAAGGTTAGATTAATAATTTTTCATTTAAAATTAATATGAAACAATGGTATTTTTAAACCAGCAGCTGGTAATTCGTTTTTTGTCGTCTACATAGCCGACACATGTAAGAATAAACAACAACAAATCACACAATTAAGCACAACAGTGAACTGTAGCAATGAACAAAGCAAATAAACACTAACACACTTAAGCGACAAATTATTTCATGTAAACTTAATATGATTTCAAATCACAATTGCGTCATATTGATTTTACATTCCATTTTTTTTCTGTGTGTACAACAAGCTTGAGTTATATAAGAAAAAAATTTTGTTATTTTGGCTTGAGTTCGTTTTTAATTAAATTTTTCAATTAAATTATATTTTTATTAAGAGATAAATTTTTATTTAGAGAAAATTTTTTACTACACGGAGGGTTGAACGGACTTGTAATTATCAATGATAATTCATACTAGAATAGAGAAATAATAAAAAGAACCTTAATACAAGACAAAGAAAAAAGTGAATATCAATAACTATCAAATGAAATATAGCTCTAAGAGTGACAGTATGAATTGATTAAAAGTAGATAATATTCAACTATTGACTGCCAACTAACGACTTTGGTCGAGTGGTCAAGCGGAAAAGAATTTTGAAGAGATTAGCGGGAGCTATCAAAACGTCAGTTCAACCCACCGTGCAGTCAAACATTTTCTTTGTCCTGTGTTGAAAAATAACGATTTTATAATAACAATTCAAAATAATGTATCATCTCGTACATGATTTCTAGTAGAATTGAATGTTCCATTATGAAGGAAACTTCCGTAGTAGAAGTAAAATAGAAATATTTCTATGTTCTTAAATGCAGTACTGCCTGCGCTGCATCAGAATAGCGAACTTGTTTGAGCATATTGACACAAACCTATTGATGCTATTTATTGCGTGGTTGTTAATTTTATTGATGTATTTAAACACATTTAAATGCACTGCTGTAGCGCAGTACTGCATTTATGCTATTTATTGCGTGGTTGTTAATTTTATTGATGTATTTAAACACATTTAAATTTACTGTTGCAGCGCAGTACTGCATTTATGAACGTGTGGTGTCGCTTAATATATTATTGAACTTATAATTTAATACTAACATGCTTAATACTAACATGCTTTCATTGATGATACGTCTTTTTGTTTTAGAAATTTACAATTCAAAATAACGTAACACACATAACTTAAAAAATAATATAAAAAATTTTTTTCTTAAAAAGTTCATCGGTTGTCGC
The DNA here is from genome assembly GCA_956483635.1 of Panzeria rudis. Classification (NCBI taxonomy): domain Eukaryota; kingdom Metazoa; phylum Arthropoda; class Insecta; order Diptera; family Tachinidae; genus Panzeria; species Panzeria rudis. Next base: position 31,778,719 of record OY101451.1, on the reverse strand, counting down.
ATTTTTAGCACATATATAAAAAATTTCTTTTATACCTCAAATATTTTCCATGTTACAAAGTTTTTTGCCTCTCCTGTAAACTTATGAAAAGTGATGTTACGTTATTTTGCATTTTAGGTGACGATATGTGTTTGATTATAGTGCAGTTGCACTTTGTTGTTGATAAAAATGGGGAACAAAAATGTGCTTATGTAATTTCAAAGAAAGTTAATTGAATTTTTTCACAATTTTATTCTACATTCTTTTTTTGCGGAAACTAGTATACCGGTATAGACGTAAACGGTATTTTGGATACCGGTATTTTGGATACCGGTATTTTCAAACCGAAATTAGTTTCGGTATTGGTAATGATACCGGTATATAATTTTAACGGTATTTGAATCGGTGACGGTATTTTTACGATATCGTTTGTCAACCTTGCAATAATTGCTATTTATTACTATAGTATAACATATATTAACATATACATATCGCACTTCATCAACAAGAGGGTATTAACTCAAAATTTTAAAATTTTCAGTAGAGGCCAAAAACTGTTTGTGGTTACATTTTTTGAAAATATATTTACATTGTTTTTCGAATAATTTTTGGAAGTATAGCATGAAAATGGTTATAGCTAAAGAAGTATTAAATTATTTAATGAAAAGGGTCACATCTCAAAAAAAAATGTGAACAATTTTATCATAAAAAGAGTCATATTTCGAATTAAAATCATAAGATAAAACAAATTCTATCAAGAAAACAGTATCAGCTCAAAATACAACCAAATTTAAATAAAACAATTTGATTATTTTTAACTTGAATAAAGGCTCAAATCAAAATAATACTTTTTTTTATGAAAATATACGCTGTATTTCTATTTCAATTTTGTATTAACTCAAGATAATACCTTTTTGTTGATATAAATATCACGAAAATGTTCTCAAATGTGGTTCTCGAGATGAAAGAGTAATCGGAATACGTTGAAACTTTTACAGTAGATAGATATTGATGTTGTTAGTTGATTTCTTGCAAAAAGTGAAAATTCCAAATGACTCGCCTTATAGTTTTGCTCAAAAATATTCGTTATCAGTTGTGCATATATATTAATTTATTGAACATCGTTAAAATATATTCATTTCACTGATAACGTATCTTGAGTTCAAACCACTGAATAATAAATACATCACAAGTAGAGTTTTTCTTTCACCGGACTTTATCATTTCCCAGGAAATCGGGAAATATTTTGAAATTTCGCGGGATACCGGGAATTCCCGCTCAGAACAAATTATCGGAAAATAAGGGTAATATTTTTGTACTTTAAGATATTGATTTTTAAAAAATTTACACTCATAAAATCTATATAATATAAAAACAAATAAAAGGTAACAGAAAAAATTTTTCTTCTACATATAAAAATGTTGAACAAAATTTAAATAAATATAAGAGTACGTAGCTCTACGAAACGATATAAAACCAAGTATATTTCTGGTCTGCTCATAATTTTCCTTTTGTGTATGCATTAGGGCGTCCCAAAATTTTTTTTCGATATTCATGAGTGCTCAAGCATAATTTGTAAGCTTATAGGGTAAAGTATTTTTTCCTGATTTTTCGCTAATGCTTTTAAGGTCGCACAAGTCGAATATTTGCCAAAAATCGGGTTTGCCCGCCGTTTTTGAGTTTTCGTCATAGCTTTGTCAACAACTACAGTTTTCTTAACTTTTGAGGAAACAAGTTAAGAGAAAAATGTCCAAGCTTTATTTTTGTGTGCAAAAACTAAACGTTTTGGAAATGAGTTTGCTTATTTAGCCACCCTGCATGTAATTTTTCGTAATTTTTCCAAAAACTTTGTAAATAACGCTTTATAGCTTATAAAGTTTGTATAAAAATGAAACAAATAATGATGCAGTTTGAAAGACCATATAATTCTAATTAGCGTAGGAGAAATAATTTTTGAATTCGCTCCCACCATTCCTGAGTTATATCCGTTTTTACTTTTGTACCCATTTTGTTATATTGTTATAAGTTGCATTCCAAAATATCACTTCAAATGTAGGATCTAAATTTGTGTTGAGAATGTCTCCTTGTCTAAAATTACATCGATTTTGTAGTTATTTTAATAAAGAAAAGACCTTTCAAATTAAACATATTTAGTCCATGTGGAAAAAATTTAACATAAAGTATAATACGGCTATGGCTGAATGGTAGATATGTCAGACTATCAGTCAGGAGGTCGCGGTTCAAACATTTTCTTCAAAAATAATGCGTGTTTAATTTTAGGTCGATAATAATCGGTAAAGTGTTGCCGACTATTATCGACCTAATTTTCAACAAAAGTGTTTTAGAGTGTGACTGTCAGTTTACTACTCATACCTAACCAACAAATAAAAATCATACTTATTCTTTTGCTTTGTTTAAAAATCATTTATTTTGGTTCGTACGATGCGATGATCTGAGCATTCACTATAAGCGAAAATTTACGGCAACTAAGTCCGGTTCTGTCAAAACTTGCACAAAGCTGCTGCTTTTTTGAGGAACTTCTGTATTTTACTTAAAACTACCCATTTCGATTGCAATTTTACGATTTCACGAGAAATTTTAGGGACCTCTTGATTTGTTTTTCACAAATCTTTAAAATTTTTGCTATTATTCTGGCGCTCTATAATATAGTATATTTTTGAAAGGGCATCAATAATTTTTCTCACAAGCCACACACTTTTTGTGTTCACCAAGTGCATTACTATTTTTAAATAAAATTACACATTTTAAGTATTAACTATTTATTTTTTGCGCTCAAGGTCACTGTTTTTATTTTTAATAAAACTCTTATTTTTATTTATTTAATTTTCGATATTCAATCACCGTCGTTTACATCAGTGATGTTAATGTTTTCTGCATATTTTTGTTCTTAGTTTTTTTTCTGAAGAAGATCACTGACGGTGATTGAAATATCGAAAATTAAATAAATAAAATTTGATAAAACGAAAAACAAGAGTTGTGTTAAAAATAAAAATAGTAACCTTGAGCCCAAATAATAAATAATATTTATCCAGTGTACGGTCGAATAAATTAATTACACAATTTTTTAACTACTCCATAATAAACAGGGATCGGACTTTCATGCAAATGCATGTTTTTTGTGGTGATAGATAAAGAGGTATTGACTAATTATCTATGCGAATCATCAAATTTTAAGTAGTTTGGCATCGATTTGTAGTTGCATATTTATTGCATGTTTTGGCGGTAAGTGCATATTTTTGCATATTTTGGTAATAAATGCATATTTTTGGAGTAATAAAGATTTTTCAATGCATATTTCTCAATTTTCGAATCAAAAATTTTAATAGGCCAATTATGGGTGGCAACTGAGCCTCAGTTGGGCTGACAGTTGCTGAAAATTATACTACTGATGGCAAGTGGCAACTAATAGCTGTTAATTTCAGTTTCTATTTAGTGCCTTTTTGGCAACCATTAATTTTTAGTTGCCGAATGGCAACGCAACTAAAGTTCGGTTGCATTAAATAATAGACCCAATTGTGTTTGTTTTAATTTTTTTTTCTCTAATAATAACAAAATATTAAAAAAATAATAAATTCATATTATTTTAGTTTTGGTACTTTGTTCGTAGGTAAATGCATATTTTTTTAATTTTTAGGTGCATTTGTTAAGCGCTCAAAATCAATTTTTAGTTGCATGAAAGTCCGAGCCTTGATAATAAGAAAGATTTACCGATGCTATAATATAAAAGTTTTACAAGATATTTGCAAATAAATTCGTGATTTGTTATAAATCTCAGTATTCAAAGAAAACGAAAATGTATATACACAAAACGATTTATTTGTCTTATCTATTGGCCAGCTGCACAGAAAAAACTATAATTCGCATTCTATTACTAAATTCATAAATTGAAATATTTTTTTACGGAAATCGGACCTACCACAAAATTCGTAAAACTAAAAGCTAAAACTCGTAAATATTTAATAAGAAAAAATAGCATTGTTTTTCTATCAACATTTTGTATTGGAATATTTAAAAGTCAAACAAAAAATTAATCAAATTTAAAAACAAATTCAAACACATGCAAAAAAGCCGACTACAAAATAGGTGTGGCACTGCCCATACTAATTGTGTGCAAAGTTTCATAAGAATCGGTTAAGTAGAAGTAGTTTAAATGAATATTTACTTTTCATGGGCGTGGCGCTGTGTATGTGTATGCAAAGTTTCGTAAGAATCGGTTTAGAGGAAGTTGTTAAAAATTAATATTTACTTAGCATTGGCGTGGCACTGCCCACTTTTTTTATCATGATGCAGTATTGAAAGAGAAGCTTAATGTGTGTGCAAAGCTTCATAGGAATCCGTTGATCAGAAGTAGATGAAAAGGCATGTGTATTTCCTTCGTATGGGCGTACCCACGCCCACTTTTCAACGGGACCAATCAGGAAATACACCCTTTTAAATAAGGAAAAAAACCGAAATCGGTTTGTAAATGGAGGAGCTTGGAAGAAACATCCATTAAAAAAGAATATATGACGAATTGATAACCTTTCTCCTTTGAAGTCGGTTAATAAAAACCTACGATAATTTTTTCTGTGTGATTACAAGGAAAAACATTTTAAATTTTAAAATTTAATATTTAATATTTATCGGGTACAAACCTTAAAAATGGTATTACTCTGGAGCGGTAAGACCTAATTTAATTTTTTTTAATTCAAATTGCTTAGAATCTATCCATCTTTAAAACTGCATCACTAGCTTTAATACTTTTTACAGAAATTTTAAAAGTTATAAAATGTTTTCTACAGAATCTATACAAAAATTAATATACATATGTTACCTTTATGGGGAAAAATATTGTCGGAACTTATGGCTTATGCACATCGAAGTAAAGTTTGGATATTTTTCTCTAAAAATATTTTGCAAAAAAAATAAAACAACGAAAAATCCGATTTTGAGCGAAAGCTTGGCTTGTGCGACTTCTAAGCCTACTATGCATATGTGTATCAAAATAAGTTTGTAATGCTTTTACCGATGCGTTTTTAATTGGTTCTTTGCAGAATTTTTTAATATTGTCTGTATTTTATCTCCTGGCCAGTTTATTAAATCAATAATTTGAGATTATTTAGATCGTTTTGAAATTGATCGCTTAAAATTGCTGAATTGATATCTTGCATTACTATTACTATTTGTTATTTAAACTACTTTGATCTTATATGACTGAATTAAATTAATAAAAGAAGTTAAAAGAAAATTTCAGCACATAGGAACCTGATAACAAACATTAAAAAACCAGCGATGTACTTAAGGATTCATCCGAAATGATATTTGTGCCATTTCGCACTAGCAAAGTTTACTTTGCAAGTTCTTGAGTATGTTGCAGAGAAGGGAAATAAGAATGGGGGTGAGTACAGACTTTGATGTTCTCGCAAAGTTACTTTGTTCTTCGTTCGTCGTCTATACATTGTCGTATAAACAACAACAAAACAACACAAACTTTGCAAAGTAAACTTTGCGTGTGCGGAAGTGAAAGAAAGTTTAAAGGAAAACTTTGTCGAAGTAAACTTTTATAGTGCGAAAGAGTACTTTCTTGTCTTGTAAAATATCAATATTTATTTATTGTAAAATATCAATATTTATCACTTGCGGCTAATGCATTGATTGTATCATCAAGGTAGCTATAAAACTGTTTTGCATACAAAGCTATAGAAACTGCTCAAACATTTGCGAATAAACTCTAGATTTTATTTAAAATATTTTGTTTATTGAGGTATCGGATTGTGCAATATATTAAGGCGAGATATTCCCGGGAATTCCCGCACTAATTTCCCCGGAAATTGGGAATGAAAATTTAGTGGAATTCCCGGTAATTCCCATCCCGGGAATTCCCGAGAAAACTCTAATCACAAGTCATATATATAAATAAGACTAAATACATTCTGCTTATTCTTATATCTACGCTCATACATATAGGCGCGGGTACAGGAGGTGGAAAAAGGGGGGGGGGGGTATCCCATCCCGAATAAAATATACCTCATTTCTATTGAGTTTCTAAAAGAAAATTTACAAAATAGTATGTTTTTTTTAATATATTTTTTTAATATATTTTACATACATATTTTTTAAATTCTGATTTTTATTTCACTTTTAAAATAAGTGTATTTATTTAATAGTTGTTATATTTGATGAAGTTAAACCCAAAATCACTTCCATTGGTAATTTTGGACGTGGATACTTTATAACATTATTAACATCAGTTTTAAGTTCTTTGAGATTCGTCAATTCTTTGCCTATCTTTTCAAATTGCTCTTGAGTTTTAGACAGTTTTTCGTTAATCTCTTCGAACATTTTTGTTTGGCTTAACACAAATTTATCCAAGTGCACTTGTTGTGAACTCAACTTTTCCTCAAACTTATCGATTTTTTCACTCACTTCTGTTAGTGTAGTTGACAAAAGAGAGATTGTAGTGCTAGAGGCACCTTGAGAACCACAATTTTTATTTAATTTTTGTTTTACAATTATTTCATCTAAACGTGTTATTTGGTCCTCCTGCATCTCCTCTAGTTTTGTAATAAGTCGACTTTCGAGAATATTATGCTTTCTCAATGTAGTATTGAACATACCGGTGATTCTATTACAAACACTGTCTTCCTCTGCAGAATCAGGACTATCAGTTGACAGTTTAGTTTGTAGACCTTTAAGTATTTCCATTTGATTGTTAAATCTGTAATAAATTGTAGTTTACGTATTTTAACATTTTAGCAAACATGTTATTAAATATGTAGCACAACACACCTTTTATTTATCACCTCTACTGAAATCTGTAATCGATCTACCCCTTCCTTTAGAAGAAAAACATCGGCAAATAATTGATTACGCAGTGTTAGTTCATCTGATTTGGGTACATTGGCATTGGATGAAACTGTATTTGTTATGAATATTATAGCAAAAATTAGCGCCGAAATTGAGTTCATTTTTATATACAAATATTTAAATGTTTGCAAGTCTTAACGCAAATATATACTGACCGAAATAGAGCAAAATATAGACATAAGTACATATTTGCTCGTTTAATTTTTTTTATTTGTATGCAAAAAAATTAAACAAAAATGAATACTACACAAAATTCAACAATTTAAGAATTGATTCAACAATTGATTTTTTACTTAAAATAAAATAGCTCAGAAATGGACCGTATATTTGTATGCCTCACACATGAATGCTTTAATTTTGATTAGTTTATAAATAACATTTACTTATGTGTATACTAGGGTATTCACTGGAATAATGTTTGATCGTTTAATCGAATAATTGAAGTCAAATAATGTTCGATCAAGGAAAAATTTTTTAGTTTCGTGTAAAAATTTGTTAGAGTAATTTAGGTTGATGGATCGAATAGCTCGAATAAAAAAATTTTGTGTAAATTTTCCTTTTTTGGCAAGTTAAAATTTATTGGTGTCGGTTTGCCATGCCTTCGACATATAGTTACAGAATATTACGTTATGCATAGTTAACAACAAATTCAATTCCTTCTTTTTCTCCAAGGTATTCAATTAGCGAAAGATTATGGGTACATTCGTAAATGCACTAATTTTGCAATAATCAAAGCTTAGCACTCGAAAAGCAATACTTTCCAATACATTTTGCGCTAAAAGTTTCTTTACACAAGTAGATTAGCTTAGGTTGTACAGGCTGCTTCCGCTCACTTGGGTCCATGGTTGGTCCCTTTGTGTTACCTTAAATAGAAGAAAAAAGAAAGAGGAAAGGAGTACATAAAGTGATGGTAAAGAGGAGAAAGAGAAATAGAAGAAGAAGTATGGTTATCACTCGCCAAAAAGGGATGGTTCAGGGTTGGAACCACTGCGCCTTATTAAAAGGCTAAGTTTGTCATTGCCAGCTCAGATAGACTGACGGAGGATGACTGAACGAGTTGTATCAGCCGCTGGTTTTCCAGTGAGGGGCAGAGGCACAAGAGGTGACAATTTGTCTCCTCCTCCTCATCCAGACAGCTTCTGCAGAAGTTGTTTGATGCTAGTCCCATTAGTTTGGCGTGGTTGACGAGTTTGCAGTGACCTGTGATGGTTGCGACGATATCTATCAGTAGTGTTTTCTTGAGCATTAACACATTCCCAGAACGGTCTGAGTTCACCCTTGGCCACATCAGCCTGAAGATCCTATAAGTAGGTTCGTCGAACCATCTGGTTAGTGCCAGGGTGCGGAAATAGTTTTCGATTTTGTGCTTGCAAGCGTGCAGGGGAATACCGCAGACGGCATCAATATCTGACTCTGCTAGTATCGTCCTCCTTTTAGCTAGTATGTCCAAAATGCCCGGCATTCCTGGACCAGGTTAGATGTTATGTATACATATGTCACAGACCTAATTGCAGCTTTGCTGTCTGTGAAGATTCGGATATTCCTATCAAATATCCTATAATGCCGAAGCCAGTTTGCCGCCTTCTTTATGGCCGATATCTCGTCCTGTAATATACTACATTTGTCTGGAAGTCTGAAGGAAATCTTGGCTTTCAGATGTTCAAAGTGGACACCTCTTCCTTGGAACCATTCGTGTAAACATCAAAGTTCTCCACGAGGGTAGGAGACCCTCCAGTAGACCTCATTTCCTCCGGGATGGAGAAACTGAAGCCTCTAGAGAATGATAGTCTCGGCATGGTATAATCAATAAGCTCAGGTAGATTGTCCCAAGAATCGACGATACTTACATGACCACGACGTCTGTAGTTCCATGCTTTTGTAGCGTGCAGAACCACTGCTGTATACAAGGCAAGCATTTTGGTTAGCGGGTCCACTGGTAACTAATTCAGCATAGCGAAAAGAGACTTATTAGGCGCGGAGCGTCAAGCAGCTGTAAGTAGCATTGCCATGCTGCGCATGATTTTCTCAAATCGAGAGCGATTGGACGCTATTTCCATGGCCTTCCACCAGATCAAAGCGCCATTAAATAGTATTGGCCTAATGATTGTGTCAAATAGTCAGCACGCATTGCCAGGTCTAATACCCCACGACGTACCTATAACTTTATTGCAAATGTAAACTGCGGCAACCGAGTGAGTCCATAGTCCTTAATAGCTCATTTATGGTTAGATTCCAAAGTACGAGTGACAGTAGGCAACTCTGCGCAGTGCCTCTATTGGTCGAATTGATTGAAGTTGCTGATCCCTTTTATAGTTCTACGTGAAAGAAGATGCGATATGAATCCGACTGTAATGTTGTCTATACCAGTTTCCATAAGTGCCTCCTTGATGGTTGCTAGCCTAACGTTATTGAAGGCACCTTCTATATCTAGAAATGCCACCAGTATATAATTTTTAAGATCATGTGATATCTTCATGTAGCCCAGTAGTGAGTGTAGTGCCGTCTCAACAGATTTCGCCTTAGTACCTAAATATAAGCGTCTTGAGAAGCAGAAATAAGTCTAGTTTTGATCGTCATTTTGATGTAAATTTCGACAATTCTTTCTAGAGTTTTTAGCAAAAGGGACGACAGGCTGATGGATCTGAAGTCTTTAGCTTTAGTGTGCGATGTTTTTCACCCTTTAGAAATGAAGATTACATCGCAGCTGCTCCATTGTTGAGGGACGTATGACCATTCAAGAGAAGCTTTACATATGTTCAACACAACATTGTGTTGCAAGTCAGCAGGGATAATACCGTCTGGTCCAGGAGACTTGAACGACAGGAAACTGCTTATTTCCCATTGCAATCTTTCTTTATTCGCCACAATAAATGAGTTAGATTTACTGTAGGTGGAGCACTCATCTTTACCTCCTGCTTTACGCAAATAATTGGCAGTGCTGTCGCATAATGCTGCGGCTACGCAAACATGTTATATACTGTTGCAATAGTTGAAGACCTGTTGCATAAATTTATGGTATCTACGAATGTACCCTGTTCTTTATAATGCGAAATGTTTTCGCGTTTGCAAACACTACATTTGTAGTTATAAATGTGTTACTTTAATGAAAATATTTTACGAAAACTTCTTAAGGCGAAGCATTTTAATATAGTACTATTAGTACTATTTTTAAGAAACTGATCAAACTGTGATCTATATTATGTACAAATATTATTATATCCAGGGCTTATATTCAAACACTGCTATCTGCAAACACCAAACTTTTAAGGAGGCCAAAAAATCGTTTCGTTAGCGCATTACTAAAGTTTTGCTCAATCATTCTTCAAACAATACAGACCCTTATGATATAAGCTATCAATATTGTATAGTAATGATTGTTCTGTACTTTTATTAAGCAGAAAATGAAACGAGTTTTTGCCCTCCTAAGAACTGTGTGTTTGCAGATAGCACAATTTGAATATAAGCCCTCGACATTCTTCTTTTTTTTATAAAAAATATAAAACGCTAAAAAAAGTTTGTTTATATTATTATTTTTCTACACAAAAATGAGAAAAACCCAAGTAAATATAAAAAAAATTCCGACTAAATCGAATAATTTTTAAAAATAAAAATTACTCGAATGAATTAAAATTTTTACTCGATTGTTCGATTAATTTAAAAACTTAAATTTCGATTAATTGCTTAATCGATCAAATGAAAAGTCGATTAAAAGGAATACCCTAGTGTATACATACATGCACTGATTCAGTATATCAAGGGCACTGCTACGTGTGATTCCCTCTTGATCATACACGCAAAGAAAAAACATGGTTGAGGTAACACATAATCTAAGAGCAATATAGTATGATTGAATTACATAATTGGATTCAAATCTAACTGTTATGAAAATAGATCTACTTAAAATATTTTCTGTGTATATATTTTCGCTATAACGTAATATACTCTTGGGAAAAATCTTGCCCCTTTTTGTGAACTTTAACCTGGCGCGATATCTGTTTTATTAAGTTCACACAAATTGCGAACATACTGCGATATGACCTGACGAAAAGTGCATTTTTTCAACTAGTACATGGTTTTTTTGGTTGTTAAGATGCTGTCATTTCATATACTCTAAAACACTTTTGTTGAAAAATTAGGACACTTTACTGATTATTATCGACCTAAAACTAGACTAGCATTCTCTTTGTTTATTTTTGAACAAAATATGTTTAATACAAAAAAATAAAATAAAAACGCCTGGCGAAGCGATTGGCTGTGTGCAGCTTCGAACCGTGACCTCCTGGCTGATAGTCTATCGTAGCTACCCTTCAGCCATAGGCGTATTATACTTCATGTTGAATTTATTTCACTTGAACTAAATATATATATAATTTGAAAAGTTTTTTCTTTAATAAAAATGTATGAAGTACATTTTGTTGATTCTGTTAAATCACGAAAAAGCCTTAGAATTTTCTTTATAAGTTAACAATACTTACTTACGAATACTTACAAAATTTATATTTAAAAACCTTTAAATACCAGAAATTAAACTTTGATGACCGAAGAAAACTATGGTGTGCTTCTATTGCTTAAAAATTTTTCTGCTGTTTTTTAGACAGATTGCTTAATACTCAAAATTTTAATGTTATTTAGACATCCTTTGTTCACAAATAAATACTTTTAACAGCAGATTTGTATTTTTGCGAAAAAAAATTTTTTTTTTACAAATAATTACAAACTCGATGCAATTTTAGACAACCAGAATTTTTCAATTTTACATAATATATGATACCAAGTTTCAAGTAATGTTTTAGAGTGTAAGTACGAACGCATTTAAAACTGTAAAAATAAGGGACTGTCTAATATATAATTAGTCTGTGTTTGTGTATTTAATTATTTGCTTGTTTGTTTGTGCGTGTGTATGTTCCTTATAGGACGCCAAACGGTGCGAGCGATCGTTGTGAAATTTCAGGACTGTCTTATTGATGACAGGGAAACTCAAATAAGCTTTTTTTGTAAAATTTTGGGTGGAAAATAAAAACTTTTTTGTATGGGGAGTACATATTAAGCAATTTTTAATTTCTCTATATCTGTATAACTACAACAGTGGGACTCTCTAAATTTACTATGATCTGCTCTTAGACGAAAGTGCAATTTCCAGCATAATCTCGAGGAAAGGGGTACCTCCATAGAGGTCATTATTAATTTTCCTATACCTGTACAACTATAAGAGTGAGGCTCTCTAAATGCAATGTGTGTTATTCTTAGAATAATGTGCAATTTACAGCAATATATTGATGATATAAAAGGGGGGAAACGGGTACCCCCATACAAAGTAATTATTAATATTTTTATATCAGGACAACTACAATAGTGAAGCTAGCAAAATTTGATGTGGGTTGTTCTTAGAACAAATTCCAATTTCAAGCCAAATCATGAGGGTATCAATAGGTGGAAATGGGTACCCCCATAGAAGGTTATTATTAATTTTCCTATACCTGTATAACTATAAGAGTGAGGCTCTCTAGATTTGATGTGTATTACCCTTAGAGCAATGTGGTGTTGGTGGCATAGGCCGCAACAAAAATATTGCTTGATATATTACAGAAAATTTTGTGAATATTTTTGTTTGATTCAGTAAACTATGTTGTTGAAAATTTTTATATATTTTTAGACAAATTGTTTTATAGATTTGGATAATTTATTTGCTGATATCTATCGAAATTTATTTTCGATATCGAACGAAATTTATTTTCGATATCGAACGAAATTTGTATTTACATTTGAAATTTCGATTGATATCGAATGCGGTAATTTGTTCCCAGGTTTTTTTAACCGACTTCCTAAAAGGAGAAGGTTATCAATTCGTGTGTATGTTTTTTTCTATTTTTATGTTTGTACTAGGGATGTAACAATACGCCGTTTTGCCGATCCGATACCGATACCGATATTTAAAAATAAATATCGCCGATACCGATTCCGATACCGATACGAATATTGAAATTGAGTTCAAGTTTAGATCAAGAAAACTCAAGTGCAATTTTTTTATTATACAAAATTACATTGTAAGAGAGAATATTTAAAATTGAATATAATAAAATAGAATATAAGAAACTGGAAGCAATTTTTAAGGAGCTACATTTTTTTTTTGCTTCAAAAAAATCTATATTAATAATATGCAGATAATTAGTAGAAAAGCAAGAAAAAATTTTTAATTCCTTTGTAATTTTAAAAAATACTCGCCATGCTTTTTAAAAAATCGATTTTTTAAAGAACATTTATCAATCAACTAATATTCTTCTAAATAACTTAATAGCTTAATTATTAAAAGTCTTCTAAAAGTTTATATTTAATCACTTAAATTTACATGAAAATAAAGTTTTGAGTTTAAATTCGCATAAAAAAATTGTGAAAATGGGTAATTTTTTATCCTTTTTCCTTGAGGAAAAACCATTATAGAACACCGAAAAAGAAATTTGTCCTAGCATCGCTTCCAATTCGGTGATTGGTAATCGAAAAACAGAATTTCATGCAATGGCAAGGATATGTAAAACTAATTAGAAATTATCCAAAATTTGCAATACTTCCGGATCGCGAATTCTACATTTTCATGACTTCTTTGGAATGTCTTTTTTTGCTGGAATAAGATTTAAAAAACAACGACTTGAATTTGAATTCATGGTAAAATTAACAAAAATTAAATAATTTTTTTACAAAATAACAGCATAAAATATTATTAATTTTTAAAATTGATATTAATAAGATTAAAAAAATAACGAAGTGAATTTACTGCCAGTTTTTGTAAATAAAATTAAAATTTTTGTTAGGGACTTTGAATTGAAAACAAAAACAAATTTGAGTTTTTTTATTGTTGTTTCAATATAAATTCCCTAACGAAAATTTTTATTTTATTTACAAAAACTGGCAGTTAATTCATGTTAAAATTGAACAAAAATAAATTATTTGTTAAAAAAAACTCTGAAAAAATTTTTAAAGTATCGTCGTATCGACAGTAAAATATCGCCGATACCGATGTATCGGAAAATCTGAAGTATCGCCGATATATCGGTATCGGTATCGGCATTCGTTACATCCCTAGTTTGTACACGCATAACTCTGTCATTTGTAAAATGATTTTAAAAATTATTTTTTTGTTGGAAGGGTTTGCCTGCAGTTTGGTCCATAATTTTTTTCCAAAATCGGAGGAGGGAAATTTGCTCCCCCCATGCATAACTCTGTCATTTGTGAACTATGCCCCGCCAACCCATAACTCTGTTATTTGTGAACCGATTTTCACAATTACTTTTTGTTTGAAAGGGTTTGCTAGCAGTTTGGCCCAATAATTATTTTCGAAAATGGGAATGGAAAATTTGCTTCCCAATCCACCCATCCCCCCCACATCCATAACTATGTCATTTGTCAACCGATTTTTAAAATTCTTGTATTGTTTGCAAGGGTTCCCTAGTAGTTTGGCCCCACAATTCTTTTCGAAAATTGAAGGGGGAGACTTATACTATATTCACACTACTATAGTTTAACGTGTTTCGGCAAATATTTTAAGAAACTAAACAAAATTGTTCAGACTACAATTTTATAAACTTTCTGTTTACAGCATGACGAATTCATAAAAGGTGGTAGCAAACCGGGAACTAAAAATTTTTTTCGTGTCCTAAATATTAATGATTTTGCAAAGTTATTAATTAGAATTTTACATGTGTATGTACATTTTCCCATTTGAATTGAAAACTTGAACCAAAAACGAGGTTTTTAATACTTTTAAGCCAACACAAATCATAACTTTCCGAATACGCTGCTTGTCGTTATAGAAATGCTACAATCTTTCTTAATTTCGACTTTGTTTACATATTTTGCCGCCATTACAAACCGTATTCAATAAGCACTAAAATCAAAAAATCGACTGAACATACATCAAGAAGTACTTGGAACCCCGCCTTTTACTGGTTTTGGAATGAGTTTAATTTTGAAACACGTAAATTTTTTGACAATTGAGTATATGGGAAAACATATAAAAATTAACGTGTTTGGATCGTAAACATTTAAAATTGCCATAAACACGGTAGTGTGAATTGCCTATTACTGCCCTCATGCATAACTTTGTCATTTGTGAACCGATTTTCAAAATTGTTTTTTTTTTGTTTGAAAGGGTTTGACTACAGTTTTGTTCCATAGCTTTTTTTCGAAAATCAGTTGGGAAATTTGCTGCAAGCCCCCTTGCAGGTTGGTACAATAATTTGTCTCCAAAATCTGTGCGGTATTCCCCCTTCACTCCGAAATATTGATTATCACATACCTCCACCATTTATGGGCTGACTTCCAAAATTCTTTTTCTGTTTAGTTTGCTTAGAGTTTGGTCGCATGATTTTTCTACGAAAATCGGTGGGGCAAGTCTTCCACGCCCCCACCCAAAATATTTATTAGAGCACAATTCCTCCATTTGCACACCGATTTTCAAAATTGTTTATATGAAATGTCACCAAGTATATTGCTCTTTGTACTGAAGTCGGTCTTTTTTTTGGCCGAATTATTTCAATTAAATTGTAGACATTTTCGTCTATACATATTTACAAATTGGTTTTTTTGACAATATATATAGGTATTTATTAATTCATTGAATTTCCTTAGTTGGTTCTGTGTAGGATTATTCTATATGAACGTCGAAAGTTCGGGCAAAAATTTTAATACATTAAATCTGCATTATAAATTCGTTAAGCAGAGAATGAAAACAAGTAGTAAAACTTAAATACATTCCTTAATTTCTTATTTTGTTTTGCTTTAATTTACCTTTTAGTTTGCACTCAACAATACCCATCATTATTATTATTATTATTATACGCTTCGTTTCTGTTCAACAGAACCGTAAAATTTCATTTATCCTTTCTCAGCTTTTCAGACCGTTGAATTTTCTTATTTCATTCTATTCACACACAAACGGGTCGTAGTTTTAAAGAAGATATTTTTCGTAAATGTTATTTCTTTCATAACAAAGAAAACAACAGCCAAAAGGCATATACATATGCATGTACATACATACAACTTTGCATACTGCAGTTACAAATATGCAAACAAAAGTACACACAGTACATTACTTACACTCATTTAGTTGTTATTTTTTATTATTGCAAATAACAAGGATTTTATAACAACAAACCAACAACTCTTGCAACCATTGAATATTAATAAATTTTCTGTATTCGCTTTTCCTTTAGCTTTCCTTGTAAAACTTGAAAATTCAGTTACAATGGTGCAGCTACATAAAAATGCAAATAACGGTTTAATGAATTGTTTGCTACAAACTAGTTATACGCCCCCTATTATGAATGGCGACGTCGACGTCACATCAACACGACAGCAAAAGATTGTCACTTTTCTACTCTTTGTTGACCACAATTGACTAATATTAACATGCTCAGCTAATTTCATAAGCCTCAGAAAATTGTAAAAGGCTATCAGTAGTAGTCAATTGTTGTCGACAACGAAGAGACCAGTGAAAATTTTCTGCTGTCGTGTTGAAGTGACGTCGACGACGGCATTCATAATAGGGGGAATTATTTTTCAAATGCTTGGAGATTTTCGTTTTATTTTCTATAATTATAAAATTTTATATCTTGTTGTATTGGAACCAATTAATTAAATAAATAAATAAAAATATATATAAAAACAGTTAATATAAGTATATAGGTCATACATGTACACACTAGACCCATTGTAGGGCACAAATAATAGCTCCCATATTTAAAAAAATTTATTAAATAATGTCGGTTTAATGTACGAAATTTTTATGGGAAACCCAGTTTTAATGCATACATTAACTTTACTAAATCATTTATCATTTACTAATTGCATTGGTTGGCAGAAAAAACCGCCTTTAAATAAAAATATGTGGAATATATAAATGCAGATACATCAGGCTAATTCACTCTAACTCCAGAACAGCCTGTCCAATGTAATCAAATAAACCACGAAAAGATGCGGAATAAAATTACACTTACGTTTCTTGTACATAATTTTTTTTAATATTTCCAATTGTTGCGGAGTTATTCAGAAATTAACAGCGAAAATTATTCATTTTTCATGCAAAACTAAACTTTTTTCCGTTAATTAAGAAAGAGCGCAAGAAAAATCGATGGACAAATGTCAGTTTTATTCGAAATTAAGTTAGGGAACTTAATTGACAAAAGTGGCTATTTTCATACTACACCCATACACACACAAATTAAAATGTTTCTGTTGTATAAAAATTGTGATTTTTATGAATTGAGTTTTTTTACTTAATTGTGAATAAAAGCAACATTTGGCCAACGATTTTTAGGGTTCCGTACACCAAAAGTGTAAAGGCACCCTATTGTTTTCGCTACGATGTCCGTCTATCTGCCTGTCTGTCCGTCTGTCTGTCTGTCCGTCTGTCACATGCTGTTTTCTCGAGAACCATAAGAGCTACGAACCTGAAATTTTCACAGAACATGTAAAACTTTAGCCGCTACAACAACAAAGATATGACAGCTAAAAATTAAAGGGTGTTCTGAAGCGAGCTACGAAAAATGTTGAAATACTAATGCAATATGCAGACACTTAAATATGGACACTAAAGTTAGTGTTAATTGGTGTAGTCTGTCGATTAGACTACAGCAATTAACACTGATATTTAAAACAATAAAATTAAAGGGTGTTCTATCAGTTAATGTAATTTTGACTATGTAATTTATACAATTTGCTGTATCTTGGAAACTGTAAGAGGTAAACTCTTGAAATTTTAAAATTCCCTAAAAATAAAAAATTGCAAAATTAAAAAAATTGCAAAACGAAAAATCGCCAAAATGAAAAAAGCGCTTAAAGGAAGAAAGCACCAAAATTTAAGAAAAACGCTAAAACGTAAAAAATCACCAAAACTAAACAGATCGACCAAAAACTAAGAAATCGCAAAAAACCGAAAAAACTCATCAAAACGAAGAAAGAGCTAAAACCTAAAAAAAAATCGCTAAAACTAAAAATAACGTCAAAAAGGAAAAAAATCGCCAAAAATGAAAAATATAACCAACACGAAAAAAGCGCTAAAACAAAAAAGTGTCAAAAACGAAAAAGATCGCTAAAACTAAAAAAATCACCAAAAACCGCAAAAATCCCAAAAACCGAAAATAGCGCCAAAACTGAAAAAAAGCACCAAAACTAAAATAAATCGCTAAAACTTAAAATATCGTCAAAAAGCGAAAAAAAACGTTAAAACAAAAAACGCCAAAAGCAAAAAATCGCAAAAAAAATGCAAAACACGAAAAATCGCAAAAAAACCAAAAAATTATGAAAATGGAAAAAGCGCCAAAACCAAAAAAAAAATCGCAAAATCAACAAAAAAAAAATTAAAAAATAAAAAACTAAAATTAAAAGAAAAAGCAAAACGAAAAATGAGACAAAAAGGGCATAAACGAAATTGTATTTGTACGGAACTCTGCGTGTGCGAGCCAAAGTCGCACTTTACTGGATTTATTATAATTTATCCCTAATATACCTTTTTGACCAATGAACAAAATATAATGTTTTAGCCCTCTTTATTTTTTGTAGCTTTTGAACACGTGAAAAATATGTAATTTTGCACGAAAGAAAAATTTTTTTCCCAGTTAATTACTTAATAACTTCGAAACAGTTCGAAATATGAAAAAATGTATATGAATGGCTTAAAGGTAATTTTATACCGCACTTTTTGGTGCTTTATTTATTTAAATCAGGAAAACTTTTCTCGAGTTATGATGAAGTGCATTAGAGTGAGTAATAATCTAAAAAAAATATATGCTTGATAGAAAAAAGAAAATGAAAATGGATTTAAATTTACTTCATTAAACTTTATATATTCCACATATTTATATTTAAAGCCTAGAAATTTTTCATTTCTTTGCATACCAGTGTTATTTATTCTTAAGCCGCATTATCTTTATATAATCCGTTTAAATTAGAATTTCCGTAACGTTTAACAGGCTTTTTGGTAAATTACCGACAGCAGCAACAAAATCTGACACCCGGCACGCGTACATAAAACCTTTTTTTAAATTTGTATTGCGTATCCAGCGTAACCAGGCCACCTGGCTATGTATGTCTTCGCAGATAATATATGATGCGTTGATTTCACTTAGAGTGGCATGAGGATTATTTACACCAATTAAAGCTATGCCACGCAAGGGATGATGTGAACTATCAATTAATACACGATAAAACAACTGGGGTACAGGTAACAAGCCATTGTTATTCTTGTCAATGATTAAATAGAAATTGCGATTTTCCGTGGTATGAGATGCCAGTGTACCATTACCACCCTCACCAGTTCCATATGGTAATTGTAATGTACCAAAGGTGCCAGTATAACAATCAACCAACAACTTCGACCTTGCTATAAACTTACGCACCTCATCCTCAAGAGCAGCCCACTGGCCACCATTAAATGCCTGCCATTGGGGTGCAACGTTAAAGAAATTAAAGGTGGCTCTCTGTTGATTACCATAAATAAAGTCGGATTTTGCAGCCAAATGGCCACGGGCCAAAAACAATGTACTGTTGTCGAAAAGATGTTTATGTTGGCCGTTTAATAAGACTGCTGCTTGCTGTCGTTGAGATTGTTGTGAATAATGGTGATTCATGTTTACATCCTTGAAATGGCCAGCTTTGCTGAAACTTAAACGCTTAATGAGTTTTTGAAAATGTATGCTGGCCGGCAGCAATTTATGTTGTACGTATAAGGTACGCAACACTGTATCGTCATAGCAGATACTCATTGTTTCCAGGAAACGACTGTCGGTGATATTGAAGCCCACACGGTACATTTGAGCTTTTACAGATGTCTGGTGGTCATATGTCATAGTAGGAGGACATTTGTCATGCAGTTTTTCAACTGTATACTTTGGCCACTGTTCACAAATGAATTGTTGTAATTCGTACTTTTCTCCTTGCCAAAGAAACAGTTTGTCATGCAGGCAGCGTGGACGCAATATCTTCGTATTCTTGGCTATTTTAATTATATTAGCAAATTTTATAGTACTATTGTTGATGGATGATGTGCCATTGTTTTCCTCCGTTGTATTGGCAAATGACTTTGAACAATATAATTCTATAGCTGCACCACGTGGCACTTGTAGTTGGCCTCGAGCATTGGGTAACCAAAATTGATTTGTATCTGGTATAATATATAGTGGTTGTGGTGTGTTTCTCTTTGGTAAATCCTGCTGTACGTCCAATAAACAAGGAGAACCTTAAAGATAAGAAGACAAAAGCAAGTCAAGCACAATATTCATTATTTATGTTGGTCAGTTATGTGATTTTTAATTTAAGTAGCTTAAATTGAATATTAATACTACGAGCAAAAGATTTGCTCTCAGTAAAAAATATATTAAAGCTATGAATTGCTTTGAATTAATTATATGTATATATATAAATATACTAGCCCCACCCGGTGTGCTTCGCTACCCCATTGTTTTGAAGGCATATGAAAATTAATACATAATTATTTTGTACCGCCGTGTCCTCCCAAATATGCCTTCAGGATTTTGTTTAAAAATGCAATATGTTCTCAGTATAACATAAATAAAAATTGGAGGGCCTTGCTGTGGAGGTTCTCTAGATATAGGATAATTACAAATTACTCTGTGTAGAGGCTGTAAGTCGCCATATCCTAGTATACCACCACGCTTTTTAGGGCTCCGTACACCAAAAGTTTTAAGGAACCCTATTGTTTCCGCTACTCTGTTCGTCTGTATGTCTGTCTGTCCATCTGTCTGTCACAGGCTATTTTCTCGGGAACCATAAGAGCTGCGAATCTGAAATTTTCACAGAATATGTAAAACTTTTACCGCTACAACAAAAAAAAATATATCACAGTTAAAATTTAAAGAGTGTTCTAAAGCGAGCAACGAAACATGTTGAAATACTAATGTAATAAACAGACACTTATATATAAACACTTTAAATTTTCAAAGTTAATGACGCATACTATAGTCAAAACAAAGTATACTTTAGGAATTTAAAACCAGTATTTGTATGGCAATACTGGTCTTAAATTAATAAAGTATACTTTGTTTACGACTATGAGTATGCGCCAGTGTTAATTGATGTAGTCTGTAGAATAGACTACACCAATTAACACTGAAATTTAAAACAATAAAAATTAAAGGGTGTTCTATCAGTTAATGTAATTTTACTATGTAATTTATACAATATGCTGTATCCTGGAAACCGTAAGAGGTAAACTCTTGAAATTTTCAAAAACGCTAACACTAAAAAATTCCAAAATTAAAAAAATGTCAAAACGAAAAATCGCCAAAATGAAAAAAGCGCTTAAAGAAAAAAGCACCAAAATTAAAAAAAAATGCAACAACGCAAAATATCAGCAAAACAAAAAAGATCGCGGAAAAACTAAATAAACGCCAAAAACCGAAAAAAACGTCAAAACGAAAAAAAGCACTACAACATAAGAAATCGTCAAAACTAAAAATATCATCGAAAAACTAAAAAATCTTATATATGAAAAAATTCACCAAAACGAAAAAAATGCGCCAAAACCAAAAACAAAAAGCGCCAAAAATAAAAAAATCGCCAAAAACCAAAAAATCGTCAAAACGAAAAAAGTGCCAAACAAACAAAAAAATCGCTAAACTAAAAAAATCCAAAAAAATCCGCAAATCCAAAAAATCCGCAAAACCGAAAAAGCGCCTAAACTGAAAAATATTGTCAAAAAGCGAAAAATAAAGTTTAAAAAACACCAAAACCAGAAAAACGTTAATACTAAAAAAATCGGCAGAAAATAAAAAACAATGCAAAAAGCGAAATAAATGGCCAAAACGAAAAAAAAGTGTCATAACCAAAAAAAATCGCTAAAACTAAAAAAATTACCAAAAACCGAAAAAATAGTCCCCAAAACCGAAAAAGCGCCAAAACTTGAAAAACGCCACAACTAAAATAAATCGCTAAAACTAAAAATATCGTCGAAAAGTGAAAAAAAACTTAAAATAAGCGCCAAAACCAAAAAATCGCCAAAACAAAAAAAATTGGCACAAAATTACAAAAAACGAAAAATCGCCAGAAAAAAACGAAAATATTACGAAAATTATAAAAGGGCCATAACCAAAAAAATCGCCAATAACAACGAAAAATACTTAAAAAATAAAAAAACTAAAATTAAACAAAAAAGCACAATAAAAAAACTGCCAAAATAAAAAAGGGGCGAAAACGAAAAGGGATATACATATGTGTATTCGTACGGAACTCTTCGTGTGAGAGCCAAAGTCGCACTTTACTTAATTTATTTTTTAAAGCGTAATTTGTTCTCAGTTTAAACTAAATCAAATTTAGAGAGCCTCGCTTTGTTGTGTGGGGGTACCTGTCTCTGCCCTCTCATACCTCCAAGATTTTGCCAGAACTTTCACTTTGTTCTAAGATTAACCGACATTAAATTGAGGGCCTCATTATTGTAGTTCCTCAGGTATAGGAAAATTAATAATTACTTTGTGTGGCGGTACCTGTCTCCCCCTCCTATACCACCAAGTTTTTGTTGGAACCTTCATATTGTTCTAAGAGCTAATCACACCAAATGGAGAGAGCTTCAATATTTTAGTTCTGAAGATATAGAAAAATTAATAATTAGTTTGTACTTCATTTCCCGATCGTAAGTACGAAAGTTTAAAAATTTCAACTCGATCGACTTACCGTTTGGCTTCTTATAAGGAACAAACAAATATACAAACACAGATTCATTTTTATATACAGTAATCCCTTGATTTACGTCGCCTCGATTTACGTTGTCGCGGTTTACGTCGCCAAATTTGGTGTAGTACTGTATATAGATAGATAATTCTGCAACTGGATTTGTTTTGTATAATTATATACTTTTATTTAACTTTAAATATTTGTATGTACATACATACAGAAAAATGTCATATTAAAATCGTCGAAAATAATTTTAATTTAACATTTTTCGGTAATGATTTTGCTTAATAGGTTGATTTTACAATAACATCCAAAGGAAAATTTTCCTTTTGAAATAACTATATTTCATGTTGATTAAACATCCCAGCAAAACTACTGCTTCAGCCGAAGCAGGTTTATAAGCGAGAGAAGCTGGTTTTGTTGTTTCTACTGCTTCGGAAAGCGCTTCGAACATGCATGATTTTTATTCGCGATGTCCCACTTTGGAGCTCTTGTTTTTTATATAAGACCATGTCTTTTATCTAAAATCATATCTCTTCGTCTTATTGCGTCATTCAAATTTATCATCGTTAAACTACAGACAAAACAATTCGTGTTTTGTGTTGTGTTTTTCTTCCTTAATTCCTTTAATTCCTTTAATTCCTTAGAACCAATATTGTTGAAAGCTACAATGCTACTGAATATGATTTTGTTTATTTTGGAGTTCATGTTGAATAAATGTAAAATGCTGACTAACTTCGTAATTTAAACATTATGAACACTGAGAGATCTCTGCCTTCGTTTTGAGTATCCTCGGAAGCGCTTCAAAACATCGCATGTGGAAGGCATGAAAGTTTTTACTGAATCCAGAAACATGATATTTTTTGTTGGGATTCCAGTAATAATACGAAGAATCATGTTGAACCAACGTTAGTTGAAGTTGAAACAACATGAATTTAATGTACCTATTTTATTAATTATTATACCTACGTGATGTGTATTCGCATAGGCATCAGAAAAATTTGTGTGGTAAATGGCTAGCCATTCACACACATGTCAACGCGCTAACCACTGCAGCAAATGCAGCTTCAAACTTTACTTTAGATATACAGTAAATAAATACCATCATAAGTAACATGAAATTCTTTATAATTCAACATGATTTAATTGACGATTTAACATTAAATTTGTTTGAAATTAAAGTTAGAGTTATGTTGCTTTAAGATGAAATGTAACGTGTATAAAAATGTTATTTTTACAGTAAAAATATTAAATCAGAGATTTATCGTTACATTAATAATTTTTCAAAATGTATATGAAACAATGGTAGTCTTAAAACAGCAGCAGGAAATTTTCGCTTATAATTTTAAGTTTGTCAGCTAATTACATTTGCACAACACGAACATCAAAATTAACAACAACAAGCTACACAACTGAGCACAATAGCACATTGTGGCTATGAACAAAGCAAATTTTCAACCAATTCCTGTTATCCGATCAAACTGATCTTTGCATACATAAGTTCTGTGACAACACAATATCCTGACTCGATAAATGGGCAGAGCCACGCCCATACAAAGTAAATGTTATTTTTCGAGAACTTCTACTAAACCGAAGATAGGTAGACAACTACGGTGTTGCTGCAAGGGATGGGGTACTCCCCATACACAGTAATTAGTAATAACGATGTTGTCTGGAATGCTATGATAGTAAGAGTCTTCAATTTGCTACGAGTTAATTTGAAAACAAGATACGAAGATATAAATAAATTATACATATGTGTCGGATGATTATATTTAAATAATATTTTCCTCCTCTTATTATTTGTCGACCTTTTTTATTTGCTGAAGGTGCCAACCGGGGGTAGGCGAAATATTGAAAAAAAAAATTATTAAATAAATAAAATATATAATAAATAGTTTTTACTTGACCTTCAAGCTCAAAAACTAATTAATTTTGATAAAATAAATTATGGTTTAAAAAAACTAAAAAACTCGATTTAATAGCAAACGGAACCAAAAATTAGGAAATAATTTTTAAGTATGAAGAGTTTGTGTTACAGCAATAAAAATCCCAACAATAAATTATGCCTAATTAATTTGGAGTAAGATGGAAATAAATCTTAAATTATGTATTAACAATATAATTCACTTACAGTAAAAAAGCGTGGAGTGCAATTTACTATATATTGTAACACGACGGTTTTTTAAACAATATTTAAACAAAATACAACATGTAATTTAACTTACCGTCATCAGTTGCATCTAAATTTATTTCGTTTAACTGCTTAACAATATCTTCAACATCTTCAACCGGTTGAATGACCCGGCGACACTCAACAACAATAAAAAATATACTAAACAATTTCAATGCAATTAAAGATGCAACACAATTTTGACAAACTTTCACAAAAACTGGCGTCAACATTTCACTAGCAGCTACAACCGATCGACGCACTGATGGCAAATACGAGTATAACTGGAGGTGAAAATCTCACAAAATTTGTATCCAAAGAAATCTATACAAAATTGATTAATTTATTCAAGTTAAAACAAAATTTTAGCTGAGCAAATAAATATCTGTTGTGTTTATAAAAATGTTAGCAATACACTTGTTGCTCTTTTTTGAATATTCCGCATTATTGTTATTCTCACTTTAGCTTATATACGAGTTCATACAGTAATTGGCTTATTAGCTGTTTTTAAACATTTTATCGTTTAATAGTTTCTTTGAGAGATTTTACAAAACAGAAAATTAATTCAAAATGTATATGGAAAAGATCATGTACATGACGTAGACATAACTCTTATATATCTGTGCCAATATGGTATAACCGCTTAAATCGAATTAAGTGAATTTTAGAGTTCAAACTGTTTTCTCGCTTAAATAATATGCCTTTTAGTTTCAGCTTGCAGTTGTTACAAAGCTACCTAACAAAAGAAGGTATTACAAAAAGCAGTATTATATGTGGAATCTCTATACACATTATAGCAATATCATCAAAGAAACTATAATGTAATAGGAAATTTTAGCAGGTGCAAAAAAGAGTTCAGCTATATTAGACTAAATACAAAATTAGCAAAGCTTTTACTAATGTTATCGATAGAAAATATGGTTCTGTCAAAATTTTTTTTAATTTTCTACTTAAAGGTAAATAACGAAACAGAACTGGGGCTGGACGAGCTTTTCGATACGCCGTAAAAATCAGTCATGAGATAGAATCTATTTGATTTTGAGAACGTTTTTTTTTTCATTAATATGATTATTTCGAACGTACTTGCTTTGTGAATCCAAATTGATTATTAGGCTAAGTTTCGTAAAGTATGATTAATATTCCAAGGAACAAGGGAAAAATTAACATCAACTTAATTTTTCAACGTACACAGCAGAACAGAGTAGCGCCACTTTCGGAAGCCGCTACTTCTCCATCGTCAATGCTCACGTGTAGTTGCTTATCACCACTTGTCATGTGGCGCTGTTGAATGTGATTCTAATTCTTATATATACAACTTTTTCGTGAAAATTGAATACGAGAATTAGATCGCTCTCAAGGTGATATTAACTGCACTTTCCCAGCGTTGCCATCGGTTTATTTTTTTTCATTCCCATATCTCTGATTTCTGTTCTACTTTCTTTTCACTATAGCAGCTTTAGCCACTCATTCTGTCAACAATGTTGCTGTGCTTTGTAACGCAGCTGAGTAGGCGTCAGCATGTCCAGGGTCTTACCAAAGAACTGCTTCCATTGTGAGTAAAAACACGAAGATGTTTGGTGTTTTAATATTCAAGAAACACAATGTACTTTATTTACGAAACTTAACTTAACTTATGCTACCTTAATCCATATATCCATATATTTGATATATATATAACTCTCTGGTACTACCTCGGTAGAACTCCGCACAGATTTTGTGGTACTCGGCTAATTTACCCCCCTGGATTAAGCAAGTCCTCGGCTTGTATATTAAATATTGGTAGCCTCCAGTAGTAGGCTACATACAATTTACATATACTAACTACGAGCACACGAAAGATTCGGAGGTTCGGGTGTTCGGCTAAATACAATATACGAATACACGAAAGATTCGGACGTTCGTGCAGTCGGCTAACTACGATTTTGATGTACTAACTACTATGTAACGAACACATGAAAGATTCGGAGCTTCGGGTGTTCGGCTAAATATGATACACGAATGCACGAAAGATTCGGAGGTTCGTGCAGTCGGCTAGATACGATTTACATGTACTAACTACTGTGTAACAAACACACGAAAGATTCGGGTGTTCGGCAAAATAAAATATACGAATGCACGAAAAATTCGGAAGTTCGCGCATTCGGCTAAATACGATTTACATGCACTAGCTGCTGTGTAACGAACACACGAAAGATTCGGAAGTTCGGCTAACAACGATATATGAATACACGAAAGATTCGGAAGTTCGTGCAGTCGGCTTAATACGTTTTACTTGCTCTAGCCACTGTGTAACGAACACACAAAAGATTCGAAGGTTCGACTAAATACCAATACACGAAATATTCGTGTAGTCGGCTAAATACGATGTAGATGCACTAACTACTGTGCAACGAACACACGAAAGATTTGGAGGTTCGGGTAAATACGAACGAATGCACGAAATATTCGGAGGTTCACGCAGTCGGCTAACTATGATTTACATGCAGTAGCTACTGTGTAACGAACACACGAAAGATTCGGAGGTTCCGGTATTCGGCTAACTACGATATATGAATACAAGAAAGATTCGGAAGTTCGTGTATTTTCTAAACTACTTTGATCTATACTACTAAGTGTATATATATACCTATGTATATATCGGAACAAGAGTCGGCAAAGCTCTCGGACGATAGTTCAAGTGGCCTTCTTGTAACTACCATTCGTACCACAGACATAAGCAGATATGGCAACACTGACGTATGTCAAAGGGCCATATCAGGTGTTGCTTAACCCCATTTTGTGAGGAGTAAAAATATATGTGGCATCCTGAAAACAATGCGAAAAAAGCAGCAACTATACATTACCAAATGTTCAGAAAAAAATTAATCAGTCAAAATAAAAAAGTAAACAAACAAAAATTTTTGTTGAAAAATTTTTATTTTTACTAAAAAATATTTAAAATAATACAAAATATGTATGCATTAAATGAAATGCAATGTTTTTTATATATAAAATTGGTAAGTATAAGCTGTAAAGAAAAAATATGCTTTTAAACTGATTGTTTACAATTATTTGTTTATTAACTTACAGGCGCATGTTGGTGGATAGCTGACCACATCACGGCTGCATTGGACGAGTGGATGGGCGTGAGAGTAAGTACTCCTGGATTATCTAAAATGACAAGGAAAGGTTGGAATCAATTTTTAATTATTATCTTATATACTAAGTAGACAAAAAAATTTATTACAGCTAACCTGTTGCAGATCCACTTGGCCTCCGAAAATATACTAAAATTTGTTGTGAAGTGACATTTGTCAATAAACAACAAGTCTGCCAACCTGTTGTTCAACCGATTCTCCACCGGAAGTGGGCGGAAATCTACGGTAAGTTCCTTTTTTAGCTGAAAATAAAAAAGTTAATGCTTTTACTAAAATGTTATTTTTTATTATTTATTGTAGACATACCGTGTAAAAGAAGACCGGAATATGAAGCCCGACGAAGCTGTTGACTTGTTGGCCAACTAACTGGCCACCGGAAGTGGGCGGAAATCTACGGTAAGTACGTTTTTTGACTGAAAATAAAAAAGTTCATGTTTTTATTAAAATGTTACTTTTTATTATTTATTGTAGACATACCGTGTAAAAGAAGACCGGAATATGAAGCCCGACGAAGCTGTTGACTTGTTGGCCAACTAACTGGCCACCGGAAGTGGAAGGAAATCCATGGTAAGTACGTTTTTTAACTGAAAATAAAAAAGTTAATGTTTTTATTAAAATGTTACTTTTTATTATTTATTGTAGACATACCGTGTAAAAGAAGACCTGAATATCAAACCCATCAAGGCTTTTGTCCTGTTGGCCAACTAACTGGCCACCGGAAGTGGAAGGAAATCCACGGTAAGTACGTTTTTTAACTGAAAATAAAAAAGTTTATGTTATTATTAAAATTTTATTTTTTATTATTTATTTTAGACATACCGTGTAGAAGCAAATCAACATTCTGAGCCCTACAAGGCTGTTGGATGACTAGTTGGCCACCGGAAGTGCACAGAAATCTATGTCAGACTGAAAAAGCTGATCTATAGATGAATAATAAATTTAATGAAAATATTTTTATATACATATATCTTGTTTTTTAAATAAACTTCATTTTAAATAAACTTCATTTTTTTAAATAAACTTCAATTGGATGTCTTTTTTTTTCAAAATTTTGCACTTCACCATGATTCTTTTTTCAGTTAAATTGAAAGCATATTCTATATGAAATAAAATAAGCCTTTAATTTTGAAAATCGATTAGAAATTGGCAAAGTTACAAAATTTTTTGAAAAACACCGATTTCCACATTTAGCAAAACTTGTAAACTTGCATTCTTCCTGAACCAATTTTTGGGTTTTACTCGGTATACGCAATAACTTTGCAATAATTTTAATGTCTACTTACAGACATCCATGCCGTATCAGTTCAGTCTCAATGGAAATCAGCGTCGACACTATTTCACACACACCCGTTCTACGTTCGCGTTCGATTATTGTCCACCATAGCAAACACAACTTATATAATAACTTTAAATCGTCAATGAAAAACAAAAAACAAGGAACGGGCACTAAAACAGCACTTATAGTAAAAGTCCGGCACTGTGGCGGACGTATGCAAGCACCTCCATCTGGAACTAACGAGACGATATTTTAATTTACATTGCACTGACACGGCACGGTACGAATGTCTGTAAAGACCTTTTAACACAACAAATTCCAATTGGCTATCTTTTTGCCAATTGGAAGTAAAGCCGGAAATAGTTACATATGCTAAGACGAATAGTCTCAGTTCAATAACCAACTTTCCGGCTTTATAAAATTTATTTTCATCACACACAATAATTTTAGTAACTAACCTTGACTGATCCTTCGGAAAGCGATGAAGACGGTCCATTTGTGGGCAACCCATTATACATCTGCGACTCCTGAAAACCAAAGAAATATTTATAAAATTTATTTTACAATTTACAAAATAATACTTACATTTTCCTTGAATTTGTTTCAGCTTTTTCCCTCTTCTGTAAATGTTTCTTCTTTTCTCATCAAACAGGTATTCACTAATGAACTATTAGCTAAAAATTGGCGCAAAAATATGAGGAAATTCTGCCAAAAAGTCCGCCAAAACAGAATTTTCCTATATTTTTCCGCCAATTTGTAGAAATTTTTTTCCAATAAAAAGGTAAACAAAAAAATATCAAATTTAACCCCGAATGAAAGAGACAGACATATACAAGACAAGAATTTTCTGTCCTTTAACAATTATGGGGTTAAATTAATGATGCCACTATGAGTAAAATTTTGCCATTTTTAGTTATAAATATTACCGCAGGATGGCCGTGTCCTATCTGACGGTGTTGTGACTTGCTCCCCATTTGTGTTCAAAACTTGAACACTTATCCAACATTTTTCATCGACCAGATGAGAAGTACAACTAAATGTGTATTCATACATACATTGCATTGCATTGTACCCTACGTTATCTGCGATTGCATGTACCTGTTGGTTGTGGGGTATGTAACCACAGACGTGCATACATTAATAACATGTACATATATTATGATCATTGTGTGTAGACAATAACCTACGTTTTGTGAGAGTGTATGTACATGATGTCGTGTGGTATGGAGCCAACTGGAAAACAATATTTGTAACGTCACGTTACAGCTTTAATAAAATGTCATACATTTTTCATACGAAATATAAGAACAAAAGAAAATAAACAATGTATATGAGAGAATTTTTAAGCTACTGCCGTCGATTTAGTTTTGGGCCTGTTTATTTGGCAGCGTTTTTGCCTAAGTTGCAGACTTAGTTCTGTTTCATCATTAAGACCGCACTTGGCGACGCGACACTGCAGCGAAAGTGAGCGACATTTTTAGTACGTCATACTGGAACTGCAGCAATGCGATATTTCGCTGCACAATTTTTATATTACTTATAGAATAGATATACAAAACCTTCCTCTTTCGTTAATATTCATTTGTTAGGTCATATAATTCCTCATACTTACTAACTAAAATCATTTATTTTTCTTCGCCGAACGACATTTTGGCAAAATTACTTAAAATTAATACTCAAATATATTGTAACATGTCGCTGACTATATCGCACTACGTGGCAACTGAGCTACGCGATGCGGCACGGCGCGACTTTTTTGCCTAGTTGCTCAACTTACTCGCGTAGTGTCGCGTCGCGTAGTTCCGTTGCCGCTTAGTGCGATATGGTCTATAAGAATTAATGCAAATATTTTGTCGCGCTGTGTCGGTCTTACCTTAAAATTGACGTTTCAAGCATGAAACCTTAAAGTGCTGCCAAATCAGCGTTTTATGCACGAAGTCAGTGATTAAGCGCTTTTTTTCAATATTTTTTTGTGCGTTTTATTCTAAATAAAAAGTAGGCAACACTTAAAGAAGGCATTACGGCCCCTATTATGATTCACAACTCAACTAGGTTGAGTTGTCAATCTTAGGACCCAACTCAACCATTTTTTAACCCTCGACCAAAGAACGGGGTTTTATAAGTTTGTAGTGTTTGTTAGATAGTGTTAGATTAAAACTGTATTCATAGTTTTTTATTCGATAACTTTTTAAATTAAATTTTAATTTGAAAGTTTTTATTTAAAAAATATCGTTTCCTCCAGCTCCACTTATTAATAAGCAAACACAAAGAAATAATATTTATTAGGATTCATTTAAATAAACCAACTATTTGCATTTTCTAATAAATTGCATTTTCTAATAATATTATACATACAAACATACATACACCTAAAGCTTCAGTAAATGTTGACATTTCAAGTGAAAATAATAAAACACACTCAAAAACAGTGTTTAGCCCATGGCGCGTATAAACGTAAATAGTCTGTAGGAAAGTTTCAAAATCTGCAAAAGAGAGAAAATCCAAATTAAATTGAATTTGTTTATGTACATTAATAAATGAAAGAACATGATAAATGTAAAAAAGTTTTTTTAAGGGCTCTAAAAATATTCATATAAAAACAAAATCAGCAAAAATTTAAATAACAAAAGAATATTTGCATAGCAAAATCGAAAGTTTCCTTCCTCCTTATTTCACTTACTGCCATAAACGTTGGCATAGAAACCGTGGCAAATTTATAAGCACGCAAAACATTCGACTCGCAGGAACGCATCATAAAGAAAAGTATCATGCGACGATAAGATAAATCACCTTCAAACCAATTATTATAAAAGGCAGAGGACATCAATTCATCACCCTGCGATGAAAGATAAAAAGAAAAAAATATATATGTATATAGGAATTGATAGGAGGAATTTGATGTGAAAAAAAGTGTAGCATAATGTAGCATAATGATGTTTTATGGTTGTTTTTTTTAATAAATACAAATGGTTTTTTCTTTAGTCCTCTATTTAATTTTGAGCCAATATTACAAATAATATTGTTGAAAGTGTTATTCAAAAGATGTATTTAATAATAGATCTCAACTGTAATGAGCTCAAAACGTCCATATGTTTTTTATATATCGTGTTAGGCCAGGGCCACAATAGCATTTTAAAATCATGACTTTCTTAAAAATTACGTTAAATACATATTGAGAGTCTTTAAGGACTTTCTCGTCTCGGCATGTCTAAAAGCCGCTTTGCTGAATAAAGATTTTCCGCCTAGGCGGCTTATTGCTACGCACAAGCATTTTCTCCGAAGGACTAGGGCCCGTTTCTCAAAAAGTATAAGTTACAAATCTACAAGTAAAATTCACACAAAACAACAATAAAATTTGTAAAAGTGTTGTTGTTTTGTGTGTATCTTACTTGTAACTTGTAGTTTTGTGAAACGGGCCCCTGGTGGGAAGAAAGCCTTTGCTCTTTAAGCTCGGGCAAAGGCCGGCTAGGCAATTGTTTGTCTCGCTTTTTTGGGCGATTGTTCACAAGAGATTTGGGTAATTTGACATAGTGAATAATGACCCAAACGGTTGGGCAATTGCTCATTTTGATATTGAGACATTCTTCACAAAATTTTGGGCGATTTGAACATTTCTTTTTTTTTTTGGGTCTCTGTTCACTGTGAATAACAGGCTGTATGAAATAACGCCCAACGAAATAACTTCTCTTATTGAGGGTTTTTGCATTGCCGGCCTTCGGCCGGGCTTAAGAATTTTTTTCTCCGAGGCATTTCCTAAACCGGCTTCGCTTAATGAAGGTTTTTGCATTGCCGGCCTTTGGCCGTGGATAAAATTTTTTTCATTATTAATATGATTATTTCGAACGTATTTGCTTTGTGAATCTAATTTGATTATTAGGCTAAGGTTCGTAACGTTATATTCAGAAAAAATTGGGCATGATTAATATTTCAAGGAGCAATGGAAAAATTAACATCAACTTAATTTTTCAACATACACAGCAGAACAGAGTAGCGCCACTTTCGGAAGCCGCTACACTTTCATCGTCAGTGCTCACGTGTATTTGCTTATCACCACTTGTCAGGTGGCTTTGTTGAATGTGATTTTAATTCTTATATATACAACTTTTTCGTGAAAATTTAATACGAGAATTAAATCACTCTCAAGCTGATATTAAATTGCATTTTCCCAGCGTTGCCATTGGTTTATTTTTCTTCATTCCCATTTTTCAGATTTTTTTTGTTCTACTCAAGACAGACTTTTTTGGTTTGATATTATACTTAAGTATATATGAACATGTAAACATGTGAAAAGCTCAAGCCAGTAGCTAATTGTTTATTAATATGATTATTTCGAACGTATTTGCTTTGTGAATCTAAATTGATTATTAGGCTAAGGTTCGTAACGTTATATTCAGAAAGAATTGGTCATGATTAATATTCCAAGGAGCAAGGGAAAAATTAACATCAACTTAATTTTTCCTCTCAGGTATTTACAAAACCGGCTTTGCTTCTTTAAGATTTTCTGTGTTACCGGCATTACGGTTGAAAAAATTTCCACATCTCAGAGGAAAAACTTTTTTAAGGACAGCCCAAGACCGCTAATGCAGAAAACCGTCAGTAAGCGAAGTATGTTTTGCAAATACCTCAGAGAAGAAAGTCTTTAAGACCGCCCATGGGCGGCAATGCAGAAAATCATCAGTAAGCGAAGCCGCCTTTTGAAATTCCTCAGAGGAGAAAAACCTTAAGCTCGGCCGAAGGCCGATAATGCGGAAAACCCTCAGCAAATGAAGCAGGTTTTGGAAATACCTCAGAGGAGAAAAAAGCCTTTAAGAACGGGCCGAAGTCCAGCAATGCAAAAATTCATCATTAGGCGAATCCTCCTTTGAAATAACTCAGAAGAGAAAATTCTTAAGCCCGGCCAAAGGCCGGCTATCCAGAAAATCCTCATTAAACGAAGTCGCCTTTGGAAATACCTTAGGGGAGAAAATCCTTAAGTCCGGCTAAAGGCCGGTAATGCAGACAGCCCTCAGTAAGTGAAACATATTTTGTAAATACCTCAGAGGGGAAAATCGTTAAGAACTTCCGAAGGACGCTAATGCAGATAAACCTCACTAAGCGAACACGGCTTTCTAAATACCTCAAAGCAGTAAATCCTTGCGCCCGGCCGATGGACGGCAATACATTTATGTTCAGGGAAGAAACATTTTCTTCTCTGAGGTATTTCCAAGTCCGGCTTCGCTTACTAGGAGCTGTGTGAATAGCCTCCCTTTGGACTAAAGGATTTTCTCCTCTGAGGTATTTAGAAAACCGGCTTCGATTACTAAAGATTTTCTACATTGCTGGCTTTCGTCCGAGCTTAGGGAATTTGTCCTGAGGTATGTATTTAGAAAACCGGCTACGCTCACTAAGGAATTTCTGAAAAAAAATTTTGTTATATGTCACGAGCCCATAAACAATTTTGAAGTCGGGTTTGAAAAACCTCAGTTGAGAAAATTCTTAAGCCCGGCCGAACAAATTTCTTTCGTATCTACAAATTTCTTTCGTACCGACATCGTTGCGATTTTTTATCTAGATATCGTTACGAAGTCGTGTCAACCCTTTCATACAAAAAATACGATTTCGTTAAGATTTCGGTTTCGTCGTTACGAATTCTTTACGAAATCGGAACATTTGGTTTGGTGGGTTCTTATTAGTTTTAGTTTAATATCGCTCGAAATAAATGCTGATGAATACCATAGTTTTCGAAGACTTAAAAGTAATTTCATTCTGGTGGTTTATTTTTTAAAAATGGAGAAACCGTTCGCGAGCTATGAGGGAGTATATTAGCGTGACCGCCCAAAGTGATTAGTGAGTGATTCCATGTAAAACGGCCCTATGCAAGGAAAAAATTATTTTCTTATTTTTAATAAAAATCTCTCAATTGATGTTTTTTCGAGCATGACAATTATAGAAAAAATAAAAAAAATACATTATTTAATCTTTTTTAAGCAATTTGAGGCACTTTTAAATGATCATCTACGAAATATTTTGCTCTCCCTCCTTGTATGTTTAATATTTATTTCAGATTTTCTTTTCTTCCCTTTGTCATTATTAATAAAAACCTTTATCTCTGAAAAGAATATACTTTTTTCGCTTTTTCTGCTGTCTATAATAGAAAGGATAGCATATAATTTTCTGTGCTATAATTTTCTTATGAATTATTTTTATATTATTTATATCAATGAAATCAGTAAAAAGTTTTATTTGTTCGAATTTTTTAAATTTTATTAGGTCACACCCGTCGGTCACACCCGTCACATTTTAAAAATGATTTTTTGTTAAGAAAACTGATTTTTTGTTAAACAGTAAATACGTAATACACCTAAAAACACTTTGAACAGACAGCAGTACCAAAAATATTGTGTACGTTATAGTAAAAATTTTACAGAATTTATGCTGAAAGTCATAATTCTTTAAAACTAAGATTTGTAAGGTCACACCCGTCACAACTTTCTGACGACCATTCTGAGCAGGAATCGTGTTCTTTCAGTGTCTACCCGTTATTCAACGACTTTAAGCTTAATGGCCTTGCGTGTCGCAACTTTTTTTTAATTAAAACATTTTATATATTTTATTTATAACAAAAAATGTGTGTAAAGTGGTCACACCCGGCTAAATGGAATTACTCTAGTACTAAGTACTCTTACAGAAAAAACAGATTGTATAATTATCAAGACTCGGAATTTCATGCAACTAAAAATTGATTTTAAGCGCTTAACAAATGCACTTAAAAATTAAAAATATGCGTAAAAATATGCATTTACCTACGAACAAAGCATCAAAACTAAAATAGTATGGAAATACTTTTAAATTTTTTTATTATTATTTAAAGAAAGAAAACATAAAATGAACATAATAATGAAATGAATATAGGCATTGCTTAACCCTCAACAAACATATCGTTTTTTAAAATAAAATTTGGAGAATATCTCAAATAATAAATTTAATACATAATAATTCATGTAATAAAACTAAAAAGATATTTCAAACAAAAATCAGTAAATTTTCCACCTTAAGGCTCATTTAGCCGACCGTAACGTTGATGTAGTTGCATGTGCTGATCGTTTCTGTCACATTGAAAAGGTATGTGCCAGAAACGATCAGCACATGCAACTACATCAACGTTACGGTCGGCTAAATGAGCCTTTAGTCGTTTATATACGAACTCTGGAATTGGCAATTCCAGTTTTATTCAATGCCCACGCTAGCATATATGATATCGAGCACAATGAATGCTTGATAACTCAAATACCAGAAACAATTTCGCAAAATAGATTTCGGACTCTGAAAGAGGATATTCAAAATATATGCACACAGAAAAAATACCAATGTAAAATACACATGTCGCAATTTTGATTTTAAATCAAATCAGGCCCGCTTGACCTCAGATTTGAAAAAGGCGAAGACTCTCAACTACGAAGAATTAGTGAAAGAAAAATTTTCAACAAATGTTCGAAATTTTAAACAGGGGTGAACGTTCACCACTGCGAAGAATTAGAAAAACCAAAATGTTTACTAAATGTTCCAAAATTTAAAATAAAACATTCGCAATAAAGAAGTTTTAATCGACTTTTCAATTGTTCGATTAATCAATTAATCGAAATTGAGGTTTTTAAATTACTCGAACAATCGAGTAAAACTTTTATTTCGTTCGAGTTATTCGAGTAAGCTTTACTGCTAAAAATTATTCGAGTTAATCGGAAAATGTTTGAATTTAATCGGTTTTTTGTACATTTTTGTGGACAAAAATTAAATAAAATAAGTTTTTTTCGCGTTTTTATATATTTTAATAATAAAAACAAAAGGAAACACAACATTTCTACATAAATTAGATCATAAACTGATCCTTTAAAATTATTTTTTCACTATTCAAATGTCGCGCTTTGAGAAAATTTTGCGCCAGGAAATATTTAATACCATTCCAACCTATCCTGTATTCAATGCAGAATATAAATAATCGGAATTGGCATAACATTATTGTTGTTATAAATATAAATACGGTTACACTTTGGAAATATTTGGCCAAAAACAACGTAACCACTACTTTTGCTCAAAATTAGTTTGATTTAACTTGTTTTTTATATCAAAAAATAAGGTATGCGGCAAAATGCTATTTCTATATTATTTTCAATAAATGCGAACCCATATTAAAAAAATATTGTAATTAAAGGAAATACAATTTTAACTTGTCTGTGGGTTACGTTTTTTTTGGCAAATATTTGATAAGTGTGACCGTACCCTAAGGCTTTTAGAAATCCGAACATTACATTCGATATTTTACGAAACATGTAGTTAACTAGTTGCTCTCGAAATATTTTCTTTATTTCAAATAAATTTTGTTTGATGTTTGTATTTCCGAATTTTTCTGAAAGACATTTGAAGTTGGTTTCTTTCTACCTTTTATTGTTACTACATTATTTACTTTATTTTTTGATCATGCGGACTACTAGTATGAAACAACGTTCGAATTGAATGGCAAATTTCATATAAAATAAAAAATTTGTCCACTTTTTATTAAGAAATCTACAAAAACTCAAGAAAATTTACATAAAATTTTTTAATCGAGTTATTCGATTAATCGACCTAAATTACTCGAATAAATTTTTACTCGAAACTAAAATTTTTTGTTTGATCGAACATTATTTGTCTTTAGTTATGCGATTAATCGAGCAAACATTATTCGAGTGAATACCCTAGTAAGTTAGTTAAAAAAAGTTATCTTCCTTAACTTCTCAACAAATCTTTACAAATGATATTGTGATCGTTTTTTAGCGAACATAAATATTTAAAAGCAAAAATGCCTCGCAAAAAAAGCAAAACAAAAAAAATTAAGAGAGAAAGCTTCGCTCAGTGGGCATAATAAGGAAGTACATGCCTATATATTGTGAAAATATCAGGTGGTTATTGTTATACCCACATGGGTTTTTTAAGCACAAAGTTGTGCACTTTTCAAAAATTATAAAGCTTCTTGCCATTTTTCGCTAAAGATATTATTTTACGGTAATGAAAGTTATGTCATGGTACCAGAAGGGTTCCTTCTTTACTCCAAAAAAATAACAATAATAATTGCTTTATGTAATGGGTGTTCAAAATTGAGGTATTATTTTAATTTTAATAAAAAAATACTTTTTTTTAGATATTAAAAATATTTTTATTT
Source organism: Panzeria rudis (assembly GCA_956483635.1). Taxonomy (NCBI): domain Eukaryota; kingdom Metazoa; phylum Arthropoda; class Insecta; order Diptera; family Tachinidae; genus Panzeria; species Panzeria rudis. The sequence goes on along the minus strand of OY101451.1, from coordinate 31,740,434 downwards.
CAGTATATTACAACTACGTTCCGGTTAAAAATGGAAAATTATGTCGGTCAAGTGACCCGCCCTACTGGCTTGGCAGGCTCCCGATCTCTTACCAGAACTATCAATGACGTTTTTCAATAAACTGTTGTCAATGGTTGATATCTGCTCGATAATGTCAGTTATAAGCTCTTGAGCTGGGATTATTGCTGTAAACTTTTGATTAAAAAAATAAACTAAGTTGTCAAATCGCACGATCTTGGTGTCCAATTTACTCCTCCTCTACGAGAAATAATGTCATTTTCGAACTTTTTTTTAATGATTTATTTAAATAATTTTTTTAATATTTTTTTTTTTTGTTTTAATAATAAAAACACTTTGTTTCTTCGTGTAACGTTCCATATTAACTAACCGGAATGTATTTAGAATCTGAACATAAAAATTTTGAATAAAAATTACAAGTAGGAAAAAAATGGCAGCAAAATTAAAATGATACCTCAATTTTGAACACACTTTACAATAGGATACACACAGGTTTTAATTAAAAGTCCAAAAACGAAGTGGGCACTTAATTATTTCAGTTCACTTATGCTTAGCAAAATGAAATGCTCATTACTGGCCTATAAAATAAACCATAAAATATTTCAATATTTTTTCTGCTTAAAAAGCTAGAGCAGTTATAAAGAAGTCAGAAATTGGTATAAAAAAAATTACTTCGGGCTACTAGTCAAAAGCTATAGCATAAAAAATTATTACTCTCTAAAAAACTGAAATTATATTTTTTTAACTAGCGATTAATGCATTAATAAACTTATTTAATAGGTCCGATAAATTATTATTTGTTTTTTGTTCGAATAAAGTAAATTATATGATATCGTTTTGTATTGGGTGGAAGTTCCCGGGAAATTAACAAAATCAATCCCGCTTTCCCCGGAAAATGAAAAAGTCCGGGAAAAGAAAAACTCCGTCCTATTACAACCACGTGTTAAGTCCATTGATGTTGCACCTGAAATAGAACTACTTTGAGCTGAGTTCATCAATGATGTAACTAATGATGTTAATTTTTTGCTGGGTATTAAGGAATTTTTAACAGAGTTTACAATTTTTTAAGGCATAAGAACTTCCGTGAATTCCCACACTTTTTTGCAGAGATTGCGAGATTAAAAATTTTTTGTAATTCCAAGGAAATCCCGTGCAAAGCTCTAATAATGACCCAACAGCATAAAAATAAGATAAATAAATGATGAAAATATTTCTTATGTAAAATTCACTTACCGATGCTGTAAGCTCGCTGCCATTGTAACAAATAAAAAAATTAAATACCAAAAAGGACAACAAACCAACTGAATATTTGAAAGTATGGGACATACTTATCATCACCATGGAAAATCCCATTAAACAAATTGCAACAGACGATGTTATAAAATTCACCAAAAACGATATATTGAAGATATAGTTAATTTCTTTGCAAAATCTGTAAAGAGAAAAATAAAATAATAATAAAATATAAGCCTTTTAATTTTAAAAAACACCAAGTCCACTAATTATATATACAATCAAGCTAGTCATCTATACACAGAAAAAAAAGATTTATAAATACAATACAATTTTTTTGCTATATCAATTAAATAATTAAGTGATTTTGAACAACAATTTTTTCGTTAGATTTCAAAATTATTTCAATTAATTTTGATTATCATAACTATTATATTAACAATATTTTGTATACACAGCCTCAACCCTCGAAGTGCCTTTTTGCTTGTCTGCGAAAAACACTAAATGTCTTTGGGCGGAATTGAACCGGCGGTCTCTGGACTAATAGACTAGCGTTCTTACCTCTCAGCTACAGAATGATTCGTTATTAAATACGCAAATAATAAATACACACAAAACTTGCTTTCTTATGTTTCTTTTATATGTGTGCATTAGGTTATGATATAATTTAACAAATAATTTTGTTGAGTAATTTAATTGATTAGAAAAATTTCATTTTGTAGTATCAACAATGATGGTTGTTAATTTTTTCACATGTTTTTCGTTTTTGCGACTGTTTTGGTTTTTGAAGATTTTTTAGTTTTGGCGCTTTTTTCGTTTTTGTTTTGGCGCTTTTTTTTCGTTTTGGTGATTTTTCTCCATTTGTGACGATTTTTCTTTCATTTTTGACGATATTTTTAGTTTTGCCGATTTTTTTAGGCTTTAGTGCTTTTTCGGTTTTTGGCTTTTTTTTTGCGATGTTTTTAGTTTTAGTGATTTTTTGCGTTCTAGCGATTTTTTTTTAATTTTGTGCTTATTTCCTTTAGGCGCCTTTTCTATTTTAGCGGTTTTTCGTTTTTGGATTTTTCAAGAGTTTGCCTCTTACGGTTTCCAATATACAGCAAATTGTCTAAATTACATAGTCAAAATTAAATTAATTGATAGAACACCCTTTAATTTTTATTGTTTTAAATGTCAGTATTAATTGGTGTAGTCTATTCTACAGACTACACCAATTAACACTAAGTTTCAAAATTTAAAGTGTCTATGTATAGTGTCTATATATTACATTAGTATTTCAACATTTTTCGTTGCTCGCTTTAGAAGACTCTTTCATTTTTAAGTTTCATATATTGTAGCGCCCAAAGTTTTACATGTTCTGTGAAAATTTCAGGTCCGTAGCTCTTACGGTGTTCGAGAAAACACAGACAGACAGACGGACATCGTACACTGATAGAAAAAACGTCATAACCCTGATGTAATCTGACATCAATGCCATGTCAAGCGTCTTCATTTTTTACCCCATGACACTTAACATCATGGTGATGTCAACCTTTACATCAGCTGGTCATCAGCTCCAATGATGACAAATCTATCATCAATGCAATGACACACCAACATCAGAGAATGGACGAATTGACATCAATTTTTTGTCAAAATGTCATCAATATGATGTCGCTGGTAGAAACGCCGTCATAACGCTGATGTAATTTGACATCAATACTATGCTAATTGTCTTCATTTTTTACCCAATGACACTTTACATCATTGTGATGTCAATTTTTACATCACCTGTCATTAAACATCTTTGATAAACTATAATTGATATTATGGCGAAATAAATAAAAACTACAATATAATTATGTTTTTATTACAATAAAAATTTATTCTATTCATATAATATTTCTTATAACAAATTTTCACTTTTATTATATTACTTAATATTTTTTCTATCCACTTTTGCTTTGCTATTTATTAAGTTGATATAATTACACTTTTTTTCTTTTCCTCCACAAGTAGTAGGAAGGCAAAAGCAAATCACAACAAAAATAAAAATACAAAGTCACTTTAAAAACAAACAAAAGGAAAAAAGTGTAATAAAATCAACTTATAACAAATAATTAAAAATATGTATGTATATATTTATACTTATAAATTTCATTCACAAAAACACTTTTTTAACACATTTAATTAACTTTAAAAACACAACTGATCTAGAACAAACAAACAGAATAGTTTGCTGCCACAACTTCTTTTATTTCATTAAGAGTATGTTTTTGTTGTTTTTCCGCACTTTACTCTCTTCGCGGTCATTCTATTTGATATTGATGACACATGTGATGACTATGTGACATCAATATGATGAAAAGGTGTCGTACTATCGCTTGTTTCAACGTTTTTCTTGTGTATGTATGCTGTACTGGCTTAGTTTTTAAAAGGTCTTGCGTATTTTATCTGTCATAGTAATGATGACAAGTGTAAATCAATGCAATGTCATGATTTTTTAACTTTTTGAAAATGCGTTTAAACACAAAAATAAAAAATAAAACAATAACATTTGTTTTAAAATACAAACTACAAACATTATAATATTTTTTACTTATTTCTCTTATACATACTTTACAATTTAATAATATATAATAAGTAACATTGATGTCATTCCAATCATAGCATTGATGACACTTAAATTATGACAAAACTCTATAATGACATTTGTCATCAGATTGATGTCAGCTTTCGTTGTATTGCTGACATTTGTGATAGCATTGATGTCAGAATTCTGATGATAGGGCGTCATCAATGCGATGATACATTTTTCTATGAGTGTAGCGAAAACAATAGGGTGCTTTACACTTTTGGTGTACGGAACCCTGAAAACATACACACGTTTAAAAATTTACGAATTTTTTACGCGGTTTAGCACCGAAAATTGTAGAAATAAATTAAAGGTGGAAAGACGGGGTTTGTGATTCTATTTGGTAGCTACGGTGTCAAAGAAACACAGTTTCAAGAGGATTCATCTAGAAAAGATGTGATATCTTCTAAACGGCTGAAGCGATTTTCTTCAAACATAGCTAGGAACACTTTCGATCAAGTTACCTTTTAAACAGAGAACTCAAAATCGGTTCAGCCATTTGGGCTGTACGATGACTTGTACAGACATGCAGATACACAGATACACAGACACATACATACATACTACAAATTTATAACACCCCTATTTTTTGGTCGGTGGTTAAAAACATAGCAATATTCTTATATTTCAAAAATGTCAGCGATATATTGAACAGGCATTTTTTACGAGTTCGTTCTCATATTTATATTGAAAACAGTAAAAAATAATTTTAATTTGTTTTTGTTTTCAATATAAATATGAGAACGAAATCGACTTGTCGACATTTTCCATATTTACACCACGCAACTTTGTTGCATGCAACTCTCTTTTTTTAGTGAGAAAGACAGAGAAGAAATACAAAATGTATACATTTCTATTTCAGCACTCTCACTTAAAATGAAAATTGCATGCAACAAAGTTGCATAGTGTAAATATGGTAATTGTGTGACAGGCATTTAATGAAAATAACTTGAAGAAAATGCGAGCTTCCCATTTTTTACCGACGTATGAGTAATATGATGGTATGTGCTATCATATTTCTCATACGTCTACATCTTCGCGCTAAAAATGGGAAATTTGAATTTTCTTAAGCGGCCCATCCATTATACAATATTATTGAACATGTTATTGTACATGTTATTGCACATATTATTGTCGTTTTGACCTAAACTATGCAATAAATGGCACAATGATTTTTTGTTTATTTTAATAACAAACGCAACCCGCGAAGTGATTAGCTTGTCGGCGAAAATACCCAGGGCCTATGGCGGGAATCGAATCCACGGCATCTGGACTTACAGGTTAGCAACGCTACCACTCAGCCACAGAGGCACCCAAACAAAATATTGACCAATTTACCTGACAGTGATAAAGTCAATATAACAATGAACAATGTTGCCAACATATTACACACTTTTCTTGATTGTGCAATAAAAATCAATAAAATCTTGATTTTGGTCAGTATATTTTGTAACCTTCTAGGATGACATACACATTGGCGATATTATTGTACAATATGAAAAATCGCACAATTATATTGCAAGTAGGAGGGGTGCTTCAGCGTTTTTCTTTTTGGGATTAAAAACTCGCAAAAAATGCCTACTTAATATAACGTTAAAAGTTTTTAAATATAAGAGTATTGACATGTTTTTTAATAAATATTCTTTCGCATATTATAAAAATTTCTTTCTTCTTATCAAGGACTTTGTTTAAAATACTTTTTGGAAATTTTGGCTATGCTATTAACGTGGCTATTTATGAAATCAGGAGCAAAATCACGGGCAAAAACCAATATTAAAAAATATCTCTGAAAATATAAGAGATAGTAATAAAGCAAAGTGTATATTCTTTGTGCTGTAAGTCCAAATTAATTGAAATCGGATAATATTTGTAAAAGTTATGAATCCAACCAAGTGTATCATGCCTGAGATAGTCAACTTTGACACCCTATAACTCGCCGTGTGTTTCAACAAGGTGGTCTCAGTTTCATCATTCTTAAAGCCTAGGTCTTCCGCTATGATTTGTACATACGTCATTTTGTAATCGGATCGCAAATTTCAAAGGCAAAAATTGTTTACCTTTTTTCAATTGGAACCACTGTGCGTTGTGCGAACATAAAAAATCGTCTTTTTTATTTGCCCTATATATAATTAAACTTGTTATATATTTTTCATTAAAAAAATTTAAGTAAGGTAAAAAAATTTTTGTAAAAAAAATTTAAATAAACGAAACAAGCAAGAACAGATTAAATGAACGATGTCGATGTTTTTTAGTTTTGACAACGATGTATCGTCGATGTATCGTTAATAAAAACATCGATGCTAACATCGATTTTTGTGAACGATGCATTGATGTATCGTCCATAACAACATCCATGCTAACATCGATGTTTATAAACGATACATCGATGTGCGGTTACAATCATACTAGAGAAACTAATCACAAACATTCATGTTCATTGCGAATACAAGTAATTAAAACTGATTGTTTGAAATGAGCTATTGCGTTTACAATCAGGGATGCAAAAGTTGGTACACTTGTACTTTTTTTAGCAGTATTTGAAAGTCATAAGTACAATAGCAACCCAGTGAGGAATTTAGCACTATGTAAAAATTTTTGAGTGACGGGGTTTGATCGAACTTGGAACGATTTTCCGTCATCCCACGTCAAATTTGGTTGATAAGCAGATTGGTTTCGGCTAAGTGCAATTTTCAGTATTCAAGGAGAAAGAAAATCGTTACGAATTATTAACGCTTTAAGAAACAACAGCATATGTACCTTTTGGTCGAAGGTATAACTGAATAAATTAAGTAAAGTGCGACTTTAGCTCGCACATGAAGGGTTCCGTACGGAATACACATATATCCCTTTTCGTTTTTGCCCTTATATCATTTTGAAAATTTTTTAATTTTTCTTTTTCGTTTAATTTTAGTTTTTGTATTTTTTAAGTTTTTTCGTTGATTCAGCGATTTTTTTTTTTTTTGGTTTTGGCGCTTTTTTTTTGTGTTTTTTTTTTTTTGCGATTTTTGGTTTTAAAAAAAAATTTTTTTGTTTTTTGGCGATTTTTTTAGTTTCGATGATTTTTTCGATATATTTAGTTTTAACGATTTATTTTAGTTTGGCGCTTTTTGTCAGTTTTGATGCTTTTTTCGATTTTTGGTGATTTTTTTAATTTAAGCGATTTTTTTTTTGTTTTGACACTCTTTTTCGCTTTGGAGATTTTTTTTGCCTTTGGCGATTTTTTTAGTTTTGGCGCTTTTTTCGTTTTGGTGATTATTTTTCAGTTTTGGCAATTTTTTTAGTTTTTTGGCGATATTTTTAGCTTTAGCGATTTTTTTAGGTTTTAGTGCTTTTTTCGTTTTGACGACTTTTTCGTTTTTTGCGTTTTCTTGCGATCTTTTTAGTTTTTGCTTCGTAGCGGTTTTTTTTAATTTTGGGAAATTTTTTCTCTAATCGCTTTTTTCATTTCGGCAATTTTTCGTTTTGACATTTTTTTAATTTTGGAATTTTTTTAGTTTTTGCGTTTTTTTTAATTTGAAGATTTTACCTGTTACAGTTTCCAAGATACAGCAAATTGTCTAAATTACAAAGTCAAAATTACATTAACTTATAGAACACCATTTAATTTTTATTGTTTTAAATATCGGTGTTAATTAGTGTAGTGTATTCTACAGACTACACCAATCAACAGTAACTTTGAAAATTTAAAGTGTTTATATATATATATATATATATATATATATATATATATATATATATATATATATATATATATATATATATATATATATATATATATATATATATATATATATATATATATATATATATATATATATATATATATATATATATATATATATATATATATATATATATATGTATATATATATATATATATATATATATATATATATATATATATATATATATATATATATATGTATATGTATATATATATATATATATATATATATATATATATATATATATATATATATATATATATATATATATATATATATATATATATATATATATATGTATATGTATATATATATATATATATATATATATATATATATATATATATATATATATATATATATATATATATATATATATATATATATATATATATATATATATATATATATATATATATATATATATATATATATATATATATATATATATATATATATATATATATATATATATATGTGTGTGTGTGTGTGTCTGTATATTACATTAGTATTTCGTTGCTCGCTCTAGAACACCATTTAATTTTTAACTGTCATATACCTGCGGAAAATTTGGTGACAAATGATCCAAAAGTACTCGTCCTATGACATGAGAAAATGAGACTGGTACCAAAAATAAGGAGTAGTGAATGGTAAAAAAAAGACATATTATGTAAATGGTGACATATTAACCATTTTCAGCCAATTTAGTTGGTACTCCGGCTAGTATTGTAGTAAACGGCACTGAACAAATTCGATGCACATGGATCTAAGGCCTATCACATAGTATCTATATAATATTAATTGTCTCCCTTCAATGAGACTGCCATGCCACTCAAGAACCTGTTCCGTAACTATATTCAGATATTAACTTCAGCTTAAGTGGTATTTATAACATTGAAAAATAAGTTCCCCTGTGGTCGAGTGGGTAGTGCACTAGCCTGTCATGCCGGAGGTTGTTGGTTCGAATCCTATCAAAGACACCGGTTAAAAATAAAATACAATTTCTACTTGGATTTGTAACAGTAAAAAAATAAATTAATCGATAATTACAGCTGAATTTTGGAATAATATTTATGTAATCTATATTATTCTACACCGATTAGGACTCCATAAGATAGTTCAGAGACAAGTTACAAGGTGCATACAAAGTATCAATTAACCCCATCCTAGGCCATCCCCATGTAAAAGTGTCTGGTCCGCTTCATAGGAAGTGTTAGAACTCGGACTGGTCCCTACCACCTGGGGACCGGTCACGTGGCTTGTTTTGTGTCAGTTTCATTTACCGTAGGGATATTTGTTGTTGTAGCGGCCAAAGTTTTACATATTCTGTGAAAAGTTCACGTCCGTAGCTCTTACGGTTCCCGAAAAAACAGCCTGTGACAGACAGACGGACAGCGTAAGGGAATCAATAGGGTTCTTTTACACTTTTGGTGTCCGAAACCCTAAAAATCAACTAAATAAACTGATATTTACTGATATTTCAAGAATTGCTAGAGGGCTATTATTCATTCCACACTCATCTACAAATACGGAAAGGATATCAAAATTCAGTGAAAACCAAGAAGAGTATACTGTTGGTTTCGACTGTCTCCAATCTAATCCAAACAAAGTTTTTGCTGAAGTCATGTAATTCGTGCTGCTACAATTTAGAAATCACTAAGAGCTAGTTAGCAAGAAACTATTTGGAGGCAGAGAGCCATGTCTCCTTTGTAACCACAGCTTGATTGCAAACAAATTTCTTTAAAATAGTATGGACAAGAGCCATATTTTACTGTTATAGAACCATACAGTTGTTGAATTTTTAAATATACCATGATTGTAGTTTTGTTTAACAATAAATACAACCATGTTGCAATTAGTATGAATACTAATAATGTCATGATTAAATGTAAGCATAAGTTTTTGGTCGTAAACTAATTAAGGTTCACAATTATTTAAAACAATAATAACTTATTTGCCACAACCATAAAATATATCGGAAAACATGACATTGTTGACGCAACCATGCCACAACCATATCTTTCTCTGTGTGTAAATAATAATTTTATATTCAGATCTCAACAATTTATAGCCTTTTGTGTGTCTTTTGAAATTAAACATTATTATTGATTGTTAAGTTTATATACTACATATGTGATGATCCTGATGAAGAGGGGCTTTATATTCCCAGCAAGAATTTTTAGTACAGCCAAAATAGCTGTTTGAGTAAATTTTTACGATTTTGAGATTGCAAGTAGAATTGTCCCTAAATTGTCCGCCGAAAGTACTTAAAAAGAGATTTTTCACAACCTCTAAGTTTAGAGAGAAAGGAATCTTAACTTCCCTCATATGTAATGCATTGGGGAAGTAAGGATCGCTTTTCCGAAATGCTATTTTTACACCCAAGATTTTATGATTTAGTTAAATTTTTCACTCGCAAAAAACGGAAAACGGCATTCCCTTGAAAAGTTTATCTACACAGAGGAAAAGAGGAATGTAAAATCAACATGCCACAATTTTTATTGGAAATCATATTAAATTTACAAGAAATAATTTGTCGTTTGAGTGTGTTAGTGTTTATTTGCTTAGTTCATTGCTACAATTCACTGTTCTGCTTAGTTGTGTGACTTGTTCTTGTTTATTCTTTACATGTGTGCCTATGTAGACGACAAAAAACGAATTACCAGCGAAAATTTACTGCTGCTGGTTTAAAATTACCATTGTTTCATAATAATTTTAAACGGAAAAATTATTAATCTAACCTTAAATCTCTTTAATTTAAAATTTTTACTGTTAAAACAATTTTGTTATAAACTTTACATTTCATTTTCAATCGACATGACTCCAACTTTAGTTTCAAATAAGTTTTATGTTAAATAATTATTTAAATCATATTGAATTAAAATGGAACTCATTTTACATACGATGGATGGTATTGAATTAGTGTATAGGTAAAGAAAAGTTTGAAGCTGTTGTGGCTGCAGTGGTTGTGGCTGCAGTGGTTAGCGCGTGGACTATCATGCTGATGGAACGAGTTCAAATCTTGGCTGGGGCAGCCAGCAACAACACAAAGTTTTCTGATGACTATCACGTAAGTAAAATAATTAATAGAATAGCTACATTAAAGTCATGTTGTTTCAGTTTGATATAACTTTAACTCATCATGATTCTTCGTGTTGTTCCAATATCAAATTCACGTTGTTTCAACATGAAATAACTTTGATTCAACATGATTCTTCGTGTTGTTCCAATATCAAATTCACACTGTTTCAACCCGAAATTACTTTGATTCAATACGATTTTTCGTATTATTTCAGTATCAACTTGATTTTGATTTAACCTGGTTTTCGACGATTTTACATGAAAAATTTTCCGTGTGAAATTTTAGGAAATTTTACTAACGCAATTTCGGCCTCCGGAAGATAAGGTCCCTTTTCATCAGGATCATTACGTATAAGTACTTTGTGCACATTCACTTCAGTGGGCCTTTTTTGTTAATTGGTAAGTTCTTAACACACATCTACATGAAATATTGAGTAAAAAATATTTTCAAATAAGAAAACAAGGATTTAGTACAATCGGACTGCAAAAAGTATACGTGATTGGGTATCCTATATAAATCGCTTCGCGAGTTGTGTCTTTTTAAAACAAAAAATTAAGAGAAGTGTAGAGATGTAGCTGGCTTTATCTTTTTTAGAAAGAGACTGTGCCTCTTTCCAAATAACAGCTGATATACTAAATTGTATTAATTTCTCTAAAGATTTCTTAGTCCCCGTCCAGACTTGCAATTTTTGTTGCAGAAACTCTTAAGCTTTTAGGTGGGAGAGGTGAGAAGATTGGGGAGGGGTACACAGTTTCATGTGCTCTGTAATTCTCTTTTGCTTTGAAATCCGCACTGTCAATTTGAAGTTTGTTGTAGGTGTATTTGACGTTTTATTTTATTTTGTATAAGAAAATTGCAACAAAAATTGCAAGTCTGCAAGTCTATTTATTTACATACATACCTCAACAATTTAATATGATAGGCAATTAAGTACTTTAAATCTTCATTTGCTTTTGCTGATGAGGCATCCAGTTTTAACAAGGCATTGCGTAAATAATCGAAATGCATTTGCATTTGTGTGATGAAGAAACACAACATAAATTCTCCTGCCATTATGAATGATACTCCGGTAAGTGACGATTGCAGTTGACACAGGTATGCTGCCGTAAAATTCCACCAAGTTGTAGAGTTTTCTTTCGTTTGCCACGGATACCAGGTATTCGATTGATAACTATACATAATTTGCTGATCATCAAGAACGTACTCATATATTATCTCCAAAAAGGGTAGAGAATTGTAGAAACAAAATGCGAATATGAAAAATATTGTTGTACGTTTCATTAAATTTCCCGAAGTTTTTGCAAAATAGTGAACTCGATATGAGGCATTAATATCTAAAGCGAAGAAATAATTAGATATGGTAAAATATTAAACCCTTAAGAAATTTATTATTTGACATATTGTCATAATTTTATTTTAAATGCAATTTATTAGCTGGTGTTTAAGCGTTGTCTATATGCATTTCATTGGTGCTTTACCAAATTGTCAGTAGACTTCAAACACAATTTGAGCAGTTACAATCCCCTTATCTTATGTACAGACTTTCAAAAACCATTTGAGAATTTAGAAATATGTAAATGATTTTCAAAAATAAGCATAATAGGCTTTGAAAATTATACAAAACCCAGCAAATATTTTGTATTCGATATGAGTGTATTTTATTTTTCTACACCTTTTTACAATTAGAAATCCAATAGTTAGAGTAAGAAATAAATTAAAATAAGTCTCATAACCCAAATTGATGGGTATTTATAAAAACTAACCTTAAAGATAATTTCAAGGCAATCAGCTAAGATTAAGGCGTGTCGCACTCCAACCGAAGTTCGACCAAATGCTCTCTTCTGTTTTTTATATCTCATAACTTAATAAATATAGAATTTCAAAAACAGATTTCTTCTACAAAGTTGTTGTTTGTGAAGTTTCCAACAGCTTTTGCCCTACTGACTTTTATCTAAATCGCATATTAATATCGAAAAGAGCCAATAACTATTAAAATCTCAAAAAAAGCCTCATAATTTTACAAAATGTCTGTAACCTTTTTCGTTCCCTAGATATGGTAGTTGTTTCTTTAGTTATTTGGGCCGCTAAACGCGAATCCGCACTCACTTTTTTTATTAGCTCTAGTTTTCGCGATATACTGTTATGTCAAAAATGAAGGCACTTGCACGACATAGACACACACAGAAAATTGTCAATGTAAAATCGTCAAAAACCAGGCTGCCTTGACATTTTTTGGCTGTGATTTTGCTTCATAGGTGCTTCGTGTTAATTCAACATGATTTATAATAATCTTGAGGGAACATTTATCCTTTTGAATTAACTATATTTCATGTTGATTTAATATTGCATTATAGTGAAATCAAAATTAAGTTGATACTGAAATAATACGAAAAATCATGTTGAATCAAAGTTATTTTGAGTTGAAACAACGTAAATTTGATATTGGAACAACACGAAGAATCAAGTTGAATCAAAGTTATTTCAAGTTGAAACAACGTGAATTAATATTGAAACAACACTAACCCCCATATTCTAAGCTCTGTGACAAAATAAAAATAATAACAAATGACAATTTTTACATTGCTTAAAATATAAAAATTGTTATTTGTTATAATTTTGTCAATTGTCACAAAGTTCAGAATAAGGGGGTTAGTTGAAAAATTAAAAAAATATTTTCAAGTAATACCGTTGTTGTTTTTACTTTTCTGTGTATACTGTACATATATTACAAAAACTTCAACAAATATTTTTTTGGCTTCAGAACTTCTTTATTTGAAATTTGTAAATACTTGTTTCAATGAAATGTTTACAGACAAAATTTGGTTATATAAATTGCTAAAAAAAAATGATTGCACTTTGCATCCTTCCTTTTCTACTAAAAAAACCTTCTTAACAAACAGGCCAACATCAAAGTAATAACAAGTAGCACACTTAACACAATGTAATCACACTTACCACATTGTACACGTTCACAGGGAAATATTTCCTGAAGCTCTTCCAACAATTTGGATATACGTTTACCATGCCAAAACATAATAAACATTTTGCAGGCAGCCACTAATGTTAAGCCCATTATGCCACCCGTCTCTGATATAAGGGCAACGATAGCAATTTGATTTTCTGGCTCCATATTTGCAGCGGTATACAGGTTTGCCGATTGTGGTGCAAGTAAATATATTAGCATGCCTAGGGTCTGATATATTAAGTTCGATGCCCCAAATATAAACCAGACTTTAGTAACAAACCATTTAAGAGCTTGACGTTGAGTAAAAAAGAATTTTTTAGCTTGGTAAGATTTCAATTTCAACGCACCACTCCAGGTGAAAGGTGGTATTGCAGACATTTTGAAGGCAATATTTGGATAATGCATAAAGTCATGAAATTGATAAGTCTTAGCCATTGAACCAAATTGTTGATGTACATAAATATTTGTCTTAACAATTTTTAATCTTTTAGCTGCACCAACTTTTCTCAGATACTGCTTATATTACTTTAAACGCCAGTTTAAACAAACATCGCTTTTATATTCATATTTTATAACCTGCAGAAATTATATTGCTGTATTGATTTGATTTGTAGTTACGTTTGTAACATGTTAAAAGACAAATTAAATTTATTAACTCAAATTTAATTTTAACCATTTTCTCTTTATTCAATTATATCTATATTAAATTGAAAGTTTGTAAAAGACACTAATTGGTTCAATTAATTTAGGTCCCCATTATGATTCACAACTAAATTGATAGTTGAGTCGTAGTTGTCAAATTCTTATTATGGATTACAACTTTCATCAAAGTGACACAACTGTTTTTTATCACTTGTATTATGGTTTTTATTTCGACTATTATGTTACTTTTGCTTACTTTTAAAATGGTGATTTTAGGCGCCAATTTATCCCAAATTTATGATTCACAACTCAACTTGGTTGAGTTGTCAATGTTACGACCCAACTCAACCATTTTTTTGTATTACGATTCACAACTAATTTTAATTGTCCTCGAAATATATTTCGAAAAAATGTTCTTATCTATACTCTCTGTTTTTTGAAACCATGGTTAGGTTAGGAGGGCAGTCACGACTGTAAAAGTGACTCACTTAGGTCCGTTGATTCGGTCCCTTTGTGATACCCTAGATCAGACAGGGCGTAAAAATCGTTATTGAAAAATCCCGATTGAACTAATTACGAGGATAGCCTGACTAGCCCTACATTAGCCAGACTGTCTAAGTTTGGAAATATGTTAGAGCCCAAGATTCTCGTCCTTAAGCTGGCTAGAGCCGGATACTGACATAGAAGATGAAGAACTGTCTCCTCCTCTTCGTCATCATTACAACTTCTGCAGTAGTCGTTATGATTTAGACCCATCCTTCTGGGATGGGTCCCAATATTCCAGTACCCTGTGAGCACTGTTACTAGTAGTCTCGTTCGACCTTTGCCGAGCCTGAGCAGATCCCGTGTTCTGCTGAGGTCGTATTGGGGCCACGTTGACCTAGCCACGCGGCAGGTGCCTTCGCGTTCCCACCTATATTGTGCCAGCCTGTATGATTCAAGCTGTATCAGTAGTTTGCATTGTAATAGAGGGATGCCAACGAAGTAGCAACGAAGAGCGAGTTGCTGAATGTCACGCCCTGTTTGACAATTCCGTCCGCAATATTGTTTCCGGGACAATTTGAGTGTCCCGGAGACCAACCCAGTGTTACTCTCGAATGTCTCGCTATGTCGTTTAGAGATACCCGGCATTCGACAACCGCCAAGGAAGTGCTGTGTACACCATTTTTAGCGGCCATGGCCGCTTTACTCTCGGTAAATATATAGATATCTTCCGATATCCTATAGTACCTAAATCATCTTGCTGCCCTAGTGATAGAGGAGATTTCTGCTTGCAAAACGCTACAGCCATCCTGAAGCCTAAATGGAACCCTTACGTTGAAGTTTTCCACATAGAAACCACCGCTAGTTCTGTTGGCCCTTTTGGAGCCATCCGTAAAGACTTTGATCGCTCCATCAGGCTTGAGGGATGAGAAGTACTGTTCCCTGCCGGGAACAAGTGAGAGGAATATCCCACCAAAGTAAGGCTTCGGTGTGCAATAATCGATATTGTTGTGGACTCCTTGATGCCGTCACAGAATCCTGGAGTGCCCATAATTAGTTCGTGACTGAGTTGGAATGAGCTGAATGAGTTGGACCCAAATCTACATCAGTTGTTTCCCTAATGCTACTAATTTGAAAATTTTTTTCGTTCAGGTATTTTTATGGGCAACAGCTTTTTTAAAAGTAAATTTTTCAGTTTACTCACTAATCACTCATTTACTGCATTCTAGTGTAACAGTAAGCAAACGGGCCTATGATTTTATTTTATTTTTAACATTTATGACAATTTTCATATGGTAATACAACAGGCCGTTCACAGTAGTGCAATTTGGCATTAAATAGTACTTTATTACTTATCACTTTAGAAGACTTTGTGAGTTGGCTCAATGTATAAGAAATTTTTTTTAAATTTTAATTTGTTTATTTGACTACTTATTTTTTAGCTTCA
Organism: Panzeria rudis; assembly: GCA_956483635.1. NCBI lineage: Eukaryota > Metazoa > Arthropoda > Insecta > Diptera > Tachinidae > Panzeria > Panzeria rudis. The sequence goes on along the minus strand of OY101451.1, from coordinate 31,724,225 downwards.
AGTAAGCCAATAACAATGTAAATACATTTGTTAGGGGTACAACTTATTTTTTGGACTTCTCAAACAAAAATAAGTAGTAATCGATTCAAATTGTAAGTAGTTACAATTGTAATGATAGAATTGTTATGTTTGGTATGTTATTGTTTATATTTACTAATAATCGGCCATGTCAAGCCCTAGCTGGAGCATACCGCACCATAATAGCACCGCCAACAGTCTGGACATACCTGACAAATTCGCGTATTTTATTTTTCTTTTTTAGACACCCGCTGCTACAAAAATGGGGTAGCTGAATTCGGTTTCCAAACGGAATTGAACTCTGTGACATGGCCGAATATTTTGAAATAATAAATAGTTTTCGTATATATCTTTATTGAAAATGATTAGTTTATGGAAAACTTTTATTAATCGGTTAAACGACTATTCCAAAATTAATTGATTAAACCAAAACCTCGATTATTTAACCGAGCTATTAACCGATTAAAACAGAACCCCGTGTTATGTGTTCTAACTGGCTGTCGTACTGCGGATGCACTTCCTTTGAATTTAAATTCATAAAACGAAAGATGTCAACAAAAAGGAATGCAAAAATATAGGGAGTACGAGTATTTACATGCTTTGACTTTGATTTTATTTTTTATATTTTCTCCATTAGCACACTGCTCAATTACCATGAGTGTATGAAACCTGTTACGCAAAGCGGAAACTGAAAGGAGTTTGTCACTTTGTTCTTTCTTTATACCCGCTATACTTTCACGTTAATGTGCATTAGCTTGTTCAAGTACGTACAGAGTTTCTTCATTGGGGTATTTAAGTTTGTAAAGAATAAAAAAACTTTTTTATATGCGAAAACGTTTTGAAATGAATGTATCAAGAGGCAAATAGCACCTTTGGAACAAAAAAATATTAAAATGAAGACAACATGCATAGAAGAAGTACATACAAGATTCAATTACAAAAAAACGTTGAGTTGGTTGGTTGGTTTACGGTGCTGCCTGCTACGTGTAAGCATTGAAATAGTATCAAGAAGATTTCGTTTTGACAACCGCTCCTCTCGTCAGTGTAAACCTATGTAGAGTCGAATCTTGATTTCGAGTCCGCAAGTAAGTGCTAGATCCATTCCACTACATTGCAATTTATAATCAGGTCACCTAGACCAGTATCTGATAGGTCGCCTAACATGTTGTTGCAGAAGAATTTGTGTCTCGAGATAGGTCGCCTAACATGTTGATGCAGAAGAATTTGTGTCTCGAGAGCTGCAAGGCCGGGCACTCGCAAAGAAAGTGGAAAACTGTTTCTTCTTTACTTTGATCCTGACAACTACGGCAGAACGCATTGTAGGAAAGGCATATCCTGCTAGTATGTCTACCGTCACTAGTGTTGCCAGAAAAGTTTTTATGCATGTCCCCAATTTATACAATGATGTCCCCAAAAATCCCTATTGCAAAAGTAAAAATCCGCAATTTTGCCCCCAAAAAATATTTTTATAATAATAAGCACTATCATTCATTAAAAATAATTTACGTTTAATCCTTTGTATATTTTATTACGTCGAAATAATAGTATTATTTTGATTTAGCCATATATAAACATATGTACTGTACATTAGGCATATAACTAATTTGTAGGAAAAATTTGGCAAACTACTACTTGGTGGCAAATATTGTACACATAGAAAACAAAATTTCATTTTCTGTAAAGGAATTCAATGAAATAGTAAATATTTTGTCTAGGAACGGACCTACAAACAAATTTGTAAATATAGAAAAAAATATCTCAACAATTTCATTGAAAAAAAACGTGTTTTTTTTTCAGTGAAAAAATTTTTTAAATCTATAAAACAATTTGTCTAAAAATATTTACAAATTGTAAACAAAACAATTTACTAAATCAAACAAAAATATTTACTGGACTTTCTAAAAAATATCAAACAATATTTTTGTCTGAATTTATAAAACAATTAGTCTAATGGCCCTTTTCACAATGTACGATTAAGAGTTAACGTGAACTTTAACGACAAGTTTTGCATGTCGAGCTTGCCTTTAAAGTCCACGTTAACTTTTAATCATACATTGTGAAAAGGGACGTAAAAATACTGACATATATTAAACTAAATAGTTTACTTAATCAAACAAAAATACTTATTGGATTTTTGTCATCATCGTCCATTATGAAATTTCACTTCGTTAAATGTGTTCAAGTCTGAATGTTTATGTAAAGACTCTAAAAAAATGAATGAGAATTAATGCAACAACATTAGCGAATTGATTCACTCAAAAATCTTCAGTAAACAAACTTAGTACAATCGCCTTCCTTTTGCTATCATTGTTGTTGTTATATATGTGTATGTCGTCATCGGGGTTGTTTTATTTTACGATTCATTTTTTCTTGTTGTTTTTTGGTGTTTGCGTCCTAAATAAAAGTCAAACGAACAATTCATTGATTATGTACAGCACATTTACTGAAAATGAGACTAAGTTTTAGACAAACTTTTATTTGAAAATTTTTTGGTGGTAATTTTTTCTGTGTACAAGTGCTGTTGCTTGCGAGATTAGCGCGTTTGACTACAAACCCTGAGGTCTTGAGTTCAAGACTAGTTTCAGGCAAGCCAACAATACCATGCATTTTTCTCATGTGCATTGGTGTGTTATAGTGTTGGTTGTTGTTGGACTGTTAAAGTGATGAAGGTATAGCACTGATCATCTTGGCTGCACCGGTAGCGATTAATACTAACATACCCTAATGCACTTCACAGCACCCTCCTTCGTCAGTATTGTAGCAGAACCGTCGGCGAAGTAAAAGAACTAATAAAATGGCTACACAGCTTAAACAACTAAATATCTCTACTTGACACCAGAGGGACTTGCAACACTGATCTACAAAAAACACGTAATAGCAGGTTTGTAAAATGAATTCGGAACGATTTTCCGTCATCCCACGTCAAATTTGGTTTGTAAACATATCGGTTTCGGCTATGTGCCATCTTCAGTTTTCAATAGAACATTTTTCATATATGCAAAAATTGTAAAAAGTCATATTCCTAGTGTACATAGAAGTTTGTTTACATATCGATGGTCATAGGTTGACAACGCGTAACTGATCTTTTATTATTTTTCACAAAACGCATTAAACTTCATTATAATCGCTAAAAATCTTTGCTATCCTCAAAATAAGAAAAACCGAAATCAGTTTAAAGTATCTGTTAAATATTTGGCCTCTGAAGCTTCTAAGAGGCCCCTAGACGGGTGAAATGTATAGCCGACCCCCATTTACAAAAAATTCTATCGGATATATTTTGAGAAAATTTTATGTAAATCTTCTTTTTTGTTTTTCGCCATTCCGACTTTTTGGCATATGGGCCAAAACAATACTAAGGTCGCGAAATGTCAACAAAATATTTTAAAATTTCAAATAGAAGAAACATAGAATGTATTATAAAACAAATAAAAAAAATTTTGTTTAATTTTAATTAAAATACACTCTCTGGTGAGTGTTGAATTACCTCTCTCTGTGGATTATTTTGTGAAGACAGTTGTCAATTTTTTTTTTTGACCGGTTGACTATCTATGCCGTAGACTGGAGTTCAAATACAATTTTGAACAGTTACAAACCCTTTATCTTATATACAGACTTTCAAACCCCATTTGAGAATTTACAAATATGTAAATGATTTTAAAAAATAAGCATAGTAGGCTTCGAAAATTAATTTTTTCTAAACTCTTCTAAATTTTAACAAACAAAGTAAAAAATTTTAAAAATCGGATGAGATTTGGATCCGATATCTGGAAAATACTGGACCAAAGTTTTGCAAAATTAAGGAATTCCAATTTTCAAATGAGTATAGCTCGCTAAATTTAAGATATAAGTATACAACCGAACATGTGTCTTTTGAAATCGGATGAGAAACAAAGAAATTGCCCTATTTGGAGACTTCATAGATCCCCTCCTGAGTAATTTAAAGAACTGATATTGAAAACGTAAATGGAAATACCCCTCTGCTATGTCCGTGTAAAATTTTTGCTAATAGGGCAATCCGTTTAGAAATGCTTAATTCAAAATATATTGATTCTACCCCACTGTGCAGTAAGCATTAGCTTGTACATCTCAGCAATAAAATGATATAAAATAATCGTTATGACATAAAGGTAAAGGGAGCTGCTTGTTCCTGCTTATAGACATTTGTTGGCACTTTATCAGTTATAATGTAAGCCACACACTTTGCGACCGTTGATACAACTCAGCCAGTAATCAAATTGTATATTTGTCGCACAAACGATACAATTTAGTGTGCGATCTCATGCACAACTTTATTAGCCCTCGACCAAAAAAAGGTGTGTTATAATTTTGTAGTGTGTTTCTCTTTATCTGTGTGGATGTACGAGTGAACGTACAGACCAAACGGCTGGACCGATTTTGATTTAGTTTTTTCTGTTTGAAAGGTGACTTGTTCGAGAGTGCTCTTAGCTATGTTTGACGAAAATTGGTGCCACCTTTTAGAAGATATCACATCTTTTGTAGACGTTTCCTGTTGAATCTGTGTGTATCTTTGACACCGTAGCTCCCAAACGGCTAGATCAATTTTAATTTAGTAAGTTTTGTTTGAAAGGTGACTTGATCCAAAATCTTCTAAGCTATGTTTAAAGAAAATTAGTCCAGCCGTTTCGAAGTTATCGTCTATTTTCTTGGGGTTTTTTTTTAATTTAATGTTATTTTGCAATCAACTTGTGAGCAAATAATATCTTTACTGCAAGGTGGTCACAACAAGAATAAACACGTATACTACATAAAATAGTATGCGACAGGCACACAAACGTTGCGACAATGTTGTAAAACATGGCAAAAAATCAAAACTTTTTGATCTTTCGTACAACCAAGGCACAACTTAATACATACAACGAGCCCACAAACGTTGCAAATTCGTGTACAACCTACTCAAGTTGTACCAGCGGTTGTGACGTGTATGGCTTGCTTAACGATTGCTTTAATTTTGCTAGCGAAATAACTAAAACAAGTAAAAAATGTTCAATGCCACTTTTTTAACTGAATATAAAAGAGAATATTTAAAAAGATAAAAAATTTAATAACATAATTAAATTTATTGCAATTTAAAATATTTTAGCTTTTGTATTTTACATTTGTCAAAGAAAAAATTAAAAATTCGCAATACTGGCCAACATGAAAAAAGTTAATTGCCTAAAAATGTATACAAAAATGTAATTCATAACAAAATTTAATCAATTTGCAAATCTATACACCCAAAAGACACGCATCAATATTTTCACTGGTTTAATAGTAATATTTTCATCAAACTCAGACGATTCAAACATCTGGGTAGCGAGACAAAAATTACTAAAATTACCCTTCACCACAATGCACATAGGGGCAAAAAATGTGCTTCATGCCATCAACTAAACCGCTGGGTTTTGGTGAGCGTTACATACATCATTTTAAAGAGAATAGTTTTTAGATTGAATTTATGTAAAAATATGCAAAAATTTGTTTGCAAATTTAAGAAAAACTGCACAAAAATAAAAAAAAATTTTATATTAATTAAAAGTTTAACATTACGATGGACTATTTTTCCCAAGTCTTTTTTAGGATTGCCGCTAACATTAGTATAGTATTGGGATTATATATTTGAAAATAAATAAAAAATACATATAGAAAACATAAAATATTTTTATTAAAAACTAGAAAGTTTTTCAGAAACAACAACGTATTATTTGCAGCAAAAAAGTCGCACTCAATGTTTACAAATTCAAGAAATAACGTAGAAGATACTAAAATCAGTTTAAAATGTATAAAGTGCAATTGAACAAAAAATGCACTTTTCGTGTAAGCTTTTATAACAGATACGAGCTCAAAACACATAATTTTAGCAATATGTGAAGTTGTTTTATGAGGTCCTTTATAACTTTTTGACCATTGAATTTGCATCTTTTTTAATTTGTCAAAAATAAATTTTTAAAATGCAAGTAACTCTTAAAATAATTAATAGAATTTAATAAGAATGAATCTAGTAGTTTTTGGCAAAATTAGCTTAAAATGTATGTAAATAGTCATAACAGTTTAAAATGGTTTATCTTTCATAATCAGCTTTAAAATTGACGCTACAATATTTTTAAGCAATTTATTATTTGACATATTGCCATGATTTTATTTTAAATGAAATTTATTTGCTGGAGTTTAAGCATTGTCTATATGCAGCATTTCAGTGGTGCTGTACCAAATCGTCAGGAGACTTCAAAGACAATTTTGAACAGTTACAAACCATTATTATTTTTGAAAATCATTTATGTATTTGTAAATTCTCAAATGGTTTTTGAAAGTCTGTACATAAGGAAAAGGGTTTGTAACTGTTCAAAATTGTGTTTGAAGTCTACTGACGATTTGGTAAAGCACTAATGATATGCTGCATATAGACAATGCTTAAACTCCAGCAAATAAATTTCATTTAAGCTATAATATATTTTTTTTAATTTTCTAATTTTACAACTGTACCAATAAAGTATGAGTGTTCAAGTGAAAAAAGAAAAACAAGTTAGAGTGCTATATTCGGCTGTGCCGAATCTTATATACCCTTCACCAACGCATGGAGAAATACAGGGTGGGGTAAAAGTAATTGGAAAACGCTATAACTTTTGCAAATGGCACCAATGTCAATTCGGTTTTTGACATTTGTGAAGTAAACAAACGCAGGATGCAAATCGACAAGCCATGAGCCGGTGTACTCCGCAAGAAAGCGAAATAATTGTTTCCGGGTCGATTAATCTCTCATTTTGGTGATTTGCACTGGCCGGCCGATCACCCGATTTAACTATTCCAGACTTCCAGATTGAGGATTGTACAAATTAACTTGTCGAATCGAATTTGGCGAACCATATATTCGACAACAATGGCACACCAGGACATATTCGAAAAACAGTTAAACTATTACACAACAGACAACAAAAAAAAACGATTTAGTATTCAATAGAACACTGAAGAAGGCCCTTTTTTGTTTAAGACGATATATTTAGTTATGGCGATTTTAGTTGGTTTTGGCGATCAAAACACATATAAAAAAATTGGCATGAATTATTCATGAAAAAATGTTGCATAAGTAGTACTCGGTTTTTCTTAAGGAAATCATATGATATGTATTGGCAAAATTTTAAGTTTTCATGCGAAATAATATGAGTGACACTTGTTTCGCATGGAATTTACGACAAACACATGAAGATTATAACAAACGTATATGCCAAATTTTTCGCATGAAATAATCAATGTTGCCCAACATTTTTCACAAATTTGAACACTGTACCAGGCTTTAAGCGCTTCTTTCTTTGGTTTGGCAATTTTTTACTTTTGATGTTTCTTAATTTTGGAATTTTTTTTAGTTTTAGGGTTTTTTTTTTTGTTTTGGCGACTTTTTTTAGATCTGGCGATTTAATTTTCGGATTGTTCCTTTCCTTAAGAACATTCGAGGCGTTCTGAACGAGAGAAGAATACATTTTAAATTTCACTTCTATGTTCAGTAGATAAACGGGTTACCAAAAAAGTACCAAAATTATATTTCTAGCCTTTTTCGTCCCTAAATGCAAAATTTTCAACAACAAAAATGTGCCAAACTACTGTCCGCTTATTTTTTATCTTATTATGATGTTTTTGGAATTTTATGTCTACCTTAGTTAGATCCGGAGATGTAAGGTTTATCCCTTTTTGTACCTTAGCATTTGAATTTCCTAACATTCCTTCTTAGTAGATCCGTCCACCGAAAGAGAAACCTGCATACAAATGTTGTATATTAAAAAATGTTCATTCAGAGTACATAACAAATAGTTGTATAAGAAAAAGTACCAAAAAGAGCCCCAATTTGATCCTTTATATATTCGAATTTCTAAAAATTACCAAAGCGCATTTGAGGGCTTCTTAAGGAGAGAAGAATACATAGTAAATTTTATTTCTATCTTTAGTATTTTAGGAGATAACGGGTTAACAAAAAGATACCAAAATTATATTTTTACCCTTTTTCGGCCCCTAAATTTACAAGTTTCAAGAAAGTACCAAGCACCTGTCTGCTTATTTTTTATACTATTATGATGTTTTTTTAATTTTATATCTACCTTAGAAAATTTTTTTGATATTTAGTAAAAGAGTACTAACAAACAATAAACCTAAAAGTGATCGTGAATTTATATATATGCAGTTTTGTTAGAAGTCAATCAAATCATCAGCTCCAATTATATTTCTCTTACTATAATATCGCTATAAAATGTTAAATATTTTAACATAATCGTCAGTTTTTGACTTAATAATTAAATGGTTTTTAAACTTAATTTCTATTTAAATCTTGTACATTTAAATTCGATTTAAGTTTTATAAATCACCATATGATTTTGACTGCTTGTTGTTCTTCAGGAAACAAAAAAATTGTGGCCGCTGGCAATTCAACTTTTGTTGCCGAGCAATTTGGGCTTTCTTTGTTTTTTTGTGATTTTGTAAGCTGTTTTTATTCTTTTGAAACATTGCAGAAACTCTTCATTATTCTTATTTCCAGAATGAAGAAAAATTAATTTTTTGGAATTTTTCTATTTTTATGTTGAACAGCTGTTTTTTGGGAAATTTAGGGGAAATTTGTCGTATATTATGGTGCTAAATAGCACCTTTTATACGAGTATGACCACAATTAAAAAATCAACTTTGCTTGGCCAGTAGTTGAACTACTGATCATCTGTATGATAAGCGCAGGCACCACTACTGTGACAATAAGGGAATAAATGTGTCGTTTATTTACTAATGATTTACTAAATGACCTAACGATTATAAGGTAATGCAAACGTACAATGTTCCCCTTTTTTGCTGCATATCCATACAAATGTATGTGAATTGTTAGGACAACACATATAGAATACAAAAAATTTTAAACAATAAAGAAAAATATATAACGGCGTGATAGCCCTCTATAACTGGAAAATATTGTTAAATTTCTTTTTTCGGTACCCTTCCTTTGTTCCGGACTTAAAATTTTTCAAATCAATTAACACATACCGAGCCAAATGAAATGCTTATATTTTTCCTAACTTTACTTACATATGTATATATGCAATTTTATCGATATGCTTTCAAACGTTCATTTGATATTAAATATAATGTTCCTGCTTTTGCAATACGTACACTATTGATTTACCGCCGCTGTCGAATTTTTATTTTTGCTTGGCTCTCTGCTTGCGCAAAATAATTTAATTTTATGGATTTTTCTGCTTACACCTAATAGTAACGTATAAGCAAAGACTATAGATTCATTTACCCTTTAAACTCTCCCCCCTCGTCATTAGTAGTTTAAAATTTCTGTGTATGTAAAATGTTCGCAGTGCAACATCTTTATAATCTATTGTCTTTGGTATAAGGCAAAACAAGCCTCATTGTTGTGCATTTGAACTTAAGTTGATGTTCGATAATAAGCTGACGATGTGTAAATCATTAAGGGCATAATACACAATCAATCAGCTTGATGTCAGATCCGTGTACGTGTGCTTGACGAAAAATCAAAACCAAGTAGATTTTCCATCAATCGTCGTAGGTGTCACTAATACTAACGAAATTTCACACATACTATTACCACGCTTGTCAAGCATGTTGACTGTGTATATTGCCCTTTACAATAAAGCCACAGAACTGCTCTTCTGTCAGATGAAAGTTTATTTTCTTTCCTACAAAGTATACACTATTGTTCTTTATACCTAAAAGTCGATTACAGACATATTTTTAACGTGACGATTTTCTGACGAATTTTTTTGAAAGTCATGACGATTTTTACGATTTTATTCATATTTTTTACGATTTTTCGGGAAAAAAGCCTAACAGTCCTGCTTCCTACAGCGTTACCGTTGTGACCGTAAAGGGTCAATTTGACCCTTTTTTTGCCGGACGTACTACTTTTTCTGACCCTTTTTTTAATTTACCCTTTTGCATCATTTTTAACTAATTCGTGCTATCCTTTGACCCTTTTTGACAATTAGTATTTATCGTTTTATTTTAACAGTTCTCATAAATAATACAAACGATCGCAGCACAAGCAGCTTTCATGTAGATGCATATTTATGTTTAAAAACACTTTGTATGTTCAGGCAATATCTAACATATAATAGCCTATATATTATATAGGCTATGAATCCGAGTTAGACATACATTTGTGTTGAAAAAATATCAAAAAGTAGTGTTATAGAAATAAAAACCTATATTTTAAAGTTTTACCAAAAATTGTGTTAAGAGAGATTGATGTTTTAAGATTCTTAGATCCAATATTTATAAAGTCAACAAAATATATTAATCTATTTGAAACTGTTTACGAATTCAAAGCCAAAGCTTTCATAAACAAATTGAAGATATCAGAAAGTAAGTTAAATAACATAACGTATGCGGCTATATTTAAAATACCTAATGCAGAAATGATTTGCTTTTTAATCGGCAATTTAAAAAATATATTTATCGAAAATTTCGACTCAAATTTATATAATTTTGTTGCGTATGTAGCGTTTCCGCTGAAAGTGCTTGCATTTTTTAAATTAACACTACTGAAAAATATACTTTTTAATACACTAAATGTATAGAATTGCGGACTCCATGCTTTCGTCTCTAAATTTATTCCAAACAGATCTGGAAGACTGGACTTGAAATGAGGACTTAATTAAAAAGTGTAGATGCATGATTTCTTAGAAATAGTAGTATCTGTATAGTATTTTGAATTAAAAAGTGTTTTTATTGAAATGAATTGTAAAGTACATATATTTGAGTGTTGTGTTTTTCTTCCGACGGGGTTTGTTTGAATTTGGAACGATTTTCCGTCATCCTACGTCAAATTTGGTTGATAAACACACCGGTTTCGGCTATGTGCCGCCATCTTCAGTGTTCTATTGAATAAAAAAAATACAAATATTTCTTTTACATTGATATCATTATTAATTTTTTATTTTCTTTTATATTAATAATTCTTGCAAAAAAAAAACCGACTACAAAATAGGCGTAGAACCGCGACCCCATATTTTATCAGCATGTACTTTTACGAGAACTAATTGTGTGTGCAAAGTCTCATAAGAATCGGATAAGTAGAAGTAGTTAAAATTAATATTTAGTTTTCATGGGCGTGGCACTGCCCACTTTTCTAAACACATTGTTGTATATTAACGATAGCTAAACGTCTATGCAAAGTTTCATAAGAATCGGCCAAGTAGAAGTAGTTAAAATGATTATTTAATTTTCATGGGCGTGGCACTGCCCACTTTTTTTATCCTGCTGTAATATTTAAACAGAAGCTTAATGTGTGTGAAAAGTTTCATAAGAATCGGTTGAGTAGAAGTAGTTGAAAACTAATGTGTATTTACTTTGTCTGGGCGTGACCCCGCCCACTTTTCAACGGGACCAATCTGGAAGTACATCCTTTTGAATAGAGGAAAAAAATCCGAAATCGGTTTATAAATGGCGGAGTTTTGAGGGAACATACATAAAAAAAAAAAATATATATATATATATATATATATATATATATATATATATATATATATATATATATATATATATATATATATATATATATATATATATATATATATATATATATATATATATATATATATATATATATATACATTACGAATTGATAACCTTTCTCCTTTTTTTGAAGTCGGTTAAAAATGAAAGAAAGCTTTAAACTTTTGTTTCAAAAAACAATGGACCCTTTTTTCATTCAAATACTTGAGACCCTTTTTTATAAAATAACCTTTTTGTGACCCTTTTTGACGAGCCATAATTTTGTTCTAACATTTGTCAAACTTCATACATAAAAACACCAGAAAAATGTTAGTGCTATTTTTTCATATCGACTTTGACTTTTGTCAAGACAAATCAATGGCTTGTGAAGACGCTATGTAACGAGAACATCCACGATTATTCGAGAATGTTAAAAGACAATGTAGATAACGACAACTAAAATTTGATAGCGTAATTTGCTTACCCTACGTCTATACCTGATATATTTTTATCATGACAAGTCAAACTTTATATTGAAAAATAATTTATTTTTTGTTCGCTGTTTTTCATATATGGAATTTGACTTTTGTCATGATAAAAATATATCAGGTATAGACGTAGAGTGTTGTGTACAGAAGTAGGGTTAAGTAGCAATCTTGAAAACATTAGTACCAACGTTGTCAACTCAGTGCTTTTCGCACCGTTCTTAGCAGAGTGTGCAAACAAACAAAACTTTTCGCAAACGTTTCATGCGAAAATACAAACTTTTAAAATACTTTTAATCATTTCGTACATGAGCAAAACCAAAACAAATATTTTTGCAATGACAAAAAATTTTAACAAAACAATTGGCTTATCACTCATCTGCGTGCTTTAATATCCCGTTTCAATCGTACAATTGCAAAACAAAACAAAAGCAGAAATGTATTTCGTTGAATGGTTCATTGTATTTAGCATAAATATATTAACACATTCTCTACTATGATGAGCAAATCATTAGGGAAACGTTTGCAGATGTATTTTCTTAAAACTTTTCAATTTTGTTCTTTTCTAGCTGCGTACATTTAAGTTAATGTACATTTCAGGACAATCATTCTCGATGTTATTATTTTGTTTTTGTTTTACACATTGAAAAATACAAAACAAACGAAGTAAACGTTTCGTTTATTTTCCTACTGTGGTTTTTAGAGCTTTTTCAGCTTTTCGACGCGAAAAATTTTCAAGTCAGTGCTCGGTGCTTTTTTGGTTTAATTTTTGGTGATTTTTTGTGACGGTGGCACAGAACACAAAATTTAAAAATAAGTTTATTTATCTAAAAAAAATATGTATGTTTTCAAGAGTAAAATTCTTTGATAATACATGCCATCCTTTGTTAAACATACCTTTTTGCAGCCTTGTGGAAGACTAAATAATTTTATTTACATTTTTATGTATTTGGTTTTGTCCAAGTAAAATATACATACATATATGTTCAGTCGATATAACCCCATTTATGTCATTATCAAATATTGTCATCAAACTTTTCTGACTTCCTTATTGAAACGGAGAAGTTGCAGGCGTTCTTATCTTGATGGATCTATTTAAGTCTAAAATACGTAACAGATTGTCCTACCATGCTTCACATAAAAAAGGGCTTAAGCGAGAATATTCAAGTTGTATTACCTATGAGATATTGATGTACCTCGATTTAATTACACTACGCAACAATGAAAATGCTATGAGATCAAAATAGCAGATCCATATACATATGTATATTTCCATCTGTTGAATTAAGAAATTACCATAAAAATTTCCAATTAGCTCTAGTTTTAAAGATATACTACTCCATTTTATCGCGCATTTACTTCGAAAGTGACATAACTCAAGGAATGCGTTTTTGGAGTTAATAGTACATATTGCTTTTCATACTGCATAAAAAATCATATAAATACCTTGTATAGGTACTATACTCTTGAGGAGAGAATACATTTCTTTTTTTCTTGTTTTCTGGAAAATCAGTATTTATGAGTTGTGTCACTTTAATACATAAAAATTATGTATTTTACTTTATGAAATGATCAAAACATATTATTTTTATATAAAACTAAAAATTATTAATATAGGGCGTTTTTTAAAACATTACGCGTTTTTCCCCTGTTTCAGTGCTTTTTGAAATTTAAAAGCTGACAAAGCTGATTAGTAGATGTATGTATGCAAAGATAAACACCCTGAAGGAAGCCAGGGGTCAAGTGTCTCCAAGTCACCACTTTTGTCGACAAGTTTGGTGACATTGTCAACGATTCGTCTACACTTTTTATTTTGTCTTTAATGGAAAGAGAAGTTTTTTACAGCTAGAAAACGTTTTTTATTGCCTGATTGTGTTGTGTTGAAATTAACTGCGGCTGCACGCAAAACTAAAAATTTTCATCAAAAATCGAATTCAATTGCCTTAGCTAGTAAAAAGTTTCATGCGTGTTGACTAGAACATTAAAATGCACTAGTGAATCTCTAGTACCAATGTCTCCATATGGTCCTATAAGAACCACCTATTCTATAGTGAGTCAATAGTTCCGAGGTCAGTAACTAGTGGAATTTCAATGACAAGCACATGTTAAATGTCTATAGCACAGAAAATTGGCTGGGTTACAATGGGTCAGTAGTACTGGTGACAAAGTCAATAGTGAATCAGTACAGTTTTAATATCGACATTTCCTGCAGGGCATGCACAAGAAAAATCATCATGCCGTACCATGATATGCCGTACACTTAAGGGCCCCATACACTACAGCAGTATGCACGCGCAATCACGTGTTGGCGCCAGTGGTTGGGTCGTGTATGGGCATTTGGTGTGATTGTACGATTTGTGTGGCGATGTCAAACAGAGTTTGATATTTTGCTGATGGTATCAGTTTGTGGTATTGTGTATGGTGAATTTAGCTCAGTTGACAGAAGTTGTCAAAGTTGTCGGGATAAAACACATTTACTTGAATAAATTACTCATAAATTAAGAAAAAAAGAACAAAATATATACTGTAAAGTCTTTCTGAAATAAAACAAGTCATTTCTAACATTTTTTAAATAAAAAGACATGAATTTTACTTAATTTCTATAAATATCGCCAAGAATAGTTAGTGTACATCGCGTTTAGTTGTACGTGTATTTGTCAAAGTAAATTAATAAACAAAGAGTGTTAGCGAGAATTTCAATTCCTTTCGGAAACGGAATTCAACCTGCCCCATTTTTGTAGCAGCTGGTGGCTAAAAAAGAAAACTAAAATATGCAAATTTGTCAGGTGTGTCCAGACTGTTGGCGGCACTACTATGCTGCGGTACGCTGCAGCTAGGGCTTGACATATTAGGGTGGATTAAATTCCATTTCCGAACGGAATTGAACTCTGTGACATGGCCGTATACAGAAAAAATATTGTTTATGTTTTTTATATGAAGTTTGACAAGCATAGCATGAAAACAAATGGAGCAAAAAAATAAGATGATCTATTGCACAGACCAGTATTATTGGATCATGCTTTCTACTCATATTCACACACAAAATTAGTATTTATTATTATTAGTATTCTCTCTCTAGTTACTGTTGTACAATCAGAGAATTCATAAATATATAGCAGATATTTTTATGCTAGGCGCTAGTTCTACAACAATAACAACATATGGTCCACCAAGATACACAAGAAACAAACAAAAGAATGATAGAATGAAAAACAGATAGAATGTTTCCTATCATTCCTATATTTCACCATTCATGCATAGTTCATAAAGAGCGATTGAACTAGAAGACCGACCTAGTTCATTGAGGAAATATGAATTAAGTGGCTGCTAGACGGAGCAATATTTTAGCTTCAATATATGTGCTTGTGTGCGTTTGTTATGAAAATCAAAAGCATTTTGATATTCTTCAATATTTCCCCTCCGTATATGTGTATAAATTTTTTTTAAACAAACGCTCACAAACACATATACTGAAGCTGAATATTGACTTTTCTAGCATTCGCTTTAGAATTACCGAATATTCAAATGAACTATTTTGCACAAGTTTAGCACACAGACAAAAATGAGTCGCCAAGCCGTTCAGCCGCCACCGAAAATATTTGCCCTTCAGCCGGCGCCGATATTTCTTAGTCGGCTTGCTTCTCTGGTGGCAATGCTGATAAAATACATGTTTCAGTTCAACAGCAACCCTGATTAGTACCTCAAAAATACAACCAACAAGGCGAATACAGTACCAGGTAGCTTTATCAGCGCAGATAATTGTCAGCTGACTTATCCCAGCCGTCAATCTGCATATGAAATAGAATGAACCTCTTAACCCGAACTGTCAACGTACAAATATAAATAATCCTCTGCAATTTTGTAAGTATTTTGTTGTAATGATAAGGCCACTTGTATTAGTTCGCTTTGTACCTATCATGGTGAAATAAGTATACAGGTGGCAGCTTAACGTCAGCTGATTATTTCTTTCTCTGCTAGTTTTGTGCATAATCCACGTCCAGCACGTATATATTTTTGAAAAGCGTCATCTATTTTTTTTTGTTGTATTGTTGTGGTTGTTTCCTTATGCGGTCACCTGTATACTTATTTCACCATGGTACCTATTTAACAACAATGTGACATTTGTTTATTTTTTTAAAGACAGTATTAATTGTGCGCCCGATTTTTATATAAAAACTGTGATATTAAAAACTTTTAAGTAAGAAAATTTCTGATCTAATTCATCCGAATGTAGGTACATATATCTACTCTATTTTTATAATTTTACATTGAATATATAAAATTGCTTACTAATCGTCCTTATGTGTAAATAAAAATCGACCTTATTTATGTTGTTAAAGAATATTGAAAATCAAAGAATTGTTAATTAACTGTACAAGTATTATATCGCCAACATCATATTTTAACATGAACTGATTATAGTATATTAGTCTGAGCTTACCCATTAAGCCAAGGTGTAGGAAAGCATGGTCGGCTGGACTAATTATTAGATAAAAAAAAAGTCCACAGTCAATAGAGACTACACGTTGACGTAGCTTGATTTTTTCTAGGAAGGTAAAGCCAACTTAAGTCCTATAATACGCTGAGGCGATGATTATAACAAAAGAGGTTTTGTTGAAAAATTGTGCATGCCATCTCCGAAGCTCGACTGGAGTAAACTTAAAGAACATAAAATAAGCAAAGGTAGTAAATAAATGCATCTCGTGTAATACTAAAAGATTGTGCTAGGTCTCGAGAGATTGAAGGGATAATAAGATTAAAAAATCCGGAGACTTCGGCGCTGCGATCTGATGATGGTTCTGTATAGAACCCAACGAAATAAGACGAAAAGTTTTAGTAAAATTTTCGATATAATGAAATCGTCTTATAAATGGCGGAGTTTTGAAGAAATGTAAAGATATGTTCCTAAGTTTAGCGACATTGCTTAAAAAATAATAAAAATTCGCTATCCGATACAAAATTTAAAATAAGAAGAACTGTGTATGTCGAATAGTGGTTTCGCTGTGCAAAGATTTCCTGCCTAGGCGGCCTTCGGCCGGGCTTACCGATATTCTTCTCTGTGTTTGTCGAATAATGGCTTCGCCGAGTAAAGATTTTCTGCCTAGGCAAAAATCTGTTATAAATTTTATCATCTGAAAGGTATGATCAAAGCCTTTTAAATGATACCAGTATTGACCGCATTCGATGGAAAATATACCATATAATCACACAAAGAAACATACAAACACATATTCATTTTTATATATCGAGGGCTTACCCAGCTAGCATTTAATGAAATTATTGATCATATTCGAGTCTTTTTCGACTCCTCTGCTCTATTAATTAAAATAATAATGAGCTCATTTTCTGATCATTAAAGTTACTTTTGGCGGTAGAAAATGGTACCCTACCCGGGACTTCTGAAAGAGTTTTTATGACTCGTCAATTACGGCTCATTTTCAATAAGGTAAAATAAAAATTTAATTTTAACTGAGAATCGAACCAAGCTCCTTCGGATTTGAAACCTTATGCACCAACCAGTCAGCTAAGGTACTGCCTACAATATCTGTTTAAGTAAAAACTATTTATGTCTCGGTTTATTCTTTTCTCTCAGTGTTTAATCAAAAGTTAAAGTACTTTTTCTTCCAACCTTGTTGAAAGGCTTTTTTATGAGTGTTTCAACGAGTAAACCGTTAACGGTATTTAACTATTGTTTTTGCCAAATCACTAGTTGTACTAGTGTTTATATATAAATAACTACCCGTCATTTAGAAGTCAACGAAGCGCTACGTGCATCTTTTAAGATTTTTTTTACAAGGTAAAGTTTTGTGTAAATAAAGAGAGACTTATTTTCAATTTTAATTCAAAATATTAATTCTTGTTTGTTTTATTTGTATTTGTTCCTCATCGGATATACGCCGAATCAATATCGACAGCACAAAGCTAACATAAGCTTACTATTATAACAATGCTCAAAAAATGATTGCGCACAAGTAGTTTTCTAAGCATTTATGGACTGATTTTCGAGTCTTGTCTTGAGCGCGCAACTGCTTAATCACTTTCGATCGTCTAAGATATTCTTAAAAGACTCAATTTCAAACCTATGCGTGATCAATTTATGATTGCGCACAAGTCGTTTCCTAATCATTTTTGGGAACCAAAAATAGACTACATTAGACGATTAAAAAGTGATTAATCAGTTGTGCGCTTAAAGAAAGACTCGAATTAAGCGCACAACTGATTAATCACTTTTTAATCGTCTAATGTAGTCTATTGATTTTTGGTAAAAAAAATGTTCCAACTGCTATGTGGGTATATTGAAATAGTGCTATCTGCAAAGTCACAGCCTTACAGGACAGAGAAAAAACTTTTTATTTTTCGTTTACTCTAATAGTAATAACTAAACTTTATTTTAAAATATTCTTTAAAACGACGTCTAAATCCTATGCATATTATTTTTTTTTTCAATTCCTGATATTCGCGATTATATAAATAGAATTTTCATCGATTCGAACATTGAAATAAGCAGAACAGGATGAAAAACTTCATAACTGCTACAGAGTTACTCCTAGAGGGGTGAAATGTAAGACCGGTCCCCCATAATTTTTCCTTTCCAACATTTTATCTGAACATACCTACCCCCTATCTACATTCCTTAAGTGGGCTCCTATACAAAATTTAAGTTCCATAACTGCCTGGGAGTTCCAATAGGGGGTTAAATGTATGAACGAAGTACATTAGTTTTTTGTTCCCAGCATTTTCTCAAAATATACTTGCCCCCTATCTCCAACCCTTAGGGGGCTCCCATACAAATAATTTGGTTTATTGAAATTACCGAATTTGTCCCCAAGCAGCGCCTAGCATGCTTCTAGACGAGTCAAATGTATGACGCAACTCCCATTAGTTTTCAGCGTCAAAAATTTTTTAGAACACAGCTACGCCGTATCTCCATACTTTAAGGGTACTCCCATACAAAATTTACAATATAGACTAGAAGTAGATAGAAGAAAAAGTCCCATAACTGCCTAGGAGTTCCCCCTACGGGTATTAAATGTATGACTGACCTCCATTGGCTTTTTTCAGGACATTTTCTCAAAACATACTTGCCAGTTATCAATATCCCTTAGCGGACTCCCATGCAAAAAATTTACATTTTGTATGGGAGCCTCTTTAAGGAATGGAAACATTGGTTAGGTATGTTAAAAAAGGGATAGAAAAATCAAGCGGGGTCAGTCATACATTTGACCCGTCTAGGGCCATCCTAGGCGCTGCGTGGCCAAATTTATTATAGATAGAATTTTTTTTACTGACAAAACAACGTGGCTGTTAGATAGCACAATAAATAATTTATAAAAAAAAACCTTTAAGAAATGTTTTTTTTATTAAAATGACGGATGACGATTCAGTCAGAGAACACGTTGCTATAATAAACTCATTTTCGAGAAAATTCCAGATAGCACTATTTGAATATAAGCCTTCGATATATAGATAGATTCAAAACTTTTTACCTTTATAACCCCCATTAACATAAAGTTCAGTTATTTTGATTTTAACTTTAAGTTTATTAACTTTCAGTTTGGCTAAACTTGAATTTTAACTGAAAGTTAACAATTTTCTTTAACAATACAAGAAATTGAGTTAAAATAAACTATTTTTGGGAAATGCAAAAATTTTAGCAATTTATATAAATGATATCATGGTTCAACAACATCTGAGTACGACCGCTGCACAAGGAAGTGCTGCATTCGCCTAAATAGCTTTGAATTTTTTATTATTCTTGAAAATTTATGTTAAATATTTTCAGAATAACAAAAAATTAATTTATTTTCAAATGTCAATAATTTCTTCAGTTAAGAACTTAAACTCAAAAAAGGTTCCAGTTAAATTTAATTGAAATTGGATAGGTAAATCTGATTTGTGTTAAAGAAATTGTATCTGCAGGTTAATATTTTTATTGGTAACGGCCCTAAATATATTTATT
Source organism: Panzeria rudis (assembly GCA_956483635.1). NCBI lineage: Eukaryota > Metazoa > Arthropoda > Insecta > Diptera > Tachinidae > Panzeria > Panzeria rudis. Next base: position 31,704,272 of record OY101451.1, on the reverse strand, counting down.
TTAATGTTTAATGATTAAGCACAATGTCTTCTTTTATAAAAACAATAATCAAACAATTGTATTTAAAGCAGGGACCGTAACTGTTATGACTTTTTTCGAAACAGTCATATAATAATAGTTATTTTTTGACCAATATGTTTTCAGTCAAAAATAATGGTTATTTTTGAATACTATTTTTTAGATCAAAAATAAAAGTTAAAACTTTTACTGATATTTTTTTGGTCAAAAATAAAAGTTAAAATTTGACCGATATTTTTTGGTCAAAAATAAAAGTTAAAATGTGGCTGATATTATTTTAGTCAAAAATAAAAGTTAAAATTTTACCGATATTTTTTGGTAAAAAATAAAAGTTAAAATTTGACCGATATTTTTTGGTAAAAAATAAAAGTTAAAATTTCAAAAAGAGCAAGTAATATTTGGAGCTAATAATCTGACATGGTGAATATCCTACTAATCAAAATCGATTTAACTTGCAAGTGAATATAAGGAGCAGCAATAGCTCTTATATTCAATTTTGTTAAATAAATTGGTTAAATAGTTGATGGTCCTGCTCACTAATATGAAGCATGACAAGTGGTTGAAATAAGCAAAGAATGCTGGCGTAGCGACTTCTAAATCCGTTTAAATTTTAACTTTTATTTTTGAAAAAAAAAAAATATCGGTCAAAATTCAACTTTTAATTTTGACAAAAAAAATATCGGTCAAATTTTAACTTTTATTTTTGACAAAAAAAATATCCGTCAAATTTTAACTTTTATTTTTGTCCGGAAAAATATCGGTCAAACTCTAACCAAAAAAAAACTTTGACCAAAAAAAATATCGGTCAAATTTAAACTTTTATTTTTGACAAAAAAAAATATCCGTCAAAATTTAACTTTTATTTTTGACCGAAAAAATATCGGTCAAACTTTAACTTTTATTTTTGACCAAAAAAATATCGGTAATATGTTAACTTTTATTTTTAACCGAAAAAGTATCAGTCAAAAAATATCAATTATATATTGACTTTTTTGAAAAAAGTAAAAACAAAGGATTTTTAGATTTTTATTCCTTAGCTCTCGACTATCACAACTCTATACTCAAATATTGTATAGATAAATTCTTTCTGTATGACTTTTTGAGCTGAAATTTTGATAATAACTGCTATTTTCGGTCTCTGATTTAAAGCTCAATATTTTGCTAATTCCTTTGTGTAATTGGCAATTATTTCCTGACGATGCTACACAAAGGAGTAGCGAAATATTTAGCTTTAAATACAATTGTTTGATTATTCTTTTTACAATAATAATTCTTGGAAAAAACCGACTACAAAATAGGCGTGCTGTTTTGGCATAATTCGGATGTAGAAAAATGTTTATTTAATTTCTTCAAGAGTAATAATTAGCTACTCATTTCCAAAACGTTTGTAATGCCATTCCTGGTTTTATCCTTTTCTAACACCGACATTGAAATGCTCTTTAGTGCAATTGCTTTAATAAAAAAATCGAAATAGAATTGCGCCTGCGTTGCTCTCCTCAGTTATACAAATTCCAGATGGACTAAAATTTAAAAAAAAAAACGTAAAAATACCTGATAAGAAAATGATGACAAAGATGACATATCGATGGTCAACATTGACAACTCGTAACTGGTTTTTACTACTTTTCACTTGAAGAAGTTAAATTATAATTAGACTGAAAGCGTTGCTAGCCACGAAATAAAATAACTAAGAATCATTTAGTATATACTCTTAACTAATTTGGGGTTTTTTATTTTAAGGATAGGAAAATCTATTAGCGATTTATGTATACATATAAAGTTTTCTGCGTTTTGTGAAAATAAATAAAAATTCAGTTACATATAACCATCGATATACTACGCTTATATTCACGGCTTATTCGTAAATAATAGTGTATGTAAACTTATTTAATGTGATTATTTCGAAATTAATTGATTTTAAGTCCTAAGTCCCCTTTTAAGGGCCCCATACACTACACCAGTATGCACGCTCAATCACGTGTTGGCGCCAATGGTTGAGTCGTGTATGGGCATTTGGTGTGATTGTACGATTTGTGCAGTGATGTCAAACAGAGTTTGATATTTTGCTGATGGTACCAGTTTGTGGTATTGTGTATGCTGAATTTAGCTCAATTGAGAGAAGTCAAAGAGTAAACATCGAAAATAAAAAAACCCAACTGCGTAAAAAAAGAAAAGAAAACATATCCAATGCGCGGAACCTAGCGATTTTTACATCCGGGAACCATTATTGTAAAGATTTGAAGATTAAATTTTTAATGCTTCCCGACTGTAAAAGTCGCTATGTTCCGCACACTGACTTGTTTTTTTTCTTTTAGTTTTTTACGCAGTCGGGTTATTTGATTTTTTAAATTTCATTTTTTATTTATTTTCTTTTTAGTTTTCGTACACAGTTTGGTTTTAAATTCTTTGTTTAAAATTCACTTTTTACGCAATTGGGTTTGTTGGTTGTTAACTAACTTTAAACTGTTAAAAATTCCAAATGGTCATTCGAAATGAAAAATGATAAGAGAAACATAAAGATTATTTTGAAATACCTGTTCAATGATACCCATTTTAAAATAGTTCGCCGAATTTTTCTTCTTTTCGTTTTTACAAAATGGCGTCTGTTGGCCGCCATATTGAATTTTAACTACTGTCATCTTCAGTGACACTCGCTGGATTAAAGCAAATCGATATTTTGTAATGCGCATATTATCCATCTTTGGTAGCACATATATTTGTGAACAGCTTTTGTCACAAATGAAGATGAATTAAACTGCGCAGCGAACCAGATTAACTGAAAAACATTTAGCATCGATATTAGTTTCAGTTTCAGTTTCAGTTTATTATTCAACTTTAAGTAACTGAGCCCAAAGGGCCATAACTAGTTAACAAATTATCTACATAATATAATACTACATATAACAAAACTTTATAATAATATATTCGGTGAAAATCTTAAAAACTAATGTAGTCTATTATAATAAATGTAACATACATATGTAAAGAATATTTATCAAAATATCACATAAATATTAAAGTAGAAGAGATAGTTTAGGACCAATATTGTATTGTAGGAAAGCAAATAAATTAACAATTGCGTTTGTATAGTAACAGAGTATAAGACATATGTATATATATGTATATATGTACGAATTTCATATACATATCAATTTCCAACTATAAGTTATTATGTTCAAGATATAATAGAATTTTACTTTTATAAGTTTGATGTGAAGAAACAAATGATTTAAGGCTGTCAGGCAGATTATTAAAAATTCTTGCAACTCTAGTATGAAATGATCGTTCCAAAATTGAAGTTAGCCTTGGAATTTGTATTTGACGATTTCGTTGAGAACGGCTAAAGGTAAAAAATGAAATTATATGCAATATTTTCCCATCCTTGTATGTTTTATAAAAAAATAGTAATAGTCTTAATTTCAAGTAGTTCAGGAATGAACATCCTAAAAATCTACATACATAATTCGACGTATGAGTGCGCCTTCTGAGATTATACAGAAAACGAACAACTCTATTAAATAATTTCGTAAGTTTGCTAATGTTGTAACCCAAAGTGAGACTATAAACTTCAACTCCATACAAAAATATGGGCATAATCAGAGTGTGAACAAGCTTTACTTTTACCTGCACGGGCAGTATAAGATTTACATTATTAATTTGTCGAAGTGCAAAATTAACATTGGATGCTACAGAATTAATATGTCTTTCAAAATTAAGCCTATTATCCAACCATACGCCAAGACATTTAATCTGGTTAACAAACTGAATATCAGTACCATCAATCTTTATGGCCAAATTAGTTTTTGGGGGCCCAAAGAGCATTGCTTTAGTTTTAGCAGTATTTATAAATAATTTATTTTCGCTCATCCAACGAAAAATAGTTTCGATACTATAATCAATTGTATTTTGCATGACGTCCAGGAACTGTTTTTCACCACAGAAAAGAAAAAATAAATCATCTGCAAAAGCAAATGGAATACAAGACGATATAAATTCAAAATTGGAGAAAAGATCGTTAATAAAGATGTTAAATAATATAGGTCCGAGGACGGAACCTTGTGGAACACCACTCGTGACGGGTAAAAGCCCTGATACTTTATCTCCAATTGTGACGTATTGATATCTATTAGTAAGATATGAATATAAAAGATTACAAGAAGATGACGAAATACCAAGATTTCGATGCAATTTCGAAATTAAAATTCCATAATCTATTTTATCAAAGGCTTTGGTAAGATCCAAAGATAAAAGAACATTTAGGTGACATTTACTCAAAGATTGCCTTATAGTTTCAGTCATTCCCAACAAAAGAGAAGTTGTATTTCTACCACATCTAAACCCATACTGTGCATCAGTAAAAAAAGAGACATTTTCAATATGAGACATGAGCTGATCCTTCAGTAGAATTTCTACCATTTTCGAAATAACAGGTAGAACAGAAATCGGACGTAAGTTATCAATCTCATTAGATTCGCCAACTTTTTTTATGGGAACCACCTTACCAACTTTCCAACCTAAAGGAAAGGTAGATGTAGTAATAATACTATTAACAAGATGTAAAATATAAATCCCTATATATGGAAATACTAGTTTTAAAAAATTAAGCGAAAGTCCATCACAACCAACAGCATTAGACTTTATTGATTGTAAAGCAATGTTAATATCATTAAGATTAACGGCACGAAAAGAAAATCCTCCATCATTAGAAAAATCAAATATAATTGCATTAAATGCAGAATTACCTTGGTTTGAAGAAAAATAGTCATTTAAAGCATTCACATCAACATCCTCAACGCATGACTTATTCTTGCTCAAACCATGTGACCTAAGCTTGTTCCAAAGTTGCTTTGAGTTATTGTTATTTAAAAACTCGGCATGTGCTTTTCGCTTCGCATTTCTAATAACAGTTTTCGCATGATTTCTAAGGCGACAAAAGTTACTCCAGTTTTATTTGTTTTATCACGTAGAAATAAACGATAAGAAGCATTTCTTATTGATAGTATATTAGATATTTCTTGAGTATTAAACCAGGAATTATCAAAAAACTTAGAGACTTTACGTCGTCTAAGTGGTACTGCACGGTGCATTGCACATAAATAAGAAAACATCAAACTGGCCTGCTCATTGACATCAGCGGTACAAAATATCCTATTGAAATCACAAGAATTAAGAATATGATTTAGGAGTTGAAAGTCAACAGCATTATAATCATAATATTCAAAAAACTCCTCAACTGTCGGTACAATAATATCAAGAGAGATGTATATAAAAGAATGGCGCGAAGTACCAGGAATTTGAAGTTGGCCAGATACCAGTGTATTCATAGAGGGAGACAATAAAAAGTAATCAATTAATGATGTAGAACCATATCTAACACTCAGATGAGTAGGCAAAGAGTTATGGTGACACCTAATATTAAGTCTGGAACACATATCTCTGACAGAAGCTGATTTCATATTGTCAAACATATTGTTATTAAAATCGCCACATATTATAATGTCATTGTACCTAGTCGTAAGATCAGTAATACTATTCTCGAATGCTTCCAAGTTACCATGAGGGGGATAGACTACACCTATAAGAATTTTTCTGCCTGAGAGTTGTATTTCAATAAATAAGGATTCAAAAGCTACACAAGATCTATCTCCTCTCCTATTAGGACGGTATTCAGCCTCTCTACAAACGACTTTAAACTTAATACTTTTCGAGACATATAAAGCAACACCACCACCAACAATTCCTTTACGATCATTTCTACAAATAACATAACCCGGAAGACCAACAGCATTTGAAGATATTTCATCTTTCAGCCAAGTTTCTGTTATACCAATCACATCAAACAAGTTACTGCCAAGTACACAGTTCAACTCATCAAGCTTATTCAAAGTACCTCCTAAAGCAAAGCTTTGAAGATTAATATGTCCGACATTCAACTTATTGCCACTATTACGCAATTGAGATTTAAGAAAAGTGTTGTCACTGACAACTGGTCCTAAATTATTATTCATGTAGGTTTGAAAGAAGAGAAAGTATAAAAATAGTAGGAAATACCTTAAAATATAAAATACATAAATATACGAGGCAATAGTAAATATTAGCACTATGCAATATGTGGTATCAAATATATATAACGTAGATAAATTCTAAATTATAAAAAAAATATTTTTTAAATGAAAACAACAACTTGACAAGCAGGAAGAGAAAAACAGTTCTAAAAATTCATAAATTAACTTCCTGAAGCAAGAACAAATAACGGATTAAAGACAGCATGCACCAGAGCCCACATCCAAAGAGGTGGAACTACGGTCATCATCCAAGAAACTAACACACTCATCGTAAGTAAGACACTTAACAGTTCCATCCATCAACACAGACTCAGCTTTAGGAATGTCAAAATTTTTAAAGGTGTATTTTTTTATTTTACCTTTATCTTTTAATTTTCTACAAATGGCAATCAACTGCTTTCCAATAGGCGTCAGGTGGTCATTAAGAAATACGTTTGTAGTGGCACTACCACCAATTACATCCTTTAATATTATACTATTTTTATTGTTCCTGTTGTTAATCATAATTAAATCACGGGTTTGTACTGAATTAAATTTAATTAGCACCGATTTACCACCTTCAAAATATGTGCAGTGCTGAATATCAGGATTAGATATCTCGACATTGCATAGTGATGCAATTTTGATGATAGGCTTACGCAAGTCTTTAATATTTCTGGGTAAACCCTTTATGATCACATCAGATCTATTTAAACGTCTTTGATATATATTATTTTGGTTTTCTAAGCGTTTTACTTTATGTATGATCGTATCATAATGTTTTTTAAAATCAGATTGTGAGTTATCGACACCCTTAACATCAGCACTAGCATACTTATTCGCCAACTCCTCAAACTTAGCTTCCATAGCTTTTAATCCAACTTCTAATTGTTCTTCCAGCAATCGTTTGCTTTCAAGGTACTTATTTTCTAAGTCTTTTTCCAATGAAGCAGTCAGAGCAGCAAATCCGTTTCTTAACTCCTCTTGAACGTTACAGTATTTAGGCAAACGTGCGCTAGAATCACATATATACTTTAAAATTTTATTGTTTAGGCATATATTATACAGCTCAGTAGAAAAATCTGCACACGGAAGGTGGAAGTAGTTATTACAGTATGCACATCCTATGCTTTTTTGAGTTTTTGTAACGTTTTTGCTACAATTAGGGCATTTGCAAACATCAATATGCGGCGACATCTTAAAGACGTAGTAATTGAACAATCCCGTCTCTGTGAACAACGTATGTATAAAAAACAAAACAGCCTGAATATGGAGCCCCAGTAACAATAAAAAAGTTTCCAATTGGAATGGCTAAGAACACAGATGAAGACTTGTGCAGGATACAGCAGTAAATAGTAGACCAACTAGTAGTTCCAAAATCAAATCAGAATAAGATTAAACTTTAATACATAATACTCCTTCGTAATCACCACCAAAGAACACAGCCAAAATCAACTTATTATAATTCAGCCAAACAAAACCAATTCAGCAGAACTACAATTCGAACTTCATTTAAAACTTTTATTATCCTTCAAAACATGTCTTTGATATTATAAAAACCACATTAAAATACAATTTTATAATTTATATTTTATTTTCTTTGCGATAAAAAAATTTTCCGTGCTAATACATTTCGGTGTTGCCAGACTTTTAAATTACATCAAGCAAAAATTTAACTCCAGACTTTAATGAATTGAAAAATGACAAGCAGTGCATTATATCCAGCAAAAAATATCTTATATTCTTTTTATTAATAAATATATTTCTATACATTTTTTGTTTGTTTTCTTTGTGAATTATTTATATTCAATTTTCAATCAAAATTTATTTTTAATAAAAACAAAAAAGGAAATGCGGCCGGCAAAAGGATTTGGACTATAATTTTTGAAGAATTTGGCCCTCACTCTGAAATGAGTTTGACATGCCTGATGTAAATGATCATAAATTATCGATTACTTTAAAAAAACGAAAATAGTACATGTCGATCACGTCTTTTTGCCGTTATAGCACGAAATAGGCTAAGGTTCGTAACGTTCTATTCAGAAGGAATTAGATAATAAATGTAAAAAGTTTTTATTTAGCATTCTTTTTTTTCGTCTGTAGAACGTTTTAGCATATTTAGCATTCGTCCAGATAACTTTTCTGGCAACACTGGCGCACACACCGCAAAGCAGGGTTGTCAGAACTTTTCTGACCTATTTCGCCAAATCGATTCTAAAAATCGCCAAAAGCCGCCCCAATCTGCTTTATGTAGTTTTTCTTAATACATATTTTATAGTAAATTTGGTTTCACATAATAGTTTTTTAATATAAGTTTTTATAAAATATTCGCATAAAAATTTTGCGGAAAATCGCCAAAAGTATAAATAAAATCGCCAAAAATTATTTCATGTCAATTTTCTCATCAAAATTCAAAATCCGTTACCGACTGTAATTAAATATGAAAAAGCTTCGAAATCACATTGTTTTAATTTCTTCCAGACAAGTTTTGGTGTAATTTATTTTCGAATATACTTTTGCAACAAAGTAATTTTCCTGAATTATAAAAATTTTTAAGTTCAGTTTTGTTGAAAAATAGCCATAAAAATCGTCAACAAATTTATTTATCGCCAGAAAAATCGCCATGTCGCCAAGTCAAAAATGTTGTCGCCAAACAAGTTGAAAAATCGCCACGTTTGGCGAGAATTCTCCACGTTTGACGTGAAATCGCCACGTTTGGCGAGAAATCGCTTTATCTGACAACGCTGCCGCAAAGTAGCGAGCATGTTATGATCGCATCAACACTTTGTAAATAAACCGAGAGCTAAATCAACACTTCAACAATTTTTTGCGGTGTTTAAAGTGATGGGATGTGTAAATCATAGAGTACATATTAGTGATGTTACGAATATTCGTATTCGAATCGCCGAATATTCGCCTCATGATATTCGTATTCGCCAAATTCAAGCGAATATTTCACGAATATTTTGTGAATACGTTCCAAAAAATTATACATAAAAAATATCGAAAATTAAACAAAAATATTAATTTTTACTTAAAAAAATTTGTCTATAACGCAAAACAATAATCTTCTTCTAGTAAAGAAAAAAGAAACAAAATATATTTCACAACGACATGGTATTTAAAAAGTAAAGTCCTGTTAAATTAATTTATTAATCATGTTAAAGTAATACTCAAAGCTCAGTAGAGGAATGTTGAACTTCAAAAATAAAAGTTTTGAAGTCTTTCTCCATCAAGCCTATTGCGCGGTGTGTAAATAAGCTCCGCACCACTAAACATTTGCTCGCTTGGAACACTCGCCGCTGGTGTCACTAAATATTGCCTGGGTATAGTTAAAAGAAGCTCGCATTTTCCCTTATTTGCTTTCCACCAAAAATTTAAAAAAGTGGCATTCAGTTGCTAAGTTAATAATTTCAAATTCCGTCATCGGAATATCATAATAATGTTAAATACCTATAGTATTGTGACAGTTTTTCTCAATTTATTGTTATTGACGCAAAGGGTAGATTTTTTTTCAATTAAATTTGAAATATTAAGTGGTACTAACTATTTAGATTGAATATTCGTACTCGAATTCGGCGAATATTGTTTCAGATATTCGTATTCGCAAATATTAAAAACTGATATTCGTGTGTTAATGGTTGCGGTTTCCTGCTATAAACCAAATACCAGTCTTAGGAGGAAAGTTTCAGCTTTCTTAATTTTTCCGTGGTTTATATGGAATTCCTAGCCTATAGGGCTTTATAAAGTACCTTAGAATTTTGATTACATTTTAAATTCCTGATTAATATAAAATCGATTCTTATGGAATAAACTCCAAAAAAGTTTGATATACAGGCATGTTCTGAAAATCACTTTTTTGTAAAAGTGATTTCAAATCACAAAAAGTGTTTTGTGCACAAATTTTTTTTGAAAATATGTCACTTCAATTACAAATCACTTTTTTGCGATAACTTCTTCATAAATTTTATTTAAAAAAATGCCAAAATTAATAATTTGATGTGTTCTTTATAAATTTTAATGCTTATTTTGACATTTTTCGTGAGTTTCACTAAGAAAGCGACTTTTTCGAGTTTTTTTTTGTTTTTTTTAGTTATAGCAATTTTTGCATTCCCTATAAAATAAGCTGTCACTTAAGCTGTTGACTTCAAATTGGTTTTTGGGTAGTGAAAGTACATTGTTTTATTAAAAGTTTGTTCCTAGCAGCAACTACCAAATCATCAATATAAATTAAAATATAAATATCTTCCCCATTGATGAATTTCCTGTACAAACATGGATCTGCCTTACTTTGGATGAATTTACCATTCACTAAAGCATCATTTAAAGCTTGATTCCAAATGTTTGCTGCTTGCTTTAGTCCATATAGGCTACGCCTTAATTTGAATACTTGGTTGCCGTCACCTTCAATAAATCCAGGAGGTTGTTTCATATAAATGACAGCAGCATCTGCCATTCATATTCATTCACGAATAGGCCAAGCCTGTCGGAGATTGGGGCCATGTGGCAAAACATGAACGATACACTTAATGACGATCTTAAAACAATCTCTGAATGGGGTCGTGCGAATAGGGTCGATTTTAATGCTCGCAAGACCCAATGATGTATGCTTACGCACAGGCGTACGACCGAACTTGCTGCTCCATCTGTAATTATGGATGGTGTTAGTGTTGGGGAATCAGAAGTTATTGATGTTTTTGGCATGAAAATCCAGTGCGACGTTCGATGGACTGACCATCAGGTCTCAAAAGAAGCATTTGAGTGCCTCGGTTTCTTAAGACGGTGTAAGAGATACTTCACTCCATCTGATCTCCTTAGCATTTACACCACCTATATCCGTCCGAAAATGGAATACAACTATCATGTATGGGCCGGCGCTTCAAAGTATATTTTGAAGTTACTCGACCGCGTACAGAAGAGGGCGAAGAAGCTCATAGGGGACAGTAGGGTAGCCAACTCTATTGACTCGCTGGAGCATCGACGCAGTGTGGGCTGTTTCACTGCTTTATCGCTACTACAATGGATTTTGTTCTGGTGACATCAGGGAACTTGTTCCCGAAACCCGCTTCTTTTTGCGAACAACACGTTCTTCAGTAAGAGCACATCCATTTGTGGTGGACACGCCAGTTAATCGAACTACGCATTACAGAGAGAATTCGTTCTTTAGCCGAACAGTTCTTATGTGCAGAGGTCTTTCCTGCCACTTTCAATATGGGAAAGTTCAAATCGAATGTTCACAAACACTACTCCCTCTATCCTCCTTCCCATAACCAATTTTCTTAGTTCCGGCACAATGCATTGCATGAGTAGGAGTTATCCCCTGAGTACTGGTCCAAAAAAAAATTGTTTCTTTAAGATTTCCATTTAAAAAAGCATATTTTATATCCATATGTTCTACATGTAATTTTCTCACACAAGCAATGGATAAAAGTAAACGAAATGTAGCTTGACGTACCACGGGAGCAAATATCTCATCGTAGTCGCAACCACACTTTTGTGCAACTAAACGATTCTTAAATCGGTGAACTTTGCCATCAACATCTCTTTTTATTTACATCCACAGTAGATCATCTGCGTTAGATCCCACGTATGATTATTTCTTAACGATTCCATCTCCTCCTTCATTGCGGACTGCCATTCATGTTTTCCTTCAGATTTTACGGCTTGCTTATAAGTTTTGGGTTCAATAATTTCATTCAATTCCGCTAAGTTAGCCGAGTATTTCACTGTAGGCACACCTTTGTTAATTCTTGATGATCTTCGAAGCACTAGTTCACTTGATTGTATTTCAACTACAGATGGGTTACTACTAGTTGTTTCAGAATTTGTAAAATATTCAAGATCGTTTGAAATACTGCAATAGGATCCAGCGTCAGACTCATCATCAGTAATAACAGGACTATTTTCGATGATTTTAGGTAAAGTAGGTATTTCTAAATATTTATCACTGTTAAATACTTTGTCTTCATGTTGCGAATTTAATACTTCTTTAGAAAATAGAAATTTAAAATCTCTAATAATTTTTACTTTATTAGTACTTGTATCAACAAAACGTAGTCCTTTGCTATCTTCATCGCAACCCACAAATGTTAAAAGATTTGATTTGTTGTCGAATTTTTTCCTTATTCGCTTCAGGAACTAAGACATGCGCTTTTGAACCAAATATTTGTAAATTTTAATTTCTGGTTCTTGTTCTTCCCATCTTTCATATGGAGTACAGGGAATCACGCTTGTAACGATTCGGTTTTGTATATAGTTGGAATTCATAATAGCCCCACCCCAGTAGATTTTTGGTAAACAAGCTTCTTCTAAGATACATCGAGATACATCTAGTAGTGAGAAATCTACTCGAAATCTACTATATTTCGCTCGAAATCTCGTAAGTACAAGATTTCGCACAGACGTAACCGCACTATTAGAGTATTTCTTTGGTGTTTACTTTATATTGATGCTCACAATATATGGAATTTAAAAAGCTGCTAGACAACCGAACTATGTATGTAATTATTACAGAATAGAAAAATATTAAGAGCCATATGCTTAACGAAAACTTGGCAGAAAGATAGCATAACCGAACAAATTAATCTGGCTCTTAACGAGTTTTACTGGACTATTTGAAATTAAAAATCAGCGTACAATATAGTGATCAGTCAGGACTACAAGATACAGTGATTTTTAATGTCCAATTGTATACAAAAACTCTTTAAAATCCAGTTCAATTTCGTCACTTATTCTAAGTTCCGCCCAAGTTTTGGTTATGCTTACGGCCATAAGAATTTATTTTTGTTAATGCAAAAATATAACCTTCCTATATACATACTTATGTACGTACATATGTATTTCTTTCAGATTTAAACTTATAAAATGTCTACGCCGGTTGAAATTCTTGAGTCCTTAAAAGTAGGACAACTGTTGTTAGTCGAAACAAATGCTGGAGAGTTATTAACTGGTACTTTAAAAAGTATCAATACAAAATATTGTATGGTGGAGCTAGATAATGTTCGAGATATTAAAACAAACTATACATATCAATCATCTCAGACATTGGCATATACTCAAATGAAAAATATCAAACTGATATTAAACGAAAATGAAGAGGAAGTGAAATTTAAAAGTATCAACGGAAAAACCGACTCCAACATTATAGCAGAGAACTTCAAAGTCTCCGAATCATCTATTAGTAGCAGTTCAGCAACAGGCGTGGAAAATTCTACTGGAAGTCAAGAAAAAAACGATAGTTTTAATATTCACCTGTCTGCTTTAGATTTACAATTACTTCAAGAACAATTAGACACCATGATATATATTACTCAAACCGATCATAAATACCACAAGGCTTTGAACGACATTAAATCACAATCTGTTATTGGTCTCCTAATTGATCCCATAGAAATGGGTAGACATTGCAAGACATCCTTGATGGCCATATCTACTCCTTACAATATTTATATATTTGATATGTTGGCGCTTGGTAAAATATTTAAAGAAATACGTTTGATTTTCGAAGCGGAGAGACCACGCAAAGCAATACACTTTAGTCACAAAGTAGCAGATCATTTAAAGTTTCGCCACAAGGTATTACTTAAGGGTATATTTGATACATTTGTGGCCTATTGTGTAGCAACAAACGAAAAGACTAATCTAACATTTGAAGAAACTATACAAAAAGTATTTAGCATGCCTAACGTATATTTTGAAACAAATTTTGAAAGCGAGGTAAGTGCAAACTCCTTTAAAAGTTTGTAAATATTTTTTATATAATTTTAATTTTCAGATTCCTGAAAATACCTATCAACGACCCTTGTCCCAAGATTACCGCATGTCCATTGCCAAAAAGGTGGCATTCCAACTGAAACTCTACGATTATTTATTGCACGAATACATGTTAAGAAATTTCTATAACCAGTGTGAAATGTTCTCTCAAACCTTTTGTAATAATAATGATAATTTTCAAGTAGGTCAACAGTTACATTTACGCAGTCGTGCTGGTTATGAACATATACAGCCAAAAGGCAACTGGAAAGAAAAGTTAAATATTGATTTGAATTTTTTAAATAATCATGAGCAGACTTTGCAAAGTAATATAAATTTAGGTGACATAAGTGAATAATAACGCTTTAAAATGTTTAAGACTTAATTTATCTACAGGCTACTTGTATATATTTACAATAACAATCTTAAGTATACTTTGGCATAAAACGACATCACAAAAGCACCATAATTTTGAAAGCAAGTGCTAACCTAACATTTGTCTACTTCATGAATAAGTTTGCAACAGAAAAGCTTCTATATTGCAAACTTTATAATTTTTATAGACTATGTAGGAAAAAAATTTTATAAAATTTGTTAGTTCTAAATTAAAACCATGAAAGAATTTTAGAATTATTTACACAAATCTATATTTTAATTAGTAGCCGATTACATCACTATCAGCGTTTATGACGGGTTGTATTCAATGTGGAATATATATAATCAAAGTGCGTACAAACACGATTTCTACGCCCTTCCACAAATTTTGAATTTGATGGATGTTAACTTTCATTTTCGTTCTCTTGTAAATGCACATACAGTTATTATACTATGATTTGAGCGTTATTGGTAACCATGCCTCATTATATTGAGCTGTCGTGCTGTATAATCCAATTTTTCAAAGGAAATAATTGCAATCTGAAGTAAAAGCATGATTATTTAAAATATGTAGGCATCTCGACTATAAGAGTGCATTTTATTGATACCAGATCCCCAAATCCCTTGTATGAGGCACATCCCAAAACATTACTAAGCCAACATCAAAACGGTTCAAAGGTGGTAGAGCTTTATGCTTATGTGCAAAATCTTAATTGGCTTATAGGTGTTTTCCATTGCAAACTCTTACCGGCTTTTTATCTTTTCGAGCTTTGTCTATTATTTTTTCTTACGACGTATGGGCTTATATCAAAGCTTTTTAAATTTCCTCCAATTGTAGTTTCACTAAAATCTTTTCCAATGATGTTTTATAGTGGAAAGCCAATGTACGTGGCATGCGACAGCGGGCGATCAGCTGTTCAGTTTTCCGCTTGAAATTTTACTGCTGGGCAAATGAATGCGAAACAAATGCCAAAAACAATTCCCAAATCACTTCAAACACAAATAGAATAATTAAATTATTAAATCTCGAATTTGTTCAATAAAAACTAAATTCTAATAATTTATTATTGAAATTAAACTTTATTTTTGTATTCACCCTACCAGAAATGTATGACCGAAACTAATACACACACAATTTTTTTTACTAATACATTTGCATATATGACTGTCATTGTTGATGGAGATATCTACCATCGTTGACGACATTTAGAAATTTTTTACGTTAAAAATTAACATTTAAATAATGCATATGTTAGAGAAAGACAGCTATTGTTTTCTTTCCTGACGTTAAAAATAAAAAATAGTGTTCATTATTAAAAAAATAAAAAAACATATTTTAAATTAAACATATTTTTAATAAATTTTCCTTTAAAAAATATTTGGCAAAAACTTTCTGTTGCAGACAGGAACTCGCCATCATCATAGTGAATCACCGGCAATTTTTTGAATAATGGCAATGAAATGCCTATCATTTGTCTTGGAACATGGAGTAGCACAAGTAATTTTATTCTTTTGGAAAACGTTGGCCATCAGAAAACTGACAATGAGTTTTATAGTCAATTTGTAAAGAAAAATTCAGAAAAAATCAAAAACTGTGGGATGAGCTATAGATGCCGGTTACAGGCATATCGACTGCGCCCATTTGTACAAAAACCAAGAAGAAATTGGACCAGTTTTAAGGAAAAAATAGAGAGCAAAATTGCTTGCAAAAAAATTTTAAAAGATTTGGATCTACGCAAATGAAACATATAGAAAATATTGATATCTTTGATTTTGAAGTGTCTTCTGAAGATGCTAGGAATATTGTAAATTTTAATAATAATTTACGCTACTTCCCATTTACCGGCGCTTCTGGACATCTGTATCATCCTTTTGAAACAACCAAAGATATCAATATGTATATGATGAGTTTCAATACCTTACTATTTTTTTTAATATCCCTACAAGAACAGTGACAGTCATTTGATCGATCATATGACTGGAAGTGCTGATGGAAATATCTATCATCAGGTAGAACAAAGTTTCTATCATTTTCTTAAAACAATTTGAAAAAAACTGATGGAAACTTTTGTGTACGTGTGATTTTGCGTCTTTGTCGAACTTATGAATTCTATCGACTATAGAACATATAACTGAACTGCTCACTCCACTGCTTTTTACTAATCATTAATGATGTAAATTGCAGTCACAGCTGACTAATCAGTCCTGATGAATATATCGGTCAAAGCTGATTAGTCAGTCTTGATGAATATATCGGTCAAAACTGATTAGTCAGGCTTGATGAAAAAACCCATCACAGCTGACTAATCAGTCTTGATGAATATATCGGACAAAGCTGATTAGCTGATTATTATTTATTTTCTTCTGAACAATTCAGATTAGATTATAATATTATAATTTCAATTTTATTAAAAATTATGCAAAATATTTAATTACATTTTTGAAAAAAAGGAATGAATTTGAAAGCGCAATCAAATTTGGGTCGGACTATGCTTGTGTTTTTCGGCTAACTGAAGAATTTTATAATCTGTTAGCAAGGTTCTCTCCTCTTTTGCCGTAGGACAGGGCCTATTTTCTCCACTAATTCTTCCAATTTCTCCACTAATTCTTCCATGGCCAGGTATCAATGTAGTCATCATCAGAATATAATAATTTACCCTCACACATCGGAAACATGTTGAAATCCCATAAACAAATTTTGTAAATGCTTTATTTAAAATATGTTGTTTTTATTTTTTTAATAATGAACACTTTTTTATTTTTAACGTCAGGAAATAATACATTAGCTGTCTTTCTCTAACATATGCATTATTTAAATATTAATTTTTAATGTAAACAAATGTCTAAATATCGTCAACGATGATAGATATCTCCATCAACAATGCCAGTCATATGTACAAATGTATTAGTAAAAAAATTGTGTGTGTATTAGTTTCGGTCATACATTTCTTGTAGGAATGTTATTAAATATTTCATAATCTAATCTGAATTGTTCAGAAGAAAATAAATAATAAATCGCGTTTTATTATAAGATGTGTATTTTATACCCGTTAGGATTGATGAATATATCCATCAAGCTTAATTAGTCAACTATGACCGGTATATCCATCAAGTTTGATTAGTAACTATGACCGATATATTCATCAAGTTTGACTAGTCAGTTTTGACCGGTTTATTCATCAAGTTTGATTAGTCAACTGTGACTGGTATATCCATCAACGCTGACTAGTAATAACATTAGAGTGAGCAGTTCGGTTATATGTTCTATGGACGACAAAATTCATAAGTTAGAGAAGGAAGGAGAAGATCACACGTACATAAAAGTTTCCATCATATTTTTCATATTGGCCTGTCTTCACGAGACATTTGATATTTCTTAATACAAGAAATAACGTCGGCAGAATGACGTCACAAAAAATGCATGTGTTCAAACTTATGTTAAGGGGGCGTAAACGTAATGATGTTTGGACACAAATTTTATATGATCGTGTAGTAAATTTGCACGGCATTTTGTAATTTTTTTATAGATTTCTCTCCATTATTTTTCTGTTTTTAAAATTTTATGAATATGAACATAAATAATGTGCAAAAAAACATCTAAAACATTTATTTATTAACTTTATTTATTATTATTTTTTTCCATAAAATCAAACAAATTATAAAAAAACACACATACATATTAAACTTGACAGCTTGTGTTCTAACATATTTCCTCGGGCTTGTGTTTTAACATTGATTTCCAAACATGTGTTAGGACACAAACACATTCGGTCCACACGTTAATTTCTTGTGTTAGGACAGAATTTTGACAATTGCTAACACACAAATTTCCAAACTTATGTCTCGTGAAGACGGGGTGTAAGAATGTGATAGAAACTTTGTTCTACGCAATGATGGATATTTCTATCAACAATGCCAGTCATATGATGGATAAAATGACTGTCACTGTTCTTGTAGGGTAGTTTGTCAAATTAATAATATTTCATATGACGATGTCGTTTCAAGCAGAAAAGAAAAAAAGTTTAACAAAATTCAACTTTGCCGCGCGGACGCTTCTCTCAGTATTGCCAAATGAAACTAATTATTTATTGTATTTTATATAATTACTATATGCGAAACATTTTTTTTGAATATTTTTTTAATCAAACTAGTCTTTGCTAAACTGACAGTGCTCTCGCCGCCCACTAGCGCATGCCTCGTACATTGGCCTTCCACTATTATGTCTCTACAGCAGAAACCGGCAAAGCATATCACATTGGGTTTTTTCTTTTACTCTCACACGTATGTACTCGCACGTATTAACTAAAAGTAAATAAAATCAATCAGTGCAGCATGAACATTTAAACAAGCAGATCGTGTTATCGCTTGTTTCTTGCTATTGCTTGATATACACTAACAAAAATTTTGTAAGAGCGAGAGTTGCAAAATAAAACCCATCCAAGCAAAATGTATTAGTTTGGTTTTGCCGGTTCCTGCTCTACCCTGCAGCTAAATGTACAACTAGTTACGTTTTGGGACAGCTATATTACTAGTTGTGACGTTACCAGTCACCAAAGGACTGTCATTTTACTAGTTGTAATGAGGCTAGTAACGATACTAGTCAAACAACGTTTTGGAACAGTCATACAACAAGTTGTAATGAAACTAGTAATTTAAATTATTTTTTTATAAATTGACATATTTTCAGCTGTAAATACATAAAACAAAATTTTAGCTCCAAATATAATAAGTAGACAGAGTACATGCCTTGAAATATGAGGACTGTGTGTTCATACCCCGGTTGAGCCAAATGTTTTTTAATATTTAAAAAACTATAAATAAAGAAACTAGTAAGCGCACTAGTCTATAATAATTAGTGTTTCAACTAGCATGTAACTATGTACAAATGAACTAGTTGGGCTCCTATGACAACCTAATGTTAAAATCGATAGTTCGATATATGGAAAAAGGACAGTTAGACAACTAGTCTGAATAAAAAAGCAACTAGTATATTTCTAACCACATACTAGTCATTTTGTCTGCAGGGTACAGCAACGATCACCAAACATTGCCGTAAGGGAAAAACACCAACAATGCTAAAAACACGCATACAGTACGTGTCTGTCCTCAAGAGAACAAAACACACATAAGTTTCATTCAGGAGCAACAACAGGCGCTTTGTTTTATAAAACTTTTTTTTTGTTCTTTGGTGTTGCATCAGTACTATGTGGGCTAGCTCTTGGACTAATATTGCCAGAGTATCCCACAAAAAAAGCTTCCTTCCGGCTCCGCTAGCCGACCTACAACTACCTTCGTATGGGAAGAAGGAAGTCCAGAGCTCCGCTAATGAGTTTATTTGGTCTCCACCAATATCTTATAACGCCACCTACAATTTCTAAAAGATCTCTCTTGCAAGATGATTCCAAATGACTTATACCGTCGCACACGAAGCCGCAACTCGCCAAATCCACTCTTTATTTCCTTGCAATTGAGTTTGGTTTGGTTCTCCAACCAATTATCAATAGCCCAATTCACAATCTTGTGCAAATGCGTTGTAGTACAATAATACTCACCACTTAACAATTGTTAGTGGTGAGTATCAATATACTATACCATTTTGCAAATGTTACGATTCAAGACCATTTGCACAAGATTTTGAATTGGGCTAATATGTGTTTATTATTCAATGTTTTTGCATGTGGTTAACCGACGCCAACCACTAATCACTGAGCATTCGTTTACTGCGCTGTGGTTAAAAAGCAACACAAAAAGCTATAGTAAACACGTGTGTTAAATTTACCAGAAAAAACATTAGCGGCGTTCAGTATTTTATGGAATTGGTCTTGCGAAAGTGCAAATGCAAAATATCGTAGCTTTTGTCTGAAATCCAACAACAAAATACCCAAAATTTCATAAAAAAGCTACGATATTTTGCATTTGCACTTCTGCAAGACCATTTGCATCAAACACTGAACTCCGCTATTGACGAAAAACAGAACAAAAAACAGCTGGCTCATTAATTTATAATGCAAATGAAAAATAAACCCAACATTTTTGTACTTTATTTTGAAAACTGAGGTATAGAAATTATTTTGTAGTTTTAATTAAAAACTAGCAAATTTATTTAAAACAGGTTCTGGCAACATAGGTATACAGATTAAGGTTTGCAATAGAAATGTTTGAAATCTTATTTATGAAGTATAAAGAAATGAATTATTTTTATTTAGACTGGAAATGAAAAAAATACTTGGTAAATTTTAACAAAGTACATACATATGTATGTGGGTAGAATGGAAGTTACTAAATTTTTTATGTAATTCACCAAAAGCTAGTTGATTTCTATGTTTGAAAAATCCGCTAAAACTGCTTGAAATTTTTTGAAAATTAACAATGAAAACAATGTAAGTTCATGCTTTAATTTTTTGTAAACTAACCTCGATTGTAGTTGAATTGACTGACTATATATAAATAAAGAAATCATAATTCTTAATAATCCTAATTCTGTGTTGTTTGTAAGTAAAAAAATAAGTTTTGCATTTGTATCAGGGGTGCTCTGAAAATAACTTTTTGTCAAGTGATTTCAAATCACGCAAAAGGTGTTTGCGTACAAAACATATTGGCCCAATTCACAATCTTGTGCAAATGGTCTTGCATCGTTGCATTTGAAAAATGGTATAGCATATTGATACCCACCACTAACTATTGTTAAGTGGTGAGTATAATATACTATACCAATTTGCAAATGCTACGATGCAAGACCATTTGCACAAGATTGTGAATTGGGCTATTGAAATCACGCAATTTTAAACCGGCGTTTTGATATCATTATTTTTTATGTTTTTCATTTAGAAATTTTTGTAATAAAATTAGGTTTTATACACACAAAAACATAAATACTAACAAATTTCTAAGAACACTGCTTGCTTTGTACAATAATAGAGTAAATTTTTTCCAAATTTAGAAATAAATAAGTGCAAATAAAATGTAAGGAAATTTCAGCGATGAAAACAGTGGCAACTTCGTTATTTTTGTATTAATTTATTTTCATTTAGGTTTATGCTTTGTAACACAGCTTTGTAAGCTTTCTTTTGATGCCACAATTTTTGCTTCGCGGTCTAATAAAAAAATGTATGTAGATATCATAAACAAATAAAAATTTACTAATCTACTTTTTTACAGGGGACAACATAAGAACAGCGCACAAGTGGCAATTTTTGTAGAGTTCATGGAAAAGCATCCTGATTTATGAAAGGCGATAGAGTTAATTTTGAGTAGTTGTGGGTGGAGTTGGCAGACGAACTCAATGCATCGGGCCTCTAAAAAAGGAAACGGTAGCTTGGAAAAAGGTTTCAAAATGATGTGTAAAGGTTTGGTCTAAAAATATTTTTTAGGTTTGGTCTGAATTAAGACTAAATCTGGAGGTACATACCACGCGTTACGCGGCAACGCTTTTCTTGCTTTTTGAACTTTTAACGCTTTAAAAATGGCAAGTTGCTTTTTTGCTTATCAAATTTCAATCCTTTGCCGGCTATTTTTGTCTTGCCTTTACGTTTTATTTTTCTTTATATATTTAATGCATTTTTCATTCATTGTTTAATAAAAAAATTAATTTTTAATAATTTATTTCCATTGAACAAACATTTTATCATATGAATCTGGCAACACTACCAGTCATTTTGTATACAACGCGTGAAAGTTGAAGAATTTTTTTGCGAGGTACGCGCGTCGTAAACTTCTCTTTGTAACTTGCCTTATGGAAACACAATACTTTCAACTTTTTTGACAGATGTCTGTAATGCATTAGCGCATTGAAAGCATGCTATGTACCTTCACCTTAAAAGCGTCGAACAACGATTGGCACACAACAAAATTGAAAGAATACTTGTGGTGGTGGCTTATTCAACAGATATGCTATGTCGCCTGTCGATGAGCAAACTGCGATCATCTGTGGCGTATACACATCTGTGGATGGTGTAGTAAACTCAAAAAGTTACGGAGTGCCAAGTAAGGTAAGAGCAACCAAAAAAGTTCCTTCAACATCAGTAACGACTTCCTCATCAGCAATGACTTCCACATCAGCAATGAATTTGACATTAGCGCCGATTTCCACATCAGCAATGACTTCCACATCAACATTTGCACAATTTGAAGAGCTACTACAGGAAAATGCATCAATTACAGTTGATTTACCTGTTATTGAAAAATTGTAAAATTTTAAACAAGCCATAATGTTGATTAAAAATCGCTAAAACAGCAAGGAATGCCAAAAATTCTGAAAAAATCGATAATATGGTTTAAAAAGCATATAAACTGTAGATTCTAAAAACTTGCAAAAAGTCGCTTCTGTCCCGAACATTGTAGAAATTCGCGAGAAGTTTCACCATCGAAAACAAGCATTAGCATTGATTGGAAACCACTAAAAACGCATATTCATAGGAAATCGCTAAATTTATAGAAGAAAGCACTGAAATTGTAAATAATAACAAAATAATGTATGTTAATTTTTTAAAATCAAAATAGCAGATTTTTTTTTGTATTTTCATTTCTGAATTTTAATATTTGCATAATTTACACCATTTGTTGTATTATTTGCCTAATATTTCACGAACGGTCCTCCAAACCGTAAAACACTTTCTAGATTATTAGTCTAGACAAAAATCCTATACATTTGAGTAGAGTCACATTGGTGAGTGTATCAGGATATCTTACTATTATGTTGAAATTCGTGCCTTTTTTGTTTTAGTCCTTAAAACGTTTTTTTATTGTAAATTTTCTAAATAGCTAATTATTATGTATTTTCATCTGCTGACTATACGTCATAATGGCATTGTTAGTTTCTTCGAAGCAACTCTTGTTTTCGAGATATTGTGCATTCTTTCAAAAACTGCTCTAAATTTTCTTTTTCTGAAAAATTTGGTTTTTATGTCACATTTGTCAATTTGCTAGTCATCAATGCAATGGTTACGTATAAAAGCGTCATATGAACAATCGGGACAGTATTTGTGTTTTTTGTAGTGATTACAGTATTTATTGTAAATATGCAGCTTTTACAAAGCTCGTGATAGGATTGCGATATAGTCACCACAAATAACGCAAAAACGGTCTACATAGATCATATAACGCCTTTTTACGTAACCATTGCATCAATGACTAGAAAATTGACAAAAGTGACATCAAAATCCAAATTTTTTTAGAATTATAAAATTTAAAACTGTTTTTTTATTCACAAAGTGATGCCATTGTAATCGGCAGATGAAAAATTCAGAAAATTTACAATAAAAAATGTTTTAAGGATTAAACCTGAAACATGCTATTGTTAACATCCTTGAAATAACAGTAAGATAATCAGGCCAGATATACATGCAAACAAACAATAGAGAAGGAAGTCAAATCCAAAAGGAGTCAAAACAAGGAATGCAAAACAGTTAGAAATCTTAAACAAAAACTTAAATCTAACAATATCGTAGCAACGAAAGCAGACAAAGGAAATACAACGGTACTAATCAACAAGGAATAGTGGATACTAAATGCAGGAGAGTTAGGAAAGATCCAACAGACGAATATCAGGCAAAGGTCAAAGAAATAATAAAAAAGGCAACCAAAGTAATAAAAACAGGCATATCATATTCAGTAACACTTATGAACCTATCCGCTCCATCTATGATCGCTTTACCGAAGATACACAAACCAAACACGCCAATGAGATCCATAATTAATTACAAATCTGCTCCGAGCTTTAGACTATCGAAATACTTAAAAACAGTACTAAAAGATACCTTAAACCTAGACAACAAACACACAATAGCCAACACTACAGAATTAGTTAACAATATAGGGAGCATACAAATAACAGATAATACTAAACTAGTCTCATTTGATATAAAAAACTTATATCCATCAATCCCAACAACAGAGACAATAAACATTCTACATAAAACACTACTCAACAAAACAGAAGACGGGGAATTTTCAATCCAACTCGCAAGCACGCTAAAGGCAAACTGGAGCAAAATTACTTCAAATTCAGCAATATGATATATTTGAAAATCAACGGATTAGGGATGCGAAACCCAACATCAGCAATGCTGATGGAAGTATTTATGGAAAATTTATAAGAGAAAACCAATTTTGGGGTAACATTCTATGAAAGATACGTGGACGATATTATATGTATACTAGAAGGAAATATGGAGGAGTAAATTCTGGATCTACTGAACAAACAACACAAAAACATAAAATTTACAATGGAAGTGGAAGAGAACGAAAGGATAAATTACCTAGACCTAACGATTAGGGTAAACAAGAGCTTAAATAGAGTTGGATACGAAATATATAGACACAATAATACACAATTCATCAACCCATCCTCAACAACATAGGAACGCAGCAATTAGGCAATTAATAACGAGACTTGAACGAATACCCCTAACACGTGAGGCCTATATGAAAGAATTAGGAATAATATATAACATAGCGGAAAACAACGGATATAAAAAAGACCTATTTGACAAGATTAGAAAGGATATCGAAACTAGTAATAAACGGAACAGAGAACAGGAACAAGAAAAGAAAACTTGGGCTACCTTTACGTATATGGAAAAATCAACATACAAACTGGCTAATTTTTTAGAAAACAACATTAATACAGCATTCCAAACAAAAAAAAACAACTTAGGTAGAATACTGCAGAACAGCACAAACGAAACAGACTGCCTAGATAAACCAGGAGTGTACAAATTAACTTGCACATGCCAATACAGTTATGTCGGACAAACTGGAAGAAAGATAAAAACAAGATTTCGCGAGCACATAAGAGACTACAACAAGAAACTGAGAGAACCAGGAATAACACCAGAATCGAATTTCGCAAACCACATATTCGACACAAAATGCATAACAGGACATATTAGAAAGACAGTTATTACATTCACAACATAAAGGACGGTGATTGAACGTATTAGAGAATATGGAAATATACAAGCAAAAAATGTTTGGCGGAAGAATAATAAATGAACAAATAAGCACTGTTTCAGACGTAATATTTGAAACGTTAAAATATTTTTACTCAAAAGAAAACAATAGTAGGAATTGATCAAGATAAAAGGATTACCCACAAACGTACAATTACAGATTATTACCTACGTAGGGATAAAACACCTGATAACTAATAGAACAGATTATAAACAAAATATTAACCAAAAACATAATAGTAAGACAAAAATAAGAGAAACAGGTAGCAGGTAGAGACACAGGAAATCATATAGAGGCGAAAGAGAAATAGAGAACAAAATACAAAGGGATCAAGGAAGGAAGTTAAGTATAATAATAATAATAAGCCTTGCTCTAAAATTATTTTAGAGCTACCTCATTGTGGGCATAGGCTCTCAATAAGAAATGTCCATCTGGAACGTATGTTTGCAATACTTCTTAGTTCTATCAACTTAGCTATCTTTCTATCATTAAAATCAGGCAGCTTATTAATTTCGTTTAATGTTGAACGTCGCTAAAGAGAGTTTGATAAAGAGAGTTTGGTTTATTTTATTTAACTAGATTTTATAATAATGTTTTCAAGTCAAAAGTTTACAGAAAGAATGAATCTAAATTTCAATAATTTTAGACAATAACTCCAAGTTTTGAAAAATATCCAAAGAAATTTATTATTCAGGCTTAAGTTCGTTCAATTTAATTTTTACAATTAAATAATTTTTTATTGAGAAATAATTTTTCAAAGCATGTGGAAATTGAAAAGTACGAAGACCAATTTCTTGACTTTTGTAAGGGTGAAAAATAATAATATTTTTAAAAATTAATGCATAATTGTGTAAAAATATTAGTTATAGAAACAAGTGTAAATTATTGTGGCTCACCACATTACCCCCTTTCAAAGTTCAAACATTAGTTTGAAGTCGAACTTTTTTAATATATAATTTTTCATTTTCAATATAAGCGGGCTTGAGTCTATCAATGGAAACGGCTTTCTCTTTTCCATTTATTATAAGTTTGAAATATTTCTTATCCCTTCTAACAATTTCAAATGGTCCACAATAAGGGGCTTGAAGTGGAAGTTTTATACCAGATTTTACAAAAACATGTGTGCAAGTTTCTAAGTCCTTAAATACAAAAGTTTTATCCTTACTATGGTTTGTTCCATGAACTCCTTTAAGATTTGCAAAATTTTCACGAAGTCTCATAAAATCTGAATGTGATTTTTCTCCACTTGTGTTGCTAAAAATTTCAGCAGGTAGACGAATCGAATTTCTGTATACTAGCATTGCGCTGCATAGTCCAATATCTTCTTTAATAGTAGATCTTAATCCAAGAAGAATTGTTAGTATAGTGTCAGTCCAATTTGAACTTTTCTGACATTTGATAGCAGATTTCAGTGTTCTATGAAATCTTTCAATTAAACCATTTGAACTAGGATGATAAGCCGTTGTTCTGATGTGCTTTGCTCCAAGGAATCTAGATAGTTCGTTGAAAAGTTCAGACTCAAATTGGCGTCCTTGATCGGTAGTTATTCTTAAAGGAACTCCAAATCTATAAATCCATTGTTCATAGAATGCTTTAGCTATTGTTTCTGCTTTAATATTTCTGAAAAATATTACTTCGGGCCATCTGCTAAATCTATCTATGCAAATTAGGCAATATTGAAATCCATTTGATGGAGGCAGAGGTCCAACAATATCAATATTAATATGCTCATATCTAGTAACTGGACAAATATAATTGCCTATTGAGCTCCTGCAATACTTTGTAATTTTAGATTTTTGACAATCCATGCAGTTTTTTGTCCTAAGCTGAATATCCTTATTAATACCAGGCCATACAAATCTACTTATTACCAATTTCGTGGAAGCCCTAATCCCAGGATGTGAAAGGCCATGGAGGTTAGCAAAAATATGTTTACGTATGGTCTTAGGTATATATGGGCGAATTAAATTTTGAGAATTGTCGCAAAAAGTTTCAACAGAACTGTTAGGAGCTTTTACTTTAATAATTAGTGTGGCTCACCACATCGCCAAGAGTTGTTCGGCCTTCCTCGTCTTCTTGCACCCTGGGATTATATGTTAGCGCTCTTTGGCATATGTTGTCATCTTTCCTTCTAAGTATGTGACATATACAGCCAAGTTTACGTCTTCGGATTTCACAGCTTATGTCCTTCATATTTGTTATGGCGGGCAGTTGAGCATTTGTAATTGTATTAGGACAATAAATTCCAAGTATTATGCGGAGGCATCTGTTGGTAAAAACTTGCATTTTACGCTTAATTTCTTCAGTTACAAGCCATGTTTCGCATACATATAATAAGACTTTTTCTTTTTGCAGTATTCATTTGTCCTCCAAGTTTTTGATTATATGGGAAATGTACCTCTTGCTTTTGGTATTCTTGTCCTGACATCGAGGAGTGCACCCCCACCTGTATCTATCATACTGCCTAGATATTGGAACTCACTTACACTTTCTATTACGTTATTGCCGATGGTTAATTGTTCTGCTGACTGCATTAATGCGTATTTCTTTTGTTTTGTTGATATTAATTTTCAACTCGACTTTATCTGATTCTCTGGTTAGATCATTTATTTTTGCTTGTATATCAGCATGTCTGTGGGAAAGCTCACATTTATCATCTCCGTAGTCCAGCAACTCTAATCGAATCTGCGGGTTTAAGGGATCCCATATAATTCCCCTCGCTCTATTTGTAGTTGAGCGTTTAACAACAGCATCTAATACAACTAGGAACAGAAGCGATGGTAGTAAACACCCTTGTCTAACCCCAGATGTTTTAAATGTACTATACATTTCACAATTATATAACACGGTGCATTCAAATGTATCGTAACTCGTTCGTACAATGCGTTAGGTACACAAACGAATTATAAAAGAAACAACGGACAACAGAAAAACGATTTAATATTCAATAGAACACTGAAGATGGCACATAGCCGAAACCAGTCTGTTTATCAACCTAATTTGAAGTGGGATGACGGAAAATCGTTCCAAAAACAATAAGATACCTTAATATACTCGCCGATGTGACTCTAGGCAAATGAAAGAGATTTTAAGGTTAGTGAAATATTCAGCGAATAATACAAAAATTGTGTAAATTATGCAAATATTAAATTTCACTATATCTTCAGAACTAGAGCTGCTAGAAGAAAACTAATGAGGCCATTGTAATCAGCACTCTTAATTTAATCAAAAACTTTGAACAGAAGTCTGAAAATTTTAGATGTGATGCCCTGTGTTATTTATAAGAAGAGTTCTTTTAATGTTTTATTTTTTAAAAAAATTGGGATTATGATGAATAATCCTGCTTGAAAATACATCATATATATCAAAATATCGATATTTTATATTCGATATACATACCTATATCGATATTTAAAAATATATCGATGTATGTATGTATATCAATATATATTTTCCACTTGCCCATCCCTATTATGTATGTACATTCATAAATATTTTCTCTACATACATACTTACATATTTTCTCTTTGACAATAATTTATGTACGCCGCATTTGATGGCGTACTATTAATTTTTAAACAAGTATTATCCAAACAAAATCACTCATACGCCACATGAGATATTGTAGATTAAGAAAAAAAGTGTTGCATACTTTAAAGATGAAATAAGTAAAAGTGCACTGGTACCAAGGTACATTAAACAGTTATCACTACAAGATTAGCTGTTCTAGTAAATTTGAGAATGTGTGCATCACACAGACAATAGATTTTGACACATTTCTGGTATTATTCTATCAGCAATAGGTATGTGTTAGTAACTTTGAGGGAGCTTATGAATGTGTGCGACACACAGGCAATAGATTTGACATATTTCTGGTATGTTTCTACCAACAAAATACGTGTGTTTTTTGGTGTTGTATTTGTTGTCGTCGTGGTGGTACCTGTATTATTGTATCATGACTAGTACGTATAATGGATATTTCAGACAAAGGTAGAAAATAGCGAGTGCGTAGGTAAAAAATATAATAATTGAAATTATCAAAACTCGAATACATTTTTAGCTTCTCTAGAACTGGAGCTTCCACTGTACTTTGGTTCGCAGACCATATATGACTATTTTGTGTTTCCTCTTCGCCCCCTTAACATTTCATTTTTATACGTACTCTGCAAAAAAATTTTTGATTATAAAGTAATGAGAAAGTGTTAATAAGCATGCCCTTCACTACTTCTAATTGAGCATTTTAACCAATAACTTTACACTACGTTTACAACAGACAGTGCTGTCTTGACAATAAAGAATACGCATTAGTTGCCAAAAACGCTGATAATTGTCTTCGTGACGTAGGTGTCCAGACAATAATTAAAACAATTAATTTAAATTCCAGAAATTCCGCATTTTTCGTGAATTTCGTAAGTTAAAGCTTAAAAGAAGTAAAGGAAATATCATAATTGTAAATATTATAAGCTTTTCTTTTTGAATATTTCTTTTATATTCACAAAAATTCAAATTATATCAGCATACGTCATATCATTGTCCGATTTACTGTCTTCAAAATATTCAGGACAGTAGTGGAGACAATTGAAAAAGTTTGTATGTATTAGTGAAAAATGTTATTCTCAAGACAGCATTGTCTAGTGTAAACGCTGAGTTAACATGTCGATGTCATTGGAGACAAGTACTTACAACATTGGGTTACAAATAACAAGCTAAAAATTTTAAAATTTAAAAGGCTTTGAATACACAAAACACAAAAAATTTAAATGTCACTTAGCATTAAACACATGCCGTTTTCAGTTATTGTGTTATATTATGCCAAGTGTTTTCTGACTAGGCTATTGCACAACTATTTTGTTACGGGCATAAAACTTGTTTTCACAAACATGAACAAAATTAAAAAATCCATTTTGCATCCCCTGGGGTTGAACTGCTTATCGTCTGCATGATAAGCTGATGCACTACTACTCTGCCAATAAGAGAATAAACGGCTTTTTTATTTATTAGTAATGCTAGGAACACAACTGGGACGAACGACGAATTTCGTCCAACACGACGAGTTCGTCGATAAAAATTCGCTATGTAAACTCGTCGCATGAAGCACAATAGCGACGAAAACGTAACAGCTGTTATAATGGAGAAAGATGTTTACTGTGTGTGCAAAGTGTGACCATATTAAAAAAATAGTACATACTTGAAAAATTTAACATTAACAAAAACACAACTAACACAAATTATTATAGTTAATTATTATCTATATTTATATAAAATGCTATAAAATAAAAATAAAACAATAATTAAAGTAAAAAGTAACTTTATTTACTAAAACATTTGAAAACTAGAACCAAACATGGTCACTTTCAAGGCGAATTCATACTAGGTGGCCGCAAGAGGCCAGCTGTTTACGTAAATGTTTACACATTTGGCCTGTCAGCAGTGTTAATGTGTCGGCTTTTTTGACAGCCCAAATGTAAATTCTCCACGGCGAATTCTCTTGCGACTACCTGGTGTTGATCTACCTTGGTCACTTTATACTGATTTGTTCGTCGTTCGCCGGCGTAAGAAATAGAAATAAATCTATTCAGAGTTCGCCGCGTATGACGAATTTCGTCCGACGCCGTTATTGTGTGTATTTTCATATACACAAACATGTTTTATTTTTGGCGACGAAAACTCGTGGGCGAAAGTTCGTCGTTCGTCCCAATTGTGTTCCTAGCATAAGTAATTGAATCAGCTAGTCTAAAGTAATTCAAACGGCATATAGTTTGCGGTAGAAAACTATGTTATTTTGTAATGACAATAGATTACCAAGTTTATGCTGGGTAGTATAATAAAAATAAAAGAATAACCGAAAAGAGTTCCAAGCCGAGACCTTTTCATCGGCGGCGGCGGCAAGGACAATATTATTCGGCGTCGGCGGCGTTTACAACAATGACTCGGCGGCGGCTTAAATGTCGGCTTGAACGAAAATATACTGAACAAATTTTTTAATATAAAAAAATTGGAAAAATAAAATTTTTCTAGCTAAAAAATTGTAATATTTAATGAAAAATAGTTGCTTTGTATAGCAAAAGTCAATCGGCGACGGCGCGGCGTGGAGAAAAAGGACCGGCGGTGGCTAGCCGCCGATTTTGAGCCGATCGGCTTGTTACTCTGTAACCGAAAACAAAAAAATTATGTACTATTTCTAATTTAAGCGTAGTATGCAGCTCTAAATGATATTCAGGCTGCCATAAGAAGTATGTGTAAAAAAACAAACTGAAATTCAGGTTGGTAAATTTCTTAAAGAAATTTCCGTTTACTAGTACGCAGTTGCAAAAGAAAAGTACACGGAATTTTGGCATTTATTGTCTATTACAGGCATGTTATAACAATAAGTGGAGAATTTTTTCCGTCAACTGAAACAAAAATTAATGTTCAGACAATTGTTTGGTCACGGAATTTTTGACATTTCTAGTTTTTCGTACATTGTAATTAATTTTTTGTGTGTTGTAAATTAAAAAATATATAAATTTGTGTGTGTGCAAACAAAATTCTGTATAAAATTCTACACGATTATTTTTCCGTGTAGAAATAAATGCAAAACTCCAAACCAGAATTTCAGTGAGAACTGCATACTACGCTTTATTAACATTAACCAACATGCCCAGGGGTGCCAGATGATTTTGTCAAAAAATCGGCATATTTTCCAAATAAAATCGGCATTATCGGCACTTCAATTTTAAAAAATCGACAAATTCAAAATACCCATTTTAAATACAATAAACCATATTTTTATTAACAAAAAATAACACAACAGATCAATTCAGGATTAACTAATGCTTATAACATATTAAATAACATAAAAATCAATTAAAATAAAATAGAAAAAGAAATTTCAATTGACTTGTTGACAATAAAGCGGAACTCTTTGTCTGAGGAAATTCTAAAAACTTTGCTGAAATGTCTCAAAGAATTCTGTAGAAACTCTGAAGAATTTTGTAGGGAAATTCAAAAGGAATTTTCAATATGTCTGAACAATGTCGGAAAAATGTCTGACAAAACATCAGAAAATATCTTAAAAACTTCGGAGCTAAAATTAAAAACTTCGGAGCTAAAATTAATAAATTATTAAAAAACAAACAAAGTTACCCTGTGTGTTAAGTGTTTATCAAAAAATCGGCAGCTTTTGAGCAAAAATCGGCACTTTGATAATTTTGAGGCAGAAAATCGGCTAAATGCCGATAAATCGGCAAATATTGCAGGCCTGAACATGCCATTTTTCGGAGTTCACAATATCTTCTCATCAGAGCTATTGTGATATTGGACCAGTTGAAAAATTATTGTTTCCTTTATAGTATGTTTCCACCAACTTTAAATTACGTAGATTTAGGTAAATTACTTCGAAGTGTTTCCACCGAGCTTGTGAGTGATTTGGTGCTCGAATTTTCGTAGTCAAATGATGCACTTACTTTATAAGGTGTGCGCAGCAGGTGTAATTGAATATGTTTTATATATATAGTTTGACATTTAAAATGAATTAAATATTCTTTGATGTCATTTTTTCGAAATTGTCACTCACAATTGATGGATGACCCAGGGATGGAGTTTGTAATTTTAAAAGCAACGCAGGGTTGCATAGATATTGTTACGAAATGAAAATGCAGATTCAAATGTAACGGCACAAACTGACAACCCGATCATTATCTGCTTTATACCCCTAAATCACTGTAATAAAATCAAAACCTGGCAACCAAGTACCACAATTAAACTTGGCATCACTCGACAACTGCCAATAGAATTCAAAATAACGGAAAATGGAAGTTTCCGGAATCTTCAGGAAACGGTAGCTAGAACCTACAAGATTATTCGAGACTGCTTAATTGCAATTACAAACAGTGACATGAAACTTAAACAACATCAGCTGCAAGAGATGTAAACTTGATAACAGCATAATTTGCTTAAGTTGCGAACATTAGAGTATGTGTGTGTGCGAAGATAAACAAACAGAAGAAGAATCTCATGCATCTACACACGCACATACACTACACTATAGCAAGACCAAATGATTATGCCGTATACTTAAAGATGAAAAGAGACAACTACATTCCAGAAAGTTAGCGAAGTTACCAGAAGGTTTTATAATTTACTATATAAGGGGAGGCTGCCAGACGACAAGAAGAAGTGTGTTTTTAAACTTAGACGAGTAAACATCGCCAAGAATAGTTAGTGTGTACATCGCGTTTAGTTGTACGTGTTTTTAAAGTAATAAATAAAGTGTTACTGAGAATTTATTTGTAAAATAAATATCCGTGTTTTATTTTATTGCAATTCAACGAATCCTGTGAAAATAATAAAACCGTTTTTATGTAAAGGACTAAAAACGTAACAATTGGTGTCAGAAGTAAAATTGCAAAATAAAATAAAAAGGACATTATTAATTAATAAAAAAAAAAGGACATTATTAATTAATAAAAAGGACATTAATAATAATAAAAAGGACATTAATAAAAAAAAACATTATTAATTAAAATAAAAATTACAAAAGGACATTAAAAAAAAATAGAAGCCATGAAGTTTGAAGAGCTAAAAGTTGAGCAGCTAAAAAAAGAGCTGAGTAAGCTGGAACTGCCAACAACAGGCAATAAAGTGGAACTTCAGAAGAGGCTGATAGATGAGTTCAAGCAGCGTGGCATCGACATCGGGACATACGAATTTGAGGATAAAGAGGAAATAGAGGTATGTACTCGTGCCACGACAAGCAACATGGATTTAAGCACAATGTTCGCCGCTATGATGGAAAAATTTCAAGAAGTTAAAGAAACATCTAGAGGTAACAATGAGAGAATGCTGGCTGAAGTTCAAGAAACATCTAGAGCTAACAATGAGAGAATGCTGGCTGAAGTTCAAGAAACATCTAGAGCTAACAACGAGCGACTGCTAGCTGAAGTTAAGGCTGAAGTTCAGGAAATATCTAAGGCCACAAATGAGAAGCTAGTGGAAATTTCTGAGGTCATAAATAGAAGAGTAGATGGCATTGAGGTACAAGTCATCAAATTTGACGAGAAACTCTCAGAACTAGAGAATAAACTTCATAGCCTAGAAATTGGTGGCGTCGAAGTGCATGTAAAAGATGTGGACGAGAAATTACATGAACTGGAAGCAAAAATTGTTAATCTTCAGTGTCAAGGAGGGCCAGTGAGAGTTATTCCAGAGGCTTCCAGCAGAGTAAAGACGCCTTGTTTCGATGGCAGCGCACCTTTGAACATCTTCAAGTTCCAGTTCGAAACAGTTGCCAGCAAAAATGGTTGGAACAGTGAAGAAAAGGCCATAGAGCTGATTTTGGCCTTAAAAGGAGCCGCAGCAGAAGTACTTGAAACCGTACCAGGGAGCTGCAGAAATAATTTTGATGACATAATGGCGGCACTGCAGCGGAAATATGGTGGCGAACATAAGCGAGATATATACCGCATGGAATTGCGATGTAGAGGACAAAAGCCCAATGAGTCTCTACAAGATTTCGCAATGGAAATTGAGCGGTTAGTGCAGCTTACGTATCCAGGTGAAAACCACCCATTCCTGGATCATGTCAAAACAGAGGCGTTTGTTAATGGCATCCGTGATCCTGACATCAAGCTTGCAGTGTGTGCTACACAAAAGGCTACATTCGCAGAAATGGTTTCATTTGCACTAGCTCAGGAGACTGCTAGGGTGATTTGGAAGCCACAGGTGTGCAAGGTGCGGAACGTGGAGGTCATTGCCGAAAATGAGAGTGATCTAGTCTCTAGCATCAAGGAGGCAGTGAGACAAGCATTGGCGGAGAAGGACGGCAAAGTAAAAGCTAAGTGTTATAACTGCGGCAAAATTGGCCACTTCCAGCGCAACTGCAAGGCGCCAAGAAAAAGAGCCAGATCTGTTTCGCCACCAAGGAATAGTAAACGGGTGAACCAACAAACAACACAAGAGTCCCCGTTAAACTAAAACGAGCTAGCACTAAGGGGCAAGAGCTAGCTCCCACAAACGACGGCCCCACAATCTCCATATCAGTAATGCAGCAGAAAAATAGCAACCTTACTGCATGTGGATACATCAACGGCGAAAAGCACATCTTCACCATAGACACAGGAGCGTCGCAGTCAATAATCAGGCCCGATATAGTGAAGGGGAAGTGTGAACCTTTAAGGAATATAAGACTACGTACAGCTACTGGGGAGCCTGCCACTGTCTACGGTAAGACTGAAGCGAAGCTGACTATAGCCAATATAAGCGTGAAACATGTGTTTATCGTTGCCGATATTGTTGACGAGGTTATTATTGGAGCCGATTTTATGATAAACCATGGCATCAACCTGCATATGGGGCAACAAGTGATGATTTGGCGTAATGTTGAAATACCGCTTGATGTTGGATATGACAATCAAACGCGCGTAAGGAAACTAGTTGCTATTGAAAATCAGACGATACCACCGCAGTCTGAATCAGTAATATGGGCACGCATGGAGGGAGATTGTGAGGACAATCGGTTGTGGGTAGTAGAACCAACAGAAATTAAGAGCGAGCTATTAACAGCAAAAGCCCTCGTAAAAACTTGCAAAGGAGGAAAGATCCCTATAAGAGTACTTAATTTATCAGGCAACAAAAAAGTCGTCAGCGGAAATTCTGCTATAGGCCAATGTACTCCACCAGAGGCAATAATAAACTGCGAGCGAAAGCCTGAACCAGCCAATATGTCCGCAAAAGAGCGTGAACAATTTGAAGAACACGTGGGGAAATGGGTAGCAGAATTAGCAGCTCCTGATAGAAATAAAGCTAAACAGCTGCTAAAAAGGCACACCAGCGTCTTCGCCTTGAAAGATCAAAGCCAAGGGAGAACGGCAATAGTGAAACATGAAATAAATACAGGCGAAGCGAGGCCGATCAAACAGCCACCCAGAAGTGTACCCCTAGCAAAACGGAATGAGGTAAAAGAACTTGTTCATGAAATGGAGCGGAGTGGTGTAATCGAGCCATCTTCAAGTCCTTGGAGTTCGCCCGTTGTCTTAGTCAAAAAGAAGGATGGCAGTACGAGATTCTGCGTTGACTACAGAAAGCTCAATGACGTTACTAAGAAGGACAGTTATCCACTACCAAGAATTGACGACACCTTAGACACGCTGGCTGGAACGAAATGGTTCTCCACGTTAGACCTACAAAGCGGATATTGGCAGGTGGAGATTGCAGAGAAAGATAAGGAGAAAACTGCTTTTAGCGCGAGCGATGGATTATGGCAGTTTAAAGTTATGCCATTCGGGCTCTGCAATGCTCCAGCTACTTTTGAACGCCTAATGGAACGAGTGCTGAAAGGACTTCACTGGAAGACTTGCTTGGTGTACCTTGATGACATCGTCGTGATGGGAAAGACTTTTGATGAGCACCTCAAAAATTTGGCGGAGGTTCTTCAACGCATATCATCAGCTGGTTTAAAACTTAGCGTGAAGAAATGTGCATTGTTCCAGAGAGAAGTAAAGTATTTGGGCCATCGAGTTACAGCAGACGGAATCTCAACGGATGAAGATAAAATACGAGCAGTAAAGGACTGGCCTCGTCCGAAAAATCTTCATGAACTGCGCAGCTTTCTGGGCCTTTGTACCTACTACAGACGCTTTGTACCAAATTTTGCCAACGTCGCTGCAAGCTTGCATGAGCTAACCAAGAAGTCGAGGCCGTATCACTGGGGCGAACAGCAGGAGAATGCGTTCCAGACACTAAAGGATTTACTGAGTACGTCACCAGTACTAGCCTACCCCATAGCTGGAGAGAAATTTTTGCTTGATACCGATGCGAGCGGCTATGGCATAGGAGGTGTGTTGTCGCAAGTTGTCAATGGCACAGAAAAAGTGATAGGCTATTATAGCCGTATACTCTCAAAGCCTGAGAGAAACTACTGTGTGACACGACGTGAGCTTTTGGCAGTGTTGGAGTGCATAAAACACTACCATAAGTACCTGTATGGCCAACACTTTACGCTGAGGACCGACCATTCTGCATTGAGATGGCTGTTGCAGTTTAAAAATCCTGAAGGGCAGCTAGCGCGCTGGATTGAACGTCTTCAAAGCTACGACTTCAGCATAGAGCATAGAAGGGGCGTAAAGCATAACAATGCAGATGCTTTATCACGACGGCCCTGCAGCTTGGAGTGCAGACATTGTGTTAAGGCCGAAAAGAAGGAATGCGTTATTGATGTTCGGCTAACGCACATCGATTCCGATGAGGACTGGTCAGCGGCACAGAGAAACGACACCATATTGGCGACAATTATAGCAGCCAAAGAGGAAAATAGAAGACCTGCTCGCAATGTAATATCAGCTGAAAGCCCACTTGTGAAATCTTATTGGGCTCAGTGGAATAGCCTGAAGCTGATAAACGGGTGCTTGTACCGCGTATGGGAAAGTGCAGATGGTAAAATGGCTTCCAACCTAATAGTTGTGCCATCCTCCAAGGTGAATAAGGTTTTGCACGAGTTCCACAATGGTCCTAGTGGCGGTCATCTGGGAGTGACAAAAACGCTGGAGAAGCTAAAACAGCGTTTTTATTGGGTTGGGTGTCAACAAGCCGTAGCCGACTGGATAGCAAACTGCCCACAGTGCATCGCAGCAAAAGGACCAGCAAGAAAAAGTCGAGGACAGCTGCAACAATACAACTCCGGTGCACCATTTGAGCGGATAGCAATGGATGTAGCAGGTCCTTTTCCCGTCAGCGACGCCGGGAATCGCAATGTTCTTGTGGTGATGGACTATTTTAGTAAATGGCCAGAAGTATATGCCATACCCAATCAAGAAGCAAGGACAGTTGTGAATGTATTTGTCAACAACTGGGTATGTCGCTATGGTGTTCCAATAGAATTACATTCTGACCAAGGTAGAAACTTCGAGTCTGCTATATTTCGTGAAATGTGCGAATTGTATGGGATAAAGAAAACAAGAACGACGCCACTGCACCCACAGTCCGATGGCATGGTAGAAAGATTTAATCGTACTCTAGAGGAGTACCTGCGAAAAGTGGTAAGCGCGCATCAAAGGGACTGGGACGAGCACATTCCCAAATTTTTGTTGGCATATAGGTCAGCTGTACATGACTCAACATCACGAACACCTGCTAAAATTGTCTTCGGGACGGAATTAAAATTGCCTGGTGATTTGGAATTTGGCGTTAAGCCTACACCAACAAGTGAAGAAGGCACCAGCTCTTCCCAAGAGCAAGAAAATTTAAATGAGCTACATGAATTTGTACGCAACCGAATTAGAATGGCCAGTGACAAGATGAAGGCTAGATATGACCGAGCTGCAAATTCTGAGAGATTCAATGAGGGTCAATTGGTTCTACTTTACAACCCACAACGAAAGAAGGGATTGTCTCCAAAATTGCAGACTCATTGGGATGGACCGTATAAGGTTATTAAAAGGTTGAACGATGTCGTCTATAGGATACAGAAGTACAACAGCCCAAGGTCCAAAATGAAAATCGTACACCTGGAACGACTGGCGCACTATGGAAAAGGTGATTGTGTGCCTATTCGGGACGAACAGGCTTAAGAGGGCGGCAGTGTTACGAAATGAAAATGCAGATTCAAATGTAACGGCACAAACTGACAACCCGATCATTATCTGCTTTATACCCCTAAATCACTGTAATAAAATCAAAACCTGGCAACCAAGTACCACAATTAAACTTGGCATCACTCGACAACTGCCAATAGAATTCAAAATAACGGAAAATGGAAGTTTCCGGAATCTTCAGGAAACGGTAGCTAGAACCTACAAGATTATTCGAGACTGCTTAATTGCAATTACAAACAGTGACATGAAACTTAAACAACATCAGCTGCAAGAGATGTAAACTTGATAACAGCATAATTTGCTTAAGTTGCGAACATTAGAGTATGTGTGTGTG
Source organism: Panzeria rudis (assembly GCA_956483635.1). Lineage (NCBI taxonomy): Eukaryota > Metazoa > Arthropoda > Insecta > Diptera > Tachinidae > Panzeria > Panzeria rudis. The sequence goes on along the minus strand of OY101451.1, from coordinate 31,665,231 downwards.
CGAAGATAAACAAACAGAAGAAGAATCTCATGCATCTACACACGCACATACACTACACTATAGCAAGACCAAATGATTATGCCGTATACTTAAAGATGAAAAGAGACAACTACATTCCAGAAAGTTAGCGAAGTTACCAGAAGGTTTTATAATTTACTATATAAGGGGAGGCTGCCAGACGACAAGAAGAAGTGTGTTTTTAAACTTAGACGAGTAAACATCGCCAAGAATAGTTAGTGTGTACATCGCGTTTAGTTGTACGTGTTTTTAAAGTAATAAATAAAGTGTTACTGAGAATTTATTTGTAAAATAAATATCCGTGTTTTATTTTATTGCAATTCAACGAATCCTGTGAAAATAATAAAACCGTTTTTATGTAAAGGACTAAAAACGTAACAATATATATAGTTCGTAAAAGAATATATTCGACATAATTTAAAATAAATCACCTACTTTGAGGTAATTTGGTCGTATGCAAAATGTATGGTAAATCATGTATAAAACAACATGATATGTTCAAATCACCATGATTTGTCGAAATCATGCCGGTGGAAACATACTATTAGTGGAGATATGGTACGCGAACAAATCACACGCCAAGCACTCGTGTGTGGGCAGCTTAATGTAAAAGTAACTGACTTTGTGTAGGGGGTTCAAAAGATAATTGTCAAAAAAGGCATAGTGTGAAAAGCCACTGAAATGATATATTTATTTGTTTTTTTTACATTGTCAGAAAATAAAATCACAGCCTATGAATAAAATCAATTACTTATATCCGAAAATAAGGATAAATAAGTCGAAATCATTGTTTATATTAAATATAAATAATATATAAACATGTACAAATATGCTGCAACAGATTCATTATTTGATGGTGTTTCAAATATATATTTTATAAGTATTGCAACAGCACTATTAGCGGTTATTATGGCATTTTATTACAGTAATTTTCTCAAGGACGAAAGCGTAAGTTGCTGTTTGATGATATCGACTTGGAAATATTAATATCAATTACATACAAATTAAAGGAAAAAGAATTAAAGCAAGTGGCAAATGACACTAAAATGGAAAATCTTTACTATTTAAAAAAGGAATCTAAAAAACGCTTGACGCCAATTGAATTGGAAAACACAAGTGATTTTGAGAACTATGACGCTAATACAAATGTTCTTGGGGGATGCAATTCTTCTACTAATGAAAGTTCTGATGTTGATTATGATACGGGTGAAATACACGTCGATGGTCTTGTTGGCAAATTGAAGTCAAAACGAGTTAAGGACTTGGAAGCTAAACTAACGAGAGAGCAGTTGAACGAAGAAAGAAGGTAATTTTGTTCGACACTCGCATATGTATGTACAATGTACATACACAGGAACAAGTTTACTTTACCGACATTCCTCCGGTTTTAATAAAAATTCCTTATCTGATAGAAAATGTAATTCTAAGAAGAAAATGTTATGTACGAAAATCCCCGGAAAAGCATATTTTCGGAGTTACGGACCAACAAAGTTTTGCAAATCGTATGCATTTTCTAGATATGTACATTTTTGCTACGGTATAACAATATGGGTATCATATAAATGATTTTTTTGTCTAGCTGACCTTCAGCCAGGCTTATTGATTTTCTCCTCTAGATATGTCGAATAGCGGCTTCACTGAAAAATGATTTCCTACGTAGCCGGCCTTCGGCTGGACTTATTGGTTTTCTCCTCTAGGTATGTCGAATAGCGGCTTCGCTGAAGAATGATGTCCTGCGTAGCCGGCCTTGGGCCGGGCTTAATGATTTTCTCCTCTGGGTATGTCGAATAGCGGCTTCGCTGAAGAATGATTTCCTCCGTAGCCGCCCTTCGGCCGGTCTTAATGATTTTCTCCTCTAGCTATGTCGAATAGCGGCTTCGCTGAAGAATGGTTTCCTTCCTTCGGCCGGGCTCATTGATTTTCTCCTCTAGGCATGTCGAATAGCGGCTTCGCTGAAGAATGATTTTATGCGTAGCCGGCCTTTGGCCGGGATTACTGTTTTTCTCCTCTAGGTATGTCGAATAGCAGCTTCGCTGAAGAATGATATTTTTCATTGCAGGCCTTTGGCCGATTTATTGATTTTCTTCTCAGGATATGTCGAAAAGCGGCTTCGCTGAAGAATAATTTTCTGCCTTTTTTTTGGATAATATATGTTATTTTTTCAAAAATAAATGATAAAAATAGTTGAATTATTTGTTTTTATGCTTACTAGCCAAGGTAGATTTATTTACCAGGTACTCTTCATTCCACAGCTGTTTACTATTTTCTTTATTTGTGGCTGTCAATTTTGTATCAAAATACACAAGTTATGTATAAATCTACTAGCATACAATAATGTTGACCCACATTGTTACACAGTATCAAAAATTTATGTAGAAAATACCTATGATCTGTAAAATTTTGTGGGCCCATAACTCCAAAAATATGCGTTTCCGGGAATTTTTGTACTTAACATTTTTTTCTTAGAATTAAATTTTCTATCAGATAGCGAGTTTTTATTAAAATCGGAGGAATGTCGGTAAAGTAAACTTAAGCCAAATCTAGTTTACCAACGCAACTCCAAACAAAATAAAAATTACATAGGGTGATAGAAAATAAGAAGAAAATATAAAATGGAAAAAGTCTCGGAAACGCATAGCTCTTGGGCGAATTGATACCAGGTGGCCCTATTAGTAAAAATGAGCATCAGCTTACTTTACCAAAGTATCAAACTCTATGTAAAAAAAACTAAACAACAACTTTTTATATATGCATTTAACATGACAGATTGGTAAAGTCTAGTTGTTGTTGCACTTTTAAGGCCACTTGGTATTAATACGCTTTGCTTTCTGTCAAACAACTGTCACTTTACTCTCTCCAGTGATGCTCTCTTTTGCAAATTTATGTGTAAACGAACGTATTTCAATAAATTTCAGTACAAATTTTTGCAAATTTTTGGTAAACAAACACACTTGTTGTCAGCTTTAAATTTAAAAAAAATCGTAAAATTAGGACAAAAATCGCAAATCGTCAGTCTGTTTTTAGGCCCAGAAATCGTCAAAATGACGATAAATCGTCAAATCTGACAGCTATAATCGCACCAAAAACTAATGATGTATGAAAAAAAAATAGTTACAACAAGACAAAAGAGTAGAATTACAACAAACACATGGTGTATGCATATTTTGTTAGCTTTACTATCCCTACAAACATTTGGAGGCGCATTTTTCCATACATTTTCTAAAAAGTAAATTGTTTAATTCATCTAAAATGGTTTTTTAAGAGATTAGCGGGAGCTATCGAAACGTCAGTTCAACCCTCCGTGCAGTCAAAAATTTTCTTTGTTTATATGCTTCATATTTATCTCTAAATAAAAATATAATTTACGGCCCTTTTCACAATGTATGATTAACGGTTAACGTAGACTTTAACGGCGAGTTCGGCATACAAAACTTGCCGTCAAAGTCCACGTTAACTTCTATTCGTACATTGTGAAAAGGGCCGTTAATTGAAAAACTAAATTAAAACCGAACTCAAGGCAAAATAATTAAATTTCTTTGGATATAAACTCATACAGTTCGACTAAACTCATAACTTAAATGACTTTTTTTAATTTTAACACACAAAAAACTAAAATCAGTTTTAACGATATCTCGGTTATTAATGAACCGATTTTGATGATTTTTATATCATTCGCATACATAATAAATTCGAACAGGTGGTCAAAAATTCAAGCCTTTAGGTTATGTGGGGCCTTTGTAAAACCGTCAACAGAGACAGACAGACGGATCTTTTTTTATTTACATATTTATTTAGGCGGACAGCGTTGAATCAATTATCGTATATATAAAGATTCAGAATATATACAATTTATTAAGCGAAAATTAATATTGTAGAAATTACAAACGGAATGACAAACCTATATATACCCTTTCATTTTTTGTGAAGGGTATAAAAAGAATTTCGAAAATCGGTTTACATATGACAGAGTTATTGTTTTGGGGGGCAGAAATTTTCCCCACCGATTTTAGAAAAAAAAAAACTATGAAACAAATATAAAAACAATTTTGAAAATCGATTCACAAATGACAGAGTTATCCGTAGGGGGAGCAAAGTTTCCCACCGATTTAAAAAAAATTATAGGGCCCAATTGCAAGCAAACCCTTTAACCAAAAAAAAAATTTGAAAATCGGTTGACAAATGACAGAGTTATTCGTGGGGAAAGGAAATTTCCCCACCAAACCAAACTGCAGGGAAACCCTTTCAAATAAAAAAAACAAATTGAAAATCGGTTTACAAATGACAGGGTAAAAGTTCAACTAGACGTGCCATAACCATAACCATAGAAAACAGCTGTTCGAACCAACCTTATGTACAACAATGTAATTGATTATAGGTGACTTTCCTGAACGCCATAACCATAACAATAACCATAGAAACCAATTGAATTTTGGATTTCTGCCATAACCATAAGCTGAGAAAATGAATTTATTGTTTATTTTTCTGTTTTGTTTTTATTTTTATATTCAATAGAGTCCGACCGAATATTCGGTTTCGGATTCGGCCAAAACTGTTTCGGTTTAGGCCAACTTTTTGGCCGAATACCGAAACCGAAACTTTATTCTCAATAAATAAGGAAGTTAATCGAAATAGTATTTTCCAAATTTAAAATATGTCACCGCCATAAATCTGTTTTTCCCGTCCCATATCTTTTCAAATTGAATGAAAATTTTACTTAGTTTTTTAAAGCGTAACCAAAAGATATACATAGTAACATAAAGTATTCAACTGTTTGTTGCCAAAATAAAAAGCATAAACTAGGGAATGGTAAACCGATTTCGATTCCAATCGAAAATATATTTTTTGTTATAATAAGTCGATTTTTCGCAATCGAATTTACTTCTGCAATTTTGCACTGAAATTGATTATTTGTTTTTTAAAATAGATTTTTTTTAATAATTTCAAAAAAAGCTCATTTTCAATCTTCATGATAAATTCAATACCGTCGAGAAAAATTCTTTATTGTGTATATCATCGATGAAACGCGGACGTAAACAAAAAAACTTCTCTTTAGTAGAAATGAATGAAATCGTATAAATTTAGTGTCAAAAATAGGTAAATAATCCACTTCATATCTTTTTAGTTATTCCAACTCAACTTTTTGATTGGTGCTCTTGTAACGTCATCAATAGAGTGATAAAACATTCCTCAATGTATGTATACCGAACCCAATATTCTAGTTCTAGTCATCATTTAAGTTAATTTCATGCCAAGTTTTTATTAGTCATATGCTCGTAAATGTTTAAGTTTTATATTTGCTCAATGGAATGAAATATATTCAATTTCTACTATTATTTTGACTGACACTGTATGTATGTAGAAATACCCTTACGCCCTTTTTCACAGTGTACAGTTAAAAGTTAACGTATACCTTAACGGAGAGTTTTGTATGCCGAATTTGCCGTTAAAACCACGTTAATTTTTAATCACATTGTGAAAAGGGCCGTTAATAAAATAAATGACTTTTCAGTTCTGTTAAGTTTTTAAAATGTCAATATTAGTTAATGCAAAAAAGTTTCGGCCAGTTTCGGATTCGGAAGAATATTCGGCCTTTTTGCGGATATTTGGCTCGGTTCGGGTTCGGCCTAAAAATCTGGTTTCGGTCGGGCTTAAGAGTTTTCTCCCCTCAGTATTTCGAAAAGCGGCTTCGCTGACTAAAGATTTTTAAATAGCCGGCCTTCGGCCGGTCTTAAGAATTTTTTCCTCTCAGTATATCGAAAAGCTGCTTCGCTGAGTAAAGATTTTTATATAGCCGGCATTTGGCGGGGATTAAGAGTTTTCCTCTTGGTATATCAAATAGCGGCTTCGGTGAGTAAAGATTTTTGCATACCCGGCCTTTGGCATGGCCTAAGGGTTTTCTCCTGGATAATCAGAAAATCTTAGCTCAGCAAAGCCGCTATTCGATATACCAAGAGCGAACAATTCTTTTCGATATACTGAGAGAAGAAAATCCTTAAGCCCGGCCGAAGGCCAACTATGCAGACATCTTTAGTCAGCGAAGCCGCTTTTCGATATACTAAGAGGCGAAAATACTAAGAGGCAAAAAACATATTTACTCAGCGAAGCCGCTTTTCGATATATGCAGAGGAAAAATGTTTAACCCCGGCCGAAGGCCGGCTATGCACCACCATGGTGGGAAATAAAGTACATCAATTAATGCTAAAGATTTTCAACATTGCTTCATTACATTGTCAAATTTCTAAATTTTTACTTCCCTATGACGCTCTAAAAAAGTGTCATAATGTCCATGGACCTTACGACACTGCAGTCATGAACAATTTCTTCGACGTTGATTCATTTGGCTGTGTTAGATGATTTAGTTGGGAGAATATTCATACTGGCAGCAAATGATATATGAATAATCACCGAAGTAAAATCGCCCGAAACAGCAAAATGAAGAAACGCCCAAAATAGTTGGGTGATTCGTCATAGTGAAGAAACACCCAAAAAACAGTGCCCGATCGCCGAAAAAAAGTGAAGAATGACCTAAAAGTGTGAAATGAAGAATCGCCCGAAGTTTTTGGGTGTTTGTTCATTATGTAAAATCACCAGAATTCGGAATGAATAATCGCCGAAAAAAAATTTTGGATTGTTTAGCATTTTACAAAATTGTCGAGTCGCCCAAAGTCGATGAACAATCAATCACCCAATTTTTTTACAACAATTTTTGGGCGCTTCCCACATTTTTGTTTTTCGGGCGATTTTCACTTGGGCGAAACGATGAACGAATGGAATCGAATCGAATCCTTGATTTTGTCGCAACTCTAATAAAATTTAATTTAATCTCCAATCTCGTACTTAAATCCCACTCTATGGAAATATTGCAAAATAAATTCTGTTATTTTAAAGTTTTATTTTCTTAGTATTTTAGAACAATTTTCGCCAACGTGTAATTATGTGACTACTTTTTTATACAATATAATTTTTAAATTCTCTTACATTTCTTAGAATTGAGCGGGAACAACTAGCAGCCATATTTGAGCTTTTAAAAAAGCAGGAGGCGGAGCTCAATATGAAGGAGATAGATGAATCGGAATTAAATGCTCAACTAGCTTTATATCGTTAATTTGTTAATACATGTTTGTTTTATGTAGAATATTTAACAACAAAAGCAAACCAGGAACCACCAATTACATATGTTTCTCAGAGTACATATTAAATTTAATTTAAAAATTGTTTAAGTGTTATGTATAGCTATAGCAAATATAGATTAAATATATTGTATGTTGTGTCCTTTAATTGTTGTGCAATAAATTTTGAATTATAAAAAAATAGCTTGCCCCTTTAAATTATTTTTTTTAATAATTTAGACTTGAATCCAAGTTTTTTTATTCTTCTGGTATTCCACCAATAATGGGTTGGCTAGTACTAATATTACCAGAATATTCCGCGAAAATAGCTTCCTTCAGGGACCGCCACCCGACCTATACCCTCATATAGGAAGAAGGAAGTCTAGAGATCCGCTGATAAGTTTATTTGGTATCCACCAGTATCAGTATGAGTGTTTGTTGGGGCTCCACCAAAAAAGTTTAATCCAATATTGTATTGAACGACGTTTGCAATAAGTTAATGGAAAAAACCACAAAGAACCGTAACTCTGTACAGTTAGATGCCGCCTAACAATAACCAAATGCGAGAATATGACACAAAACTCTCGAAGGCCAACAAACAAAAACAGTGGCCTTACTGTACTTAAATTTTAATTACGATGACGCGTGAATTGTTTATCAACCCAGAGCTGCCTTGCGACGAATCCAAGTTCTTAGTATTTTTACTTTCTAAACAATTTTTCTTACATACCAGAGCTGCACAAGCTGTGGCTTTTGTGACTAAAGCTACGGTCTTCCATTGACGAAATTCGTCAAATATTTAGCCCCCGTAGTGTGGCCACAAAATATTTTTCATTGCCAAAAAAAAAAAACGATGATTTCTGTGAAACAAAATTATTTGCCATCAAACAAAAATGCCTCTATGTGAACACGGCTCCATGAAATATGACCCCAAACCAAAAATGCAAAATGCCCCCAAACTTTTGTATTGAAAACAACAACACAAATTTCGGGGCCATTTTTTAATTTGGTTTCATTTTTGGAGCCATTTTTCATTTTTAAATTTGGGGCCATTTTTCATTTTTAAATTTGGGGCCATTTTTCATTTTAAACTTAAAAATGAAAACTTGCCCAAAATATAGGAAAAATGGCCCCAAATTAGAAAATACAAAATGAAAAATGGCCACAAAATAGGGAAAATGGCCCTAAAAATCTTATGTTGTTGTTTTCAATAACGCCATACGCAAAAAGTGGACATATGGGAAAAATCCATATTTTTTCAGCTATTGCCATTATAATCTGCTTCAGGCAGTCTTGACGAAGGATTTTATCCGCTCGAAGAACGGCTTCGCTGAATAAAGATTATTGTATAGCCGGCCTTCGGCCAGGCTTAACGATTGTTTCATCTAGGTATATCGAAAGGCGGTTTCGCTGAGTAATGATTTTTACATAGCCGGTCTTCGGATGGGCTTAAGAGTTTTTCTCTCGGTATATTAAAAAGCGGCTACGCAAAAATCCTTACTCAACGAAGCCGATTTTCATTATGCAAAAAATATTTTTTTAGCGAAGCCGCTTTTCGATATACCTAGAGGAAAAACCCCTTAAGCCCGGCTTTTGCAAAGATCTTTACTCAGCGAAGCCACTTTTTGATATACCTAGAGGAAAAAATCCTTGAGCCCGGCCGAAGACCGGCTATGCAACAATCTTTACTCAGCGAGGCCGCTTTTCTATGTACCTAGAGGAAAAATCCTTTAAACCTTTAAACTTAAAATATGCAAAAATCTTTATTCAGCGAAGCCGATTTTTCATATACCTAGAGGAAAAACCCTTTAAGCCCGGCCGAAGGCCTGCTATATAATAGCCTTTACTCAGCGAAGCCACTTTTCGCTATACCTAGAGGAAAAAAACCCCTTAAGCCGACGAAAGGCCGGCTATGCAAAAATCTTTACTCAGCGAAGCCGCTTTTCGCTATACCTAGAGGAAAAAACCCTTAAGCCCGGCCGAAGGCTGGCTATGCAAAGTTCTTTACTCAGCGAAGCCGCTTTTCGTTATACTGAGAGGAAAAAACTCTTCTTAAGACCGGCTATGCAGGAATATTTCCTTCGCTCGTTTTACGAAAAATGGTTCCAAAATAAGGAAAATGGCCCTAAATTAAAAAATGAAAAATTGCAACAAAATGGGAAAAATGGCCCCAAATAAATAAATGAAAAATGGCCCCAAATAAATAAATGAAAAATGGCCCCAAAATAGGAAGAATGGCCCCAAAAAATGTTATTGTTTTTAATGCAAAACTTTTGGGCCAATTTTCAGTTTGGGGCCATTTTTCCTCAAGTTGGAAAAATGGCAAATGGCTATTGCAAACAACAACAAAAATTTTGGGGCCATTTTTCCTATTTTGGGGCCATTTTTGGTTTGGAGCCATTTTTTCATTTTTTTTAGTTTGGGGCCATTTTTCAAGGAGCCATACAAGTACAGCATTTTTCGTTGGATATGATAAAGTTTATATTACGTTATATAATCAGATGGCTCAAAACCAATGCAGAGTGCCCCAGAAATCAACGTCAAGCCGAAAGCGGATGATAGGGCAAGTAGTGACTGATCCGAAAAATGTTAGAAAAAAATCTATGTCACTTATTTTAAAAGGTGTTGCCATTAAAAAATCTCCGTGATGATCTTTCTATTGATGTAACTACAAATCTTCACTTTACTTATATTTTTTTCTCCTATATTTTGTGAGATATTCTTCTGTAAATGACAGCTAGAAATTCATACTGCAGTGGCCTGATTTTTGAAGAAAATCTTAGGTTTTGCCAAAGGATATACTTAAAATTGTTACTACTCCCAACTTTAACCGGCCGTGTTGAAAAAAATGTAATAGGTACTTTTGGCAAGTGACATCAAAAGTTGGTGCGCTTAGCCCGAATTCCAAAATGGTATAATGCTTGGTCGATTTGTTTTTCAAACTACGAAAAAATAATAAAAATTTTTCCAACAAATCTATCTATTATTTTTAATATTTCGTAGTAATTTGTACATAAATAAATAAATATATTATTATATATGTAGGCTTCCCTCCCGATGTATAGAATCACTAAGAAGGGATTTTTGGAAATTCCAATGCTATGGTAATAAAAAGCGTTAAAAACGGGTAAATTTGCTAATTTTATATCCTCGGATCTAACTAATGATATAAAAACAATTGTGACGAACGACGAACTTCGCATAGTTCGACGAACTAAAGGCGAAAACACAACAAATTTGACGAACTAACAGTTCTACTCCAAAATTTCTGTCTTGCTATGGATATTTTTGTAGTCCATGGATACCAACTGCATATATTTTCACACCAAAAAAAAGTTATGATTACACTGCGTGAAAAACTTTAATTTTTTCTATTTAGCAGAAACGCCACTGTATGTCCATTAATCTAGAGACAAAATATAGTCAAACTTCGTACTTGGTTTTTCATTTCCTCATCTTTCGTCCTTTTTAAAGGACAACATTTTTCAAGAATGCTTTTTTTTTAATATTTTTTATTAATATTATCTATTAAGGCTCTGTAGAATTTTATAAAAATATTTACTTCAGTTCCCCTGAACAAAAATATAAAAAATGTCCATATCCTGAAAAGTTTTCACAAAAATTTTTTTTTATTATATGTTGTAGCCTTAAATTAACTCTATAAGAATTCGAAATTTTATGACTTTATCTCTCTTAGTACAAAAGCTGTGATTTTTTTCCCGGCAGAAAATTAATTTTTATAAAAATTCTATGTAGAAAATTAATTTATAAAAAACAACCATTAATTTTGAGCCGAGAGCGATAAAAACATAAAATGTGTGTGCATTTTAGAGTTTATTTAATGTTAATATATATTTATATATATATTGCAAAACAATCAATTAAAGATTTTGAAGAACATTTTTGAAAAATTGTTTCCAAGGACATCTTTTAAATTTTTAGACAAATTGTTTTATAGAGTTAAACAATTTGTTCACTGAAAAAAAAAAAACACTTTTTTCAATGAAATTATTGAGATATTTTTGTCTAAATTTACAAATTTGTTTAGTTTTTTTCTGTGTATTAATATGAAAACCAAAATTTAAATAAGTATGTATTCTCAAAAAATGTAAAGTCCCTTAAAAAGGGCATGAGATGAGGAAATGAAAAACCCAGCACTCATTTTAACATGTTTAGTATCTAGATTAATTGATATATAGTGGTTTTATGCTAAAGATATGGAAGAATAATTGTAGATCAACTGAACAAAAATTTTAAATACTAGTAAACGTTTTTGTTTAATTTTGATGTCATAATAAAACCATATCACTACAATGGATATTTTTTAATTAAAAATAAATAAATTGAGTAAAGTGCGACTTTGGCTCGCACACGAAGGGTTCCGTACGAATACACATGTGTATATCCCTGTTAGTTTCTGCCCCTTTTTTCATTTTGGCAGTTTTTTCGTTGTGATTTTTTGTTTAATTTTATTTTTTTATTTTATATGTACTTTTCGTTGTTTTTGGCGATTTTTTTGGTTTTGGCGCTTTTTTAATTTGCGTGATTTTTTTTGTGAAATTTTTCCTTTTTTGCAATTTTTGGTTTTTTGCCGATGTTTTTAGTTTCGGCTTTTTTTGGTTTTGGCGTTTTTTAGCGTTTCTTTTTTTTTTAGTTTTTTTGACGATATTTTTAGTTTTAGCGATTTTGTTCAGTTTTGGCGCTTTTTTCGGTTTTAGCGATTTTTTCGTTCTGGGTTTTTAGTTTTAGCGATTTATTTTAGTTTTGGGGATTTTTTCGGTTTTTTGTAATTTTTTTAGTTTTATGATTTTTTTCTCGACACTTTTTGTCGTTTTGGCGATTTTTTGGATTTTGCCAATTTTTTTAGTTTTGGAGCTTTTTTTGGTTTTGCCGATTTTTTTGGTTTTGGCGCTTTTTCGGTTTTTGCGCTTTTTTTTAGTTTTTTTTGCGATCTTTTTGGTTTTGGTGGTATTTTGCGCTTAGCGATTTTTTTTAATTTAAAAAGTTTTTTTTCTTGGGAATTATTAAATTACATTAATTTTAATTATTTTTGTTGTATGGCCAATGTAAATTTGTATATTGTGAAATGAGCTAATAAGGCCTAAAGACTCATAATGCAAATAAAACAAATTATTTTATTCCATTTTTCCCGACGTTTCGTCAATTATTTGTTGACTTTATCAAGGGATGGGAAATCTATTTATTTGTTAAAAACATTTTGTTAATATTGTTATCAATAGATTTCCCATCCCTTGATAAAGTCAACAAATAATTGACGAAACGTCGGGAAAAATGAAATAAAATAATTTGTTTTATTTGCATTATGAATCTTTAGGCCTTATTAGCTCATTTCACAATATACAAAACACATTAATTTTAATTTTTTTTAAACGTGCTTTTTCCCAAATTAATATTTTACTTTTTAAGTAAAATATTAAATTTTTGTACGTAATTATTATTGAACTGAAAATGTGTATAAGTCGGAAGTTATTATTATTTGGCTTAAGTTCACAATAATTGAATTAATGTAAATTCAAATTATTTTTAAGAGTGGAATATTAGAATATCTAATCAGACTAGCAGAACGGATTAGTACCACTACGTAGCGGCTGTCGAAATTAGTAGTACTAATCCGTTCTGCTAGTCTGATTAGATATTCTAATATTCCACTCTTAAAAATAATTTGAATTTACATTAATTCAATTATTGTGAACTTAAGCCAAATAATAATAACTTCCAACTTAAAATATTAAATTTTTATTAAAATACAATCAGAACATTAAAAATTTTTACGATTTCCACACAATTCTAATGATTATTATTTTTATTTTTACTGTGTATTTAACGTTTTTTGGCATCATCTGCTTCGCTGATACATACTTTAATTAACTATTTTTTAATTAACTATTAACTATATTTTAATTAACTATTGAATCGCAGTACTGCATTTACGAACGTAGTGAACTAAACACTCAAGTGTTGCTATTTTCGGTAAAAAAAAAATAATAGAAAATTCATGTGTAAATATCAGTGTTCGAAATGCTAGCAGCGAAGTAGCAAAAGTACGGAAATTGTGCTATACTACACTATAAATATTTAAACTTTTATTTACAATAATATAGCTTATACTGTGCTATTGAAAATAAATATAGCATAGCAAAAGCAAATGTAAAAAACTAAAACCTTTTGCTTCCACAAAAATTAATTGTTTATATATTAATTTTTTTGTGCTGTTGCTGTTGAAAAATGTAATAGCAGTAGCAATAGCAATTACATTCGTAGCATAGCAACCGTTTATAAGAGCTTTAGGATCTTTCTCAAAACGAATTTTATGTAAAAATATATGTAAGTACATATGTACTTACGTATGTATGAATTTTTATTTTAAATGTTTTTAACCTTTTTTTATATTAAAAGTCAAGAGTTTTGCAAGATCTGATTTGAATTAAATGAAATGAGTTTGCAAAAAGTCTTACAAATCACTAAAACTATAAAAAGGAGACAAAACACGATATCAAGTCCTGAAATTGATAAACATCGCGAAATATCGCAAAAAATTGCAACATGAGAAACAATCCCCGCTAACATTGGCAAGGAATTCCGAAAATTTGAAAGAAATTGTAAAATTTATTAAAATTTGCCAAAATTTTGTTAAAAGTGAAATGATTGCAGTGTAATATTGGTTAAAAATCCAAATGGGAGAAATCCAAAAACTTCATAAAAATCCCGTATATCGAGAAAATGGCGTATATTTGCGAAAAGTTGCAAAAATTTAAAGAAGCCATAATATCGATTAAAAAGCTCTAAAATTGTAAGGAATGAAAAAAAAATGGAAAAAATCGCGAAATTGGCGAAAATTCGCAAAAACTTGCTGAGAGCGACATGATAGCACTATCTAACATTGATTAAAAATCATTAACATTTTAAAGACGTTGAATACCCACAGAAAAAACTTTATCGCGAACATGGCAAAAGTTCGCGAGAAATCCCAAAATTCATACCAAGCTCTGAGATTTATTAAAAATGGCGAAACCGTAAAATGCAAAGGCCTCGAAAAGAACACAAAAAGGTTGCATCGCAAATTTGCAAATTGTTTATCGTTTTTAACCAATTTGGCATTTCTTCTCATGATTGTAATGTATTGGGAATTTCTTCAATTTTTGCAATTATTTCCGAAACTTTGACGTTATTGTGATAAAATTTTTTTTTTCAAAGTTTTACACTCGTACTTTCAAATTCGCCCGGCTTGCAACCATCGAAAATAAACCCAAACAATTTTGTTTTGTCATCAAAGCTAAAGGAATAAACAATTAACAACAGCAAACAATGTGATAAAAATCATTTGCTATTGCTATGCTGTTTCAATTTTCAACAGCACATAATAACAAAAGCAATATCGTAAATAGTTTGCTTTTGCTGCTGCTGTCTGAAAAATACACTTTATTATAATTTGTTTTGCTGTTGTTGAAAATGGTTATAACAAAGTATAATAGTATAGTGATTGCTTTAAAATTTAGCATATTGCTACTGATGTTGTATTTTCTGTGGAACCTATCAGCAATAGCAGCAGGAATTTTCACATAGCATTTTTTTTTAAACCCTGATACTAAATACGTAAAAATTAAGAAATCAGATAATTTTCAGCTCCAACACTCCGATAAGGTGGTGCAAGTTTCGCAAATTTCCCCCCTTAAATATCCGCAAATCTGATATCGGAATTTCTCCCTCAAACCCTCTAAAAGAGGGTACATACGTAAACACCACTCGTGCGACAGAACTGACACTATGAACTAGTTTAAAGTAAGCATTTTTTGTGTTCACTAATCATTTTTGCTTTGTTTTAAATAGAAATTAAAAATATATGTATATTTTGGCGACTTTTTTCTATTTTTGTCGAATTTTAGCGATTCGGACTAAATTTATTTTTTTTTACATATTTATAAAAAAATATTTTTATTGGGGCTGTTCTGAAAATCACGAGATGTCAAATCACGGTGATTTCAAAAAATTTATAAAGGCAAAATTATTGTTTTCGTAAATTGCACGATTTATAGGGTTGGAAGTTCGAAGAAAATGTTGTATTGTAAATGACAAAAACTTAAAATACAACAAAAGCCCGCTAACAAATTAGTTATTAACAGTTTACTTTTGAAATCACGTGATTTGAAATCACCGTGATTTTCAGAACATGCCCGTATAATTAAAAAAGTTATATATTCAGACATGTCACAGATTCCGTTCGGATTGGTTTTGATTCCGTAGTTGTCATTTCGAAAAAGTACATTTTTGGTGCTTTAGATTCCGTTTATTTTGTATTTCGTTTTTACAATGATAAAAAAGTTTTTATACCTTGAGGCGTTTGTTTACTCTTGTTTTTAGATGCAAAGCTCACATTAAGCTTTTTATTAACATGGAAAGCTCATGACCAAATATTTATTTGACGCTCCTAAAAGTATGCACGTTTCTTAGCATTTACAGCAAATGAAGTCAGTAGAAAAGTGTTTTCAATTCCACTTTAATATTTAAAAGTGGTTTGTTTACGAAGAAATTTTTCGTTTTTCGTTTTCTGAAGAAGCAACTTACGGAATTGAAACCACTTTCGATCGGAATGGTATTCGGTGACATGGCTGATTGTTGGAAAAAAAAAGAAAAATACAAGGGCATGTTCTGACACTCGCATTTCGCATATTTGCGATTGTGACTTGAACTCGCAAGAGAGGTGTTCTGTAAATCGCAATCGTCAGACTTTTGGCGAGTTCAAATCGCAAGAGTAAACTGAGTGAACTGATGAGTTTAGACTAAACTCAACTTTAAAGAAACAATACAATGACGAATAAATTAAATTAAATATGTTTTCTTTTTATTTGCACCAAAACTAGTATCATATTCTTACAATTTGTATTAAAAATATGAAATATAAAAAATTTTGTTTGTCCATTGTTTTCTTCTGCACAGGCGAATTCAATAAACAGCTGATCTATTTAATACGGCAAATCGCAAGCAAAACGCGTGAGTTACAGAACATGAAAAATCAAAATTGGCGATTTGCAACTCACATGCGATTTGACAATCTTGCGAGTGTCAGAACATACCTGACAGTTTGGCGATTTGTGACATTGACTTTGGCGAAATGCAACCAAAAGTTTAAACATGTGTAACAACAAAAATAGCTTGAATACGTAGTAGGAAAATTCTACTCAACAAGCAAAACAGCTTGAAATGTTTAAATAAATAATCAGGTCTGGAATTTCATACTAACCAAAAAGTAAAATTAACAAGCTGAATTAAGCAACTTAATCCTATTCAGTTCAAATTTTTATATTTAACAACGCAATAAGTTTACCAAACGGATTACTAACTTTCGTAAAATAATGAAGTTCCATCGAATTTCTTTATATGTGCGAAATAGGCTTTATTATGCTTTGTTCCCCTTGTCATTAAATTAATTTTAATTAAACATTTTGGTATTGAATGAAAAACTTTGTTTATTATTAAATATTCTGTTTCACAAGAATTATATGGAACATTTATATTTAATTAGGCATTACGCATCTTGAGAGTTCAATTATAGTATATCATTTATGAATGCCTTTAATACAATATTTAGAGAAATTAAATCTTAATAATTTAGTTTACGGCAAATATATAAATTTTACCACTTTTACTTCACAAAATTTGGATTTTTCTTTAATATAACGAAACCTTCCATAATGGGTGTCAATGCAATATATTCCTCTGTTGCCAATTCAGCGCGCTCTCCCATAGCCAAAAGAACTGGGGTTGTATGAGTTTGGAAACCGGTAATGGTCTTGGGCTTTCCAGCTTGGCCCACAACATCAATAGCCATGCCTACACGAACTGGTACTTGTAATTGATTAAGATCTTCATCGAAAGTAATTAACATACGAGCCTGCATGGCAGGTACTAAACAGTACAACAAATAATGAGAACGTCCCAAAATTAAATTTTTAACATCTAACAAAGATACCAATGTGGCCATTAGGCCAGCTACTGCCATAGGATTCATTAATTGACGATCGCTATGGTAGGGACTTAATGTAAGAGTACCCTTCCCTAAATGGGTTAAACTTTGAGCAATGCGCACCATGAAAAGATTACTAGGATCTTTAGAATGATATTGAGCTAATTGACGTAACATAGCAGCCAATCGAGCATTATTGGTGCCAGCACCAGCGAGGCCCATAGCGAATATAGCATTATGAGCTACTTCAGCATCACTATCGTGAGAAAATTTACTCAAAGTATCCAAAATATTTAGTTTAGGGTTAGAGGCAGAAATTAAACCCAAAGCCAAAGGAACAGAACGTCGTATGCAAGGTTCACAATAGCGCAATAGATTACCAAACGAACGGAATGCCATCTCAGCGCCAATATCTTCACCCATGGCAATAAGAGCGATTCCCAATACAGCTATAGATTGAGTAGCAGAAAGATCTTTCTCCTTTTCCTTCTCCTTTTCGGCTTTTTCCTGAAATTTAAAAAGATTATTCAAACTTGTTAAAATTATATGTAATATGTAATTTTATACCTTTTCCTTGTTGTTTTTATCTTTTTTATTTTTATCATTATCGCTTTCGTTGCTGGTAGATGTTTCATAATGATCTGAACAAATATGCAACAATTGTTGAATCTTTAAAACATTGCCAGTACCTGCGTAAGCGCAAATATCGACCATAGTAGTAGCCATAGATCTGTAGGGTTCATCCAAAACTTCTAATGTTAGCATAACTGCTTCTGTAGCTTTTTGGCGCCCCAAATAAAGCAGACCCAATCCCAAAAATAGAAAACGCGTGAATGTATCTTTCAAGTCGGTCTTGGTTAGAAACATAATCGTTTGCAACAAGAATTCAGTAATTTCAGCATTGCACGAGCCCACACCAATAAGACCCAAAGACAATGCTGTTATGCCCATTATCTCCACACTGGGGGTCGATTTGTCATTATGTGAGAATACTGTTTTTAATGTATCGATAACGATGGATCGATTTGAACCTGCATAAGCAATACCTAAGCCCAAAATGGCTCCAATACGCATGGAAGTATTGTGATTATGAATATAATCTGATAACAAAGCATGAGCTGGATCAACCTCATTTCGTATCCCGCAATTAACGATACCACAAGCCAATAAGGCCCCAGATTTTATGTAGTCTTCTGTAGAGTACAAATACTTATCAATCATGGTCAAACCACCATCAACGTCCCACAAAAGGATGAGACCTAATGAAGCTGTTGCTGAAAGCATGCCATGTTCTTTATTCTTGTACAACCACTTGTTACCATCCTCTGAGAGAAGTTTATCGACGCCGAAACCAGCATTTACAAAACCATTTACAAAACTAGCAGCAAGGTTTTGTTTGGCGGAGTCAACCTGAAATGAGAAAAATTATGTTATATAAGTAGATACATATATCGAGCGCCTATATTGAATAAACGTCAACTCAAAAAAGCTAATTTCTCAGGAGAGCGAAAAAACTAGTGATTTTGCTTAATATTAGCTGTGTTCATTTACTGAAAATTGTTAACAATTGTTAACAATTTTTGATAGAAAGTGTTCATTAACTCCAAAAATTTTCAACGAGAGAGCGTCAAAAGAGAGCAACAAATTGAGACACAAAAAAATTTTTGAAAATTCTTGATAGTAAAATTTTTACTTTCAATAATTGTTCAAACAGCTGTTTTGTGTTTGTATTTACAAATCAAGTTTGCTAAAAGAAGTTGGGAAATAAAAATATTTTTGCAAAATTTAAGAAATTCTAAGTGAATGTTAATTTTTAAAGCGATGAAATATATTAATACGATAGAAAACCAATTTTTGTTTAATTTAGGACCAACCGCACAAAAATAAGATGTCTAAAGCAATGGAATTTAGCAACACAGGATCTAGTACATCAGGGCCAGAGGATGTTGCAGCAAATTTTAGTATTGCAAATATTATGAGTATCTAGATACTCGGTACTTTACACTATGGCGGTAGATAATCCAATTAGTTCATACATAAATATATTTAATGTTAATGTAAATTTGACTATGTAATTTAGACAATTAGCAGTATCTTGGAAACCATAAGAGGGAATTTCTTGAAATTAAAAAAAAGCTAATATGTACTAAATATTTCAAAATTAAAAAAATGTCAAAACGAAAAATCGCCAAAATGAAAAAGCGTTTAACGGAAAAAACACCAAAATTGCAAAAAAATTACTAAAACGCAAAAAATCACCAAAACTAAAAAGATCGCCAAAAAAACTTAAAAAAAAACCCAAAAACCGAAAAAAGTCGCCAAAACGAAAAAAACACTAAAACTAAAAATATCGTCAAAAACGAAAATTCGCCAAAAATGGAAAAAATCACCAAAGCGAAAAAAGCGTCAAAGCTAAAAAATCGCCAAACACCGAAAATTTGCTAAAACGAAAGTGTCAAACCCAAAAAATCGCTAAAACTAAAAAAATCAGCAAACACCGAAAAAATTCCCAAAACCCAAAAAAGCGCCAAAACTAAAATAAATCTCTAAAAAATCGTCAAAAAGTAAAAAAAACGTTAAAACAAAAAAAAAACGCTAAAACAAAAATATTGCCAAAACTAACCAAAATACACAAATAAACATACGTTATTCTGGCATATTCTGTGTTTCACAAAAAATAAAATAATGTGAATTTTCTTGGCATTGTTGTTATAAAAAATTATTTATAACAACAATGCTATGAGAAATACACATAATTTTATTTTTTTGTGAAACACAGAACATGCCAAAATGACGTTAACATAAAAATATTTCTGCAACTTTCGATTGATAATTGGTCCCAAAATGTAATCCATATATAAATTTTTTAAATATTGTACTTCATTACAAAATAATTTGTTTTTGTTTTCATTACCTCAAAAGTTTAAAATTTCAGATATGTACCCTTTTTTCAATTTCTTATTCAATTTTGTTGAAAAGAAATAATAATAAATGCCGAAATCACATTATTTTTATAGTAATAGGTACATATATTACATTTTTCCACATATAGGAGTAGTTATTAAGTACTCATATATACCTATATATTATAACACTATTTTAGCTTGAAAATTTTGGATGGTAGTGTTCATTTACTTTTTATTATTTTTGAGAGTAATTTTACAAAATTCCTTTTTACTCTCTCGTTGATGGAAAGTGATAGGAAAGTAAATGAACAAAGCTATTGTAAAAATAAACAATGTACCTTCCATAAGATGGTTTAAATACTCTTACTAATTTATACATATGCAAAAGGTTTTATATTTAGCACTTGTTTGCGTATTTTTTTAGATAGCATATTTTATTATATCAAAAACAAATATTTTTTCAGAGTTAGCACATATTGCTCAAGCAATGGTTCTATTAATTGAAAAAATTTGTATTGATGAGAACGTAGTCTTATTTGACAGTTGTTTAAAAGAAGCAATAAAGCGATGTACATTTAAAAAAACGGTTAATGAATATAATAAGGTGAATAAGTGATTTAATGTCGAATTACAAGTACTGAAAAGAGAAAAAATAATTAAATATTTACAAGCTAAATCAATGAACACAGTTCAAGCCTGGTCAAACTACAAAATAATAAGAAACCAATATAAAGTACAAATTGAAAACAAAAAGAACAATTATATAAATAATAAAATCAATGGCGCAGTTGATCAAAAGCAAATATGGAGACAAATAAAGACCTAGTACTTAATAAAAATCAAAACATTATAAAATCTGTGATATTTGATCAAGTTGAATATAATGACAGCTATGAAATAGCTAATAAATTTAACACGTTTTTTGTGGATAACATTAGAGTTATAAGAAACTCAAATGATGATGTGCAATATATAAACCAAATAAGGTTCAATATGACCAATATGTTTTAATTTCATGCAATAGACATTTTAGAACTTAAGAATATAATAAAAGATATGAAAAACAAAGCAGACTATGAAAAAATATCAAATAAACTTATTCTTGATAATTGGAATGTGGCGGGCAATATAATATTAAAAATAATAAATAAGTCGCTAGACAGGGGTTTTTCCTGAAAATTGGAAAGAAACAATGGTAACACCAATTGAAAAAGTGGCAAAAACCAAAAAATGTTAAGAGTATAGGCCAGTTAATACATTAAAAACATGTGGAAAAAGTGGTGAAAGACCAGCTGGAAAAATATATTGATTTACATATGCTGTACAAATATCAGTCAGGATTCCGTAAAAAATACTCTTGTGAGACAACGGTAAATTATGTCATAAGTAAGTGGAAAGGTATAGGAAATACTAAGAAAGTGATGGCAATATTTCTCGATTTCAAGAGAGCGTTCGAAACAATCGACCGGCGAATAATGCTCAGAAAGCTATATATGTATGGTATAAGAGGGAAAGAGTTAGAATGGTTCCAGTCCTACCTGCAAAATAGAAAGCAAACAACAAAAGTAAATAGTTCGTTGTCAGAAGAAATAATAAATGATTTTGGTGTACCACAAGGTTCCATATTAGGTGCCCTGCTATTTATAATATACATCAATGACATGCCAAATATTTTGGAGAGATGTGAGATGGCTATTTATGCAGACGATACACTTGTATTTACTTCTGCCGATAATGATAAAAAATGTCGAGCAAATATGAACCATGGCATAAATAAAATAAACAACTGGTTAAAAATGAGCAAACTAAAACTAAATGAAAATAAAACAAAAATAATAGAAATAAACATAAATACCGATGATTCATTTAAAATGAAAACACAGTAATAGAAAAAGTTGAGCATATAAAATATCTCGGATTTATAATAGACAAAAAACTAAAGTTTAATGAACATATAGACTATACATGTAAAAAAACTGGTAAAAAATCGGTTTCCACCGCGATAAATATATATAACACAATAATTAAGCCCCATTTTGAAATGCAAATATTACAAAATAAAGCAATGAGAACAATTTTAAAATGTGACCGGTATACTCATAAAAATACAATGCTAGATAATCTTAAATGGATGAATATAAAACAAAGACTAGAATTCAACACTCTAAAATTTATTAGAAAAATTAAACGAGGGGATGCGCCGGAATATCTATGTGAACAAATAAAATATGTGGGTGAGAGCCAACCATACGGACTTAGAAGTACCGATGATTTTCGTATCCAGAGGGTTACCACAACGCTAATGAAAATGAAATGAAATGATACTGTTTTTGTAAAAAAATGTGTTAACTTTTTGCGATTTAATGTAAATTCATAAAAATCTAAATTATTGTATATACCTATATATGTAGAAAAGTTAAAGTATTTTTAATGCTAATAATAAATAAAATAAATAAATAAAAAAATAAAAATATTTCGAATGTTTCGAATTGTCCAAAAGGTATATGACTACGGATATCATTTAAACATTGCAAACAACTATTTCTTGCTTCTATGATCAGTTTTCTGCCTTTAGTTTTTATAAATTGTGCACAGTACGCAGGGTTTTGGGGTTTAAGTTCGACAATTTGAGAAAAGTTAATAGCATATCTGATGAATAAATTGATATAATATTACAACCGGTTGTCTAATTTGAACGAATGGTAACTCAAATGAAAGACTAGTTCTTCTGCTTTAAAAAACTTTCTAAAAGTATACTATCTTCATTCAAAAACTTTGCGAAACTTTGGCGAAGTCTGAAACAAACTTTATTGTGCATGCTTAAAAATAGTCATATCTTTAAAACTCGCCGTTCGATATCTTAATTATTAGTATATTTGAATTCAGCATCTTCCATTATATAAATAATTTAGTCAAATACTAAAATGTTGCCAAATTTCATTGGAGTTAGCATTTATTTTCTCTAAAAAATATATACTTTAAGATAGCATTATTACAAAAATGTATGTAAAAGTCGCACAACTTAAATTTTTGCTCTGAAATTTTCACCAAACTTTGAGAACACGTTAATACACCATAAAAAATTCGTTTTCTCAAAAATTTGACTTGACAGATTTTGAATATAGGCTCTCGATATAAATAGTCCACCAATATTGATGAAACATATATGGTTTAAGTGGTATTTTCCTCTAGATATCTATATACCCGGTTACAAATAAGCCCGGTTACGATAATGGCTTATAAATAAGCACGGCTAGGATCCCACCCGGTGGTCGATATTTGACCACCAGGTGGTGCAAGTAATAAGCTAAAGCTTATCATATCTTTTTGAAAAGGCGTGATGAGTCTCAAGCGATTTTGAGAATAAAATTGTGTGGTAATTTATTTATTACCCATGGTAACAAAATGGACATTCTGGTTTGGTGCACCGAAAACTATACATAATTGATAAGACATATATGGGGCATACCATTTTCAAAACAACCTTCAATTTTTTTGTCAGCTCTAGTTTTAAAATATCACGGTTTTTATTTTTTTTGGTCATTCGATATTTTTTTTGTTTCTTCGCCTAATTTTTCCAAACTGGACTTTAAAATGCAATAAGACTTTTTAGATTATTAATCTACACAAAGTTATTTTTTAAATATAATTTTGTTGATGTAAGTTCCAGGATATTTTTGTGAAACTGCAAGGATATTGAATATTAACTATTTTCAGTTTTATACTTAGAAATCTTACATTTGATTAAAATTTTAACCTACATATTTTTACCATGCACATACATAATATGTACTACAATAAACACATTTTTATGAAATAATTTAGAATATATTTTAAATGTCCAGAAAAAAGAATAAAATAAGACAAAATTAAGCACTAAATGGTTTAATACAAAAGCACCTGCGGTTTTATACTCAAATGAAAGATTTTTTTGTACAGATTAGTAATTTGTTAAAAAAAAACAAACGCGAAAGAAAGATATTTACTCCAAAAAATGGGGTATATCACGTTAGTATAAAATTCGCGATATTTGAAAAACTGCAAACGAGGAATTTTTTTTGCTGTATTTGGACTCAGAATACCAATGAATATTAAAAAATAAGAAGAATAATATAATTACTTAAAAAGGGATATTTACACATTTTTATCTTTAGGATGTGGAAAATAAACTCAAATTTTGAGCTAATTTCTATATAATTCGCTACATATTGAACTAATTTCTTATTTTAATTAAAATTTTTGATCACTGTAACGTCTTGTGCATGGTTTTTAATTTTTTTGTGGGAATTTTTGTGATACATAATTTTATTAGTGTTAAAACTAGGGACGTAACCGATACCGATATATCGGCGATACTTCAGATTTTTCGATACATCGGTATCAGCGATATTTTACTGTCGATACGACTATACTTTTTAGATTTTTTCAGTTTATTTTTTTTTTAACAAATAATTTATTTTTTTTTAATTTTACCATGAATTAAATTCAATTCGTTGTTTTTTACCTTATTAATATCAATTTTAAATATTAATAATATTTTACGCTATTTTGTAAAAAACATAATTTATTTCTTGTTAATTTTACCATGAATTCGAATTCAATTCGTTATTTTTTAAATCTTATTCCCAGAAAAAAGACACTCCAATGAAGTGATGAAAATATAGAATTCGCGATCCGCAAGTATTGCAAATTTGGATAATTTCTAATTAGTTTTACATATCCTTATCATTGCAAGAAGTTCTGTTTTTCGATTTAAAATCACCGAATTGGAAGCGAAGTTAGGAAAAATTTCTTTTTCGGTGTTCTATAATGACTGTTCCTCAAGGAAAAATTACCCATTTTCTTTTTATTCGAATTTAAGCGCAAAACTGTGTTTTCATGTAAATTTAAATCTTATTTGTAAAAATATTTTATGTTTATTAAGAGTTTATTTGACAACTTTCTATACAATTATTGTCAAATAAGCATTTAAAAAACATAATATATTTTTTTAAATAAGGCAGATAAACTTTTAGAAGAATTTTAACAATTAAGCTATTAAGTTATTTAGAAAAATATTAGTTGATAAATGTACTTTAAAAATCGATTTTTTGAAAAAGCATTTCGAGGAATTTTTTAAAGTTATACAGGAATTACAAATTTTTATATAACTTATGTGTTGTTTCCACAATCCAAACAAGCACTGCTTGTCTAAAATTTATATGAAAAGCACTCAGTTTTTTGAGTGATTTCCATACAAATTTTAGACAAGCAGTGCTTGTTTGAATTGTGGAAACAGCACATTAATGTGTTGTTTCCACAATGCAAACAAGCACTGCTTGTCTAAAATTTATATGAAAAGCACTCAGTTTTTTGAGTGATTTCCATACAAATTTTAGACAAGCAGTGCTTGTTTGAATTGTGGAAACAGCACATTAATGTGTTGTTTCCACAATGCAAACAAGCACTGCTTGTCTAAAATTTATATGAAAAGCACTCAGTTTTTTTCGTGTTACTTCCCTAGTTAAAACCAAAAAAGCTATATTTCAACATCCTTGGAAGATCAGATATCTCGAAACAGCCAACGGAATTATTATACTCAAGAGAAACATATGTTTGCGTATACTATTTTCTTACCAAAAAAAGTTTTCTTAAGCTGTAGCACTTAAAATTTAGATGAAAAACAACAACAAATTAATTACATTATCTTATATATAAATAGGCCACACGATTGTTAAAACGTCAAAAACCTGCTGTCAAAATCCTAAGTCTAATGTGTTGTTTTTGCACAATGCAAACAAGTATTGCTTGTCTAAAATTTATATGAAAAGCACTAAATTTTTTGAGCAATTCATACAAATTGTTTACTCAATTGTTTCCACAATGCAAACAAGCACTGCTTGTCTAAAATTTATATGAAAATCACTGTTTTTTGAATGTTTTCCATACAAATTTTTACTCAAGTCGCTTGTTTGCATTGTAGAAACAACACATATGACTTGTTTCCACAGTGACTTGAGTAAAAATGTTTTATGGAAATCGCTCAAAAAACTGAGTGCTTTTCATACACATTTTAGACAAGCAATGCTTGTTTGCATTGTGGAAACAATACATACCCAGCAAAAAAAGTCGGAACTAGTTCCAAAGATTTACCATTTTCATAACAGGTACTGAATTTAATATTCTAACGTGTTGTTTCCACAATGCAAACAAGCACTGCTTGTCTAAAATTTTTATGAAAAGCACTCAGTTTTTTTTTAGTGATTTCCATACAAATTTTAGACAAGCAGTGCTTGTTTGCATTGTGGAAATAGCACATAAGGCTGTATGATTGTGTGTAAAAAGGAATTGTTGTAAGATTTTTTAAATCGCAACAAATCTCCCATTTACCTATTATGTGAACTTAAAGGAGACGTGCAAAATTGAGTGTTTTAAAACTTTCTTTCGAAGACAGAAGTAGGCAAGAGAGATACATATATAACATGCCAGTGTATATTTAAACTTGTCCTAAATAAATGCTTATGCCATTGTTTCACAATATTTTTTAGTTTGCATTTAAAATTTTTGCATTAGCTCTCTTCAAAATGTTTGGGGAAAAAACTCGCAAGAATTTCTCCCTCTCTCTCATATTTAGAGTTGTGTCACCGACCAACCAGACACGACAATTGTGACAGTTAAAAATTGCCCAAATCACTTTTTGAGTGCATCCGTTTGAGAAAGAGTTGTCTCTTTCAATTATATGTTCTTGTTTCATTTTATTCGAATAAAAGTATTACAAATATTACGTATGTATGCAAAAAACAAAACAAAATTGAACACCAATACGTTCTTATTTCTCTTTTGAACGCCAGTGTGTCAAGAGTGAGTAGGCAATAGATTGCTGTTCGTGTCGCGTCTGGTTGGTCGGTGGTTGTGTCGTTCCGGAACGACCTAGTTCCATGGAACCATTCACTAAATGGAACGGTACGGACCGATCAAAACGTTTTCCTCGTCCCGCAGTTGCAAACCGGCTTGAGGTATAATTAATTTGCTTTGACAAACGTTCAACACAACACATTTGCTTCGTTCACTTATTTGTGTACACTTTTTTGTATAGAGAATGATTTATTTATTTATGTTTATGATAGATTTTATTATTTTCAACAATATATTGCTTGCTGTGGGCTATTGTTTTTTTACAAGTATTTTACGAAAACAGAAGTATTTTATTGTTATTAGGAGCGACAGAGACATTCTCTCGTTACTCGTTCATTCATTGTTCAAACAAAAAAACTGGAATGATGAACGAAAGGAACGACCTAGTTCCTTTAGTCTTTCGGATCAGTCGGAACGATTCCACAAAAGGAACGATTTTGCCCAACTCGACTCATATTTAGAATACCTACTATTTTTCCCCTGGAGTTTTTTTCCCCGAGGAATTGTAATGCATAATACGAGGAAAGGAGAAAATTTTCCGCGGCAGATTTTGTTTCGAATAGGGGAACAGGGAATAAGGAAAAAAGTCTCCCAGGGAATTGTTATTCATAATTGGCTGATTGTGTATGCATTTTCCTACAATCTTCACAACAATGGGGTAGCGAAGCACACCGGGTGGGTCTAGTGTTATCATATTTTTGAACTTGTGCATCATCGTGCAGTATGAGTGTAAATGAATAAAATTTCAACCGTAAGTCGCCACGGGAAGGCGTGGTGCCAAGGGAGCGAAATTTTTCGAGTCATTTTGGCATCGACCCTCAAATTTGTGAGGCCCCCATTTGAGAACCATTGCTCCAACTTGTATGCTTTTTGAAATATATAAATCCACTACTAACCTGTATAGAGGCAAATCTTGTGCGCGCATTATCTAAATGAGATTTATAAATATCTTCAGGTGTTTTAGGTTCCATAATATCTAATTCCCGCGCTAAATTCAAAAAGTGTTTATTCAAATTGGCGTTTGACATAATCTCCATAAGATCATCATAGTCGGGAAATGATTCATCTAATTCCAAGCAAACTTGTTGTCTAGCCAACATAAAAGCCAATTGTTTTTGTATGGCTGAATCTTTCGTTTCCTTAAAAATTTCAGTTATCTTATCCATATCGTTCAGCATCAAAGCAATACGCATAGCCTGAGTGTACTGACTAAATTTTCGTGATAACTGCAATGCAGTCTCTAAAATTATGGTATTATCTGGTTCTGGTACATACGGATAACAGGATTGTAGATACAAACAAACTCTAGGATACGCAGACTCGTCTACATACTCTTTTAACAAATGCAAATGATCAATTTCGATGAGTAAATCACAGGCATCTGCTTCTGCATTGTGTTCCATATTGTAAGGAATAATCTGTTTGACCAATTCTATAAGTTGGGTCTGAAATTCTCCAGATGTATCTAAGTAATGGGCGGCAATCTCGCCCGATAAATGGCGAACGTATTCGTGGCCCCATTCTCCAATTTTCTGTGTGCGATCACACAAGAAGCGGTATGCCAAGCAGTCTTTTCCACTTCCCATTGTCATCGATAACACAGAAATTATATCGGCGCATAGGTGACGAGTCTTCTCATCAGGCATTTGTTTATATAAAGTTTTCATAGTCTCATAATGAGGTCTCATAAACTTTAGTGGTTTTGGTACTGATGTCATTGACGTAGTAGAGGCTCTTATCAATTTTGCCATCATTTCCAAAGCTGGTAGATACAAGTTTACATCGGGTTCTTGAAGACGTTGAACCAGCATGTCTAATTCCTCCTGCAATTGTTGATCTTCATCAGACAATTCCTGCTCTTTTTCTTCCTTATCCTTACCATCTTTGATAATAGTTTCTTTCGGATCTTGATCCTTTTCGTTTGCTGTAGCGGCAAGTTTCTTCTCGGTTTTTGAGGTTTCGCTTGGCATTTTGCTTATGTTCTTGAAAAACAATTTTAAAAATATTTTATACAGTTAGCATTTAACTTCTTGAATTTTCGATTTAATCATCGTCATTTACCTTTAGTTTTCTTGAAAATAATTAAAATTGATATCCTTCAATCCAACAATTACAGTGCGTTTTTCGTTTGTCATTTACCGAAGTGCTGCCATCTCAAAATTACAGTGTCATCTCAACATTACACTCGCAGTGTGGCCATATCTAAAAATATTTTGCAGCTAAGTCGGGTCAAAAATAATGCTAAAAATGTTAAGACAAAATTTAAAAAGCTTAAAAATAATGCAAAATTTTTTAAGTGCTTTTTTAACTAGTATTTCTACAGAGCGCGTTTCTTTTCCATAATATACCTCTATTTTCTAGCATATATATGATTATATTTGAGTAAAACATAAATAATTCGAAATCAATAATATATAAATGTCTATTATCGGATCATTTTTGTTATTTAATATTTACAACAATGAAAGTTTGAAAATTCCGACCATTTTCATTACGCATGAAATACAGAACAGGGCTGCATTTAATAGAATGATATTGGCTAATTTTCAACACAAGAATTCAAGTCTAGTCTATTTTATTTTTTTTTTTTTGTTGCTTTTTTACTGTAGTGAAATTCGGAATGCATATATAATCTATTCTTAGTATCTCATCCATAAGCGCATCATCCTTATTTAAAAGAATTAGGTTTTTTCTTCATATATATATGTCTAATATAGGGTGTTTTTTTTAGAGGTATAGAACTTCGAATTGAAATAAAACACAAGAAAATCGTTTTAATGTCCATCAATTTGGCTTTATTGGAAGGATAATTTTATGCCATTAATGTTTAAATATGATTTCGGGCATATGGCCGCCGCGGCTGGCTCGAATAAAGCCAATTCTACAGGTCCAATTTTCAACCACTTTTTCGAGCATATGGGGCCGTATGTTGGCAATAACGCCACGAATGTTGGCTTCCAAGTCCCCTAACGTTTCTGGTTTGTTGGCGTAGACGAGCGACTTCACATATCCCCAAAGAAAATAATCCAATGGTGTCAAATCACACGATCTTGGTGGCCAATTGACAGGTCCATTCCGCGAAATTATGCGCTCATCGAATGTTTCCTTCAATAAATCGATTGTGACGTGCGCTGTGTGGCATGTAGCGCCGTCTTGTTGAACCACAACTCATCCACATTCATGCCATCCAATTCGGGACCAAAATAGTCGGTTATCATGGCTCTACACCGGTCTCCATTAACGGTAACTGACTCTCCAGCATTATTTCGGAAGAAGTATGGCCCAATGACTCCACCAGCCCATAGAGCACACCAAACAGTCAGTTTTTGTGGATGTAATGGCGTCTCAAGGGTCTCATGTGGATTCTCTTCACTCCAAATGCGGCAATTTTGCTTGTTGACGTAGCCATTCAACCAAAAATGAGCCTCATCACTGAACAAAATTTTGCGATTTTGCTTGCGGTAAACTTCGCGAACTGAACCATTATTTTCGAAATAAATTTGCACGATTTGCAAGCGTTGTTCTTTTGTCAACCTGTTCATGATGAAATGGCAAACCAAACTAAATATTAATCACTTGACAGCTGACAAAATGGCCGCCAGTTAAAAAAGTGATGCCAACTTAAAGTTCTATACCTCAATAAAAAACACCCAATACAAAAAGCGTATCTTTCTGTTGCAATAACCACTAAAATATAAAGAATTTTCTATATTCTTAAGTGTCCTGAAAACTCATTTTAGTTTCATTATTTTTTCACAGCAACGAGTTCAAATTGATATTTGAATATCTGAGGTTTTGTAATGATAGCTAACGAATTATTTGATATGAAAAACTTATAAACCATAATGAAACAGACATAGCTTTTGTGCCTTTTAAAATATCAATTTTTAAACAATAGACTAAATTTACACGATTAAATTTTCAATGCGTTTTTGTCAATTCTCTTTTAAAGATGCAATTCAATGCGACAGCTATACAATACAAAAGTGACAACGATTGAAATGTGTACAAAAATTTCATAAAATTAAAATTTCATTTTTCCTACCCCGGTTGCCTCTCTACAGAATCTTGAAGTACATATAAGCGTTTATATGAAATAAAATTTGTCCACATCGATCTGTAGATGGATCGTTTATAAGTCAACAAACGTATAGCAAGTACGATCGAATTGATAACCTCCTCCGTTTTTTAAGTCAGTTATATACTTGTATATACGTGCATACATATATATCCAGGGACACATTGTCGAAACCCTGCAAACAATTGAAAAATATCCTCTTAGGCAATGAAATGAAAATGATATGCATTTTACAGGATCTTCTTTTTTTGCTATGGGACAGTTAACAAACTTTATAGTGCGTTTCCATATACGCGTTTTTGGCCGAAATATGAGTTTTGCGCAAAATACGTGTTTTCCTATATGTTTTCCCATACAATTGTCATGTGAGCAAAACACCTCAAACAGCGTGTTTTGCTCCAAATTATGTCGAAATTTGTCTATGCAACACTGTGTTGCTTCTATGATTACAAATGCAACTTTAGGTCATCCATTTACTGTGATTGACAAATGCGAAAAAAGTGACACGTTCTGCGGCCACATAAGGAAACAAATATGGCGCGCGCTTTATTTTCGAAGAAGAATGTAAAAAAAACAATAAAAATGTCAAACTTATTACGAAAATTCGAACTTAAAAACACAGCATAATGGAAACGTTTCGACATATTTTGCTCAAAACGGCCTGTTTTGCTCATAATGAAAACGTACTATTAAAAACTAAATTCAGACATGTTTCATTATTGCAAAAATATTATGAAATTATTAAAAAACTATAATAAATTAATATTATTTGTTTAATAAAACATTATTTAGAATAAAATATAGTAATCATGTAACAGCAAATATATTGAAAAATCGCTTAATTTAGGTGACATAAATAGTTTTCTGTATCACTCCAAGTATATATTTCGATATAGGTCAAAATTAGAGAATTCTTCGGGCCAGGGACCACATGTAGATTGAAGCAGACGTTGTTACCTTTAATTTGGTATATAGTTTAGAAGAACAAAGTTAGTTTAGTAGAACAAAGCTTCAAAAAGAAAAAAATTGTTTTATATTACTCAAGTATTATATCCGGTATAGGTCAAAATTAAAAATTCTTTGAGACCAGGCTGTTACCTTTAATTTGGTATATAGTTTATATTGCTGGAACGTTTTTTGTAGAACAAAGTTTCAAAAAGAAAAAAATATTTTTATTTCGCTCAAGTACTATTTCCGGTATAGGTCCCCACAACGATTGAAGCGGGACCCCATAACGATTGAAGCGGACGTTGTTACCTTTAATTTGGTATATAGTTTATATTGTTGGAACGTTTTTTGTAGAACAAATTTTCAAAAAGAAAGAAATAGTTTTATAATTTTATTTCTCTAAGTACTATTTCCGGTATAGGTCAATATTAGAGAATTCTTCAAACCCGGGACCACATCTAGATTGAAGCATACGTTGTTACCTTTATTTTGGTATATAGTTTATATTGCTGGAACGTTTTTTGTAGAACAAAGTTTCAAAAAGAAAAAAATTGTTTTATATTGGAAAAACCCACTTTTCTCGGGAACGGCTCTGCAGATTTTTTGTACGATTGGCGCATTTTGTCCATTGTCTATTTTCATGTTCCTGCTTATAAATTAGCGGTCGGAACTACTCTGCTCCTAAGAAAAATCCAGCAACGATTTTATTCCCGAAATCGAAACCACATAATGTGAAAATACCCACAAATTTCCCCCGGTTTTTTAATTCCCAAAATCGACGCTATCGATTTTTTTGGCCATTTTGGAAAAACCCACTTTTCTGGGGAACGGTTCCGCAGATTTTTTGCACGATTGGTGCATTTTGTCTATTAAAGTATCTATTTCAATTTTCCTTTTATAAATGAGCGGTCGGAACTACTCTGCTTCTGGGAAAAATCCAGCAACGATTTTTTTGCTATTTCGGAAAACCCCACTTTTCTCGGGAACGGCACTGCAGATTTTTTGCACGATTGACGCATTTTGTCCACTTAAGTGTCTATTTTCATGTTCCTTTTATAAATGGGCGGTCGGAACTATTCCGCTCCTGGGAAAAATCCAGCAACGATTTTTTTGGCCATTTAGGAAAAACCCACTTCTCGGGAGCGGATCTGCAGATTTTTTGCACGATAGGCGCATTTTGTCCATTAAAGTGTCTATTTTCATGTTCCTTTTATAAATTGGCGGTCTGAACTACTCTGCTCCTGGGAAAAACCCAGCAACGATTTTTTTTACCATTTTAGAAGACCCACTTTTCCCGGGAACGGCTCGGCAGATTGTTTGCATGATTGGCGCATTTTGTACATTAAAGTGTATATTTTTATGTTCCTTTTATAAATGGGCGATCAGAACTACTCTGCTCCTGGGAAAAACCTAGCAACGATTTTTATTCTCGAAATCGAAGCCACATATATGTGAAAATACCCATAAATTTCCCCCGTTTTTTTATTACCAAAATAATCATAATTTCTTCAACGCTATCTTGGCACACGTGAAAACAAATGAGCAAAAAATAATCAGCTGATCTGTCGAGTCCACCTGTTATGAATCACCTTGACTATTTAGAAAAAATTATTTCTGGCATTTATTGGAGCAGCATCTGCTTAAAAATTTTTTAAAACCCATTAGAATTGTCAATTGAAGTTAAAAAAAATGGATAAAAGTAGTGCTGCGTTAGTTAAGAAACTACAATCAGAATTAGAGGCTTACCAAAATTTACAGAAAAGTATGTAATTCATAAATAAAAGAACGTCCCGTCCCATCAACCAAAATTTTTTTCTTTTTAGCGTGTGTAAAATTAGTTAAACAGCGAACATTATTGGAAAGCCAATTGAATGAAAACAAATGCGTGTTGGATGAATTGAACATATTAGGTCCCGACAATAAAGTTTACAAATTGTATGGCCCTGTTTTGGTTAAACAAGAACTGGAAGAATCGAGACAAAATGTGGGCAAACGCATTGAGTATATATCAAAAGAACTTAAAAGTTCTTCCGACACTTTGGAAAATGTTGAAAAAGATATGACTAAACATCGTGAGGCTGTGCAGAAGTTGCAACAACAATACCAAATTGCTGTCGCTAAAAACTAAGCGGACGAAACGTAGTTTTAAGGTTCTGTTAATGCTAAAACTTATTAAATCATAAAATTTACATACCCACAATTTTGAGAATAAATCGGTGTTTTTTTAGATTTTGCAACTCATCCTGGTATGTGATGGGAATTGGTCGATTTAAATCCGCCCCGATTTCGGAAACAAGTTGTACTGAAAGGTGACTTAAAACATATTAACCCTTATTTCGTAACTGTTTGTCGACGGCTCGTCAAGACAATACCAAAAAATTGGTACATTTCTACTCGTGATCGACAACACTACTATTACTGACAGCCACTTACTAATCTAAGGCATAGAAAATAGGAAGAGGCTGTTAATAGTAGTAAATTTTTGTCGACAGCGAGTAGACAAGTGCCAATTTTTTGGTATTCCCCCCTATTATGAATGGCATCGTCGACGTCACATGAATACGACAGCAAAAAATTGTCACTTATCTACTCGATGCCGACAACAATTGACTACTACTGACAGTATCTTACTATTTTTTAAGGCTTACAAAATTTAACGAGTATGTTAGTATTAGTCAATTGTGGTCGATAAAGAGTGGATAAGTGAAAATCTTTTGCTGTCGTGTTTCATAATAGGGGGGATTGTCTTACGTGACGTCGACAGAGAGTTACGGAATAAGGGGGATTACCTCGTTTATAGCACTGCGTCTTAACGAGACATTAACTTTGATATAATATGAGAAAGAATGTCGGCAGAACAAGAAAACTAAAGTATCACAATTTCTCTATGTCATACAATTGGGCAACGTATTTTTAATTTTGTTATGAGACTTCATTTGCTACAAATGCTCATTGGGTTAAAATGGAATATTCTTCAGTGTTAGTTGTTTTATTTATGACCATACAAATTTTACTTAAAAATTTACGTTTCCGAAGTTACCCAATCCTAACCGAAAGCTTTTTTCAATACAAATTTTGTATTGAAAAGAGCTTTCAGTTAAGTTTGTGTAACTTTATGCACGTACGGGAACAGAAAGAATCAGCCTGTTCCGTTAGTGCACAAACTTACCGAAACGCTTTTTTAACCTTAGATTGGTATACATTCGTCGAAACGACGAACACTGTTTTTGTTTTTGCGTCCTCTTGTCGGCTTAAATTTACTTTAGCTACACTCCTCCAAATACAATAAAAATTTTCCTATCTGATAGATTATTTAATTCTAAGAAAAAAAAGTATAGTGCAAAAATCGTCGGAAACGCATATTTTCGGAGTTACGGACCTACAACGTTTTACCGATCTTAGGATTTACTTGCAAAACTTTTAATTCAGAGTATCGATATGAGTATCATATGAAAGCTTTTCAACATTAAATGATGAAAAACATATTTAAAAATAAATTAACCCATTTAGGACCGGTATTTTTCATTTTTTTTTTCAAATTAAGTGTACTACTTACTAATATGAAAGTTTACCAAACAAAAAAAGAACAGGGCAGAAAATCTTTACACAGCGAAGCCACTATTCGACATAAATAGAGGAAAAAACCCTTAAGCCCAGCCGAAGGCCTGCTGCGCAATAACTCTTTACTCAGCGATGCCACTATAAAACATACATAGAGGAGAAAACCCTTAAGTCCAAGGCCGGATATGCATAAACTCTTTAGTAACAATAAAACCAAATTATTTAACTTTTAATATCGGTCTTGAATGGGCTAATTTTTTTTTTAATTTGTATGTTTTTCATCGAATAATTCTAACAAGCTTTCATATGATACCCATATTGCTACACAGAATTAAATTTTCTATCAGATAGGAAATTTTCATTTTATTTGGAGGAGTGTAGCTAAAGTAAATTTGTTCCATCCTTTTTTCATCTGTGAAAAAAAGTTTGAGTTTTTTCAAATTTTTTTTCTTCTCATGTGTGATTTTGTTGACATCAAGGCAAATTCATACCAAGGCGAATTTTAACTTCAATTTTGTTAAAAAGAAATAGCCACAAAAATAGCCAACAAATTTATTTATCGCCATGTCGCCAAATCCAAAATTTAGGCTCCAAACAAGTTGAAAAATCGCCACGTTTGGCGAGAAATCGCCATATCTAACAACCCTGAACACAATTACGTAAGAGATAGACAATGAGAGAAAATGCAGATAGAACTAAAGAAATATATCATTCTCGTTGTTTTTGTTTTACACATTGAAAAATACAAAACAAAACGAAAGCAAAGGTTCCATTTAGTTTATTTTCCTACTCTGGTACTCGAACGGACATAATGTGAGCTATTTTAGATTAGAAAGCCCCCGTCCAGATTGCAATTTTTGTTGCTGGAATTGTTTTTAAATTCTGCTGCAGAATGGCATTAGTGTCTACATTATGAAATTCTAGTTTTACAATTTTCTTAGGCTCAATTTAGACCATGCATGCATAAAATTAATGCATTTTTTGGTGCACGAGCGGGGTAGAGAAGAAAACGGGGCATAAAAAACGGCACGATTTCTGTTTTCCATGCATTTTTTTATATTCCTCTTTAGCTCGATTTGAATTTTCTCTCATTTTCTCTCTCTATGTGATTGTGTTATGATTTTTGTTGTTATGAATGAGTAAATAAACAAATTTTGAGAGAAATTTATAAAAAAGCATGAAAATAAATTTCATCGTATAAATGCAAGAGGTTTTTAGAAGATGTTTTCAAAGATAAATTGAAAAAATGTATGCATAAAAATTCCTCATCTAAATTCGGCCAAAGAAGAATATAAAAAAATGCATGGAAAACAGAAATCGTGCCGTTTTTTATGCCCCGTTTTCTTCTCTAACTCGCTCGTCCACCAAAAAAAATTCATGAATTTTATGCATGCATTTAATGCATGGTCTAAATTGAGCCTTTAGCTCGATTTGAAATTTCTCTCATTTTTTCTCTCTTATTTGAAATTGGGCCTTAGATGATGAATTTTTATGCATGAATTTTTTCAATTTATCTTTGAAAACATCTTCTAAAAACCTCTCGCATTTATACGATGAATTTTATTTTCATGCTTTTTTATAAATTTCTCTCAAAATTTGCTTTATTTACTCATTCATAACAACAAAAACCATAACACAATCACATAAGAGAGAGAAAATGAGAGAAAACTCAAATCGAGCTAAAGAAGAATGTAAGAAAATGCATGGAAAACAGAAATCGTGCCGTTTTTTATGCCCCGTTTTCTTCTCTACCCCGCTCGTCCACCAAAAAAAATGCATGAATTTTATGCATGCATTTAATGCATGGTCTAAATTGAGCCTAAATTGGGCCTTATACTAAATAAAATAAAACGTCAAATACACCTACAGCAAACTTCAAATTTACAGTGCGAGTTTCAAAGCAAAAGAGAATTGCAGAGCACATGAAACTGTGTACCCCTTCCCAATCTTCTCACCTCTCTCATCTATAAGCTTAAGTTTCTGCAACGAAAATTGCAAGTCTGGACGGGGACAAATTTGCCACAGATATATGTACAGAAAAGTGATGCATTTTCTGTATTAAACAATTGTTCTGATTTCATTAGAGAACAATTGGTACAATTTTAAAATCCTGGTAGGTTTTTTTATACAGCGTGTTCTTACACACACATGCACATGATATGTTATTTGTGAGATTTTGCATTAATTATAAAGATAAAAGTAAAAGATGAATGAAAATGAACTGTAATTAATTAATAAATACTATTTTCAATGTGAATTGTGGAAATATATGCATATTTAATTAGTTTTATTCATTACAAAATTAATTCGGGTAGATAGGCGCTGCAAAAGAAAATGATATTTAAAGGCACTGTGTAAGCGATCAGCAATATATTTCGGTTCGTGTCACTTCTGTGTATTTTGTGGTCGAGATCTCTGTCAGTCTTATTTATGTTTATAAAAAGTCCACGTGTTGTGTTCTTTGTTGAAATTGTGATTAGTTTATTTTACTAAAGTTTTTTATTTAATTTAAATATTATAAGAAATAACTCTGACGGTAAACGCGTATGTGTGTGTATGTTTTTTAATTCAATAATTTATATAATTCATCACTTGCAGCGCGTTCTTTTGATTTTTGTTTACAATAATTTTTGACATATACGACGACATTACACAAACAAAAACTTCTTTTTTTGTTGTATTTGTTGCCCTAGTAATGCCACCTATATTATTATTTCATATTGCCAGGTAAGCTCACTAATAAAACAAGTACAACATGTAACAAAAACCACAAGCATTTTGTTTTTGTAAAATCATTGTTCGTACTCAAACTCACAAAGCAAATAGTTTATTTTGACATCCGACCATAAAGAAAATGCTCCAAAAAAAAAGTTAACAGCTTTGTTTACAAGTTCACCTCTAGTCAATTCGCCTTGGTTGACATTAGCCGACATACTAGCCGCCGACGGTTTCACTTGTCTTCAACGGAAAAGCCGTTAGGAAGAGTATTAAAGAATAATATATGTGAACAGAAAGATAATGTATAAATATAATAAACTTTGTGTTTTCTTATATCTATGACTAGTTAGTACTTTTTTGGTTAGGTGTGACTTGTTAGTGCTAACCAATATTATGGGTAGGTGTGTCTAGTTAGTGCTAACCAATATTTTGGTTAGGTGTGACTAGTTAGAGTTAACCAATATCTTGGTTAGGTGTTACGAGTTAGTGCTAACCAATATTTAGGTAAGCATTGACTAATAAAAAGCAGCAGAGTAAGCAGTACAGATATATGTTATGTAGTCGGGGGAATTAATATAAACGGTAGTGTTCTTGTAGGGTCGCAAACCGACTCTTAAGTCCTAGTCCATACGTATCAACTTTTGCTGCTGCAACTTTTATTTTTTAGTGAGAGCGAGCGAGAGGAGAATAAATAAGGTATATGTTTCTATTTTATCAGTCTCACAAAAAAAAATTGCAGCAGCAAAAGTTGATTCGTATCATAGCATCTTGACGAGCAAATAATTTGTTATAACAATTGTTAGCACAAGAATTTGTCACATCTGGACCGCTGTTGTTACTGTTTTGTCATTGTTATGACAGCGTTGTTAAAACAATTGTTATAACAACGATGTCTTAACAACAAGCATTGTTTTCAATACGAAAAAGAGACAGCAAACAAAAGAAATTTACTATCTCTGCCGCACCACATTAAAATAAAATGACTAGGCCTAACAAAAACATTGTACGTACTCTCCATAACAAAGACCTTAACAAATTTTTGTTAACAGGTCTGCCGACGTTTTGTTCATTGTCATAACAAAAAATTTGCTCGTCACACCGCGTCTTCACGAGACATTAACTTTGATAGAACATGAGAGCGAACGTCGGCAGAACAAGAAAACTAAAATGTCGAAATTTCTCTTCATGTCATACAACAGGACAACGTATTTTTAATTTTGTTAAGAGATTTTATTTGCTACAAATACTCATTGGGTTAAAATGCAATATTTTTGCGTAATTAGTAGTTTTATTTATGATTTTTCAAACAAATTTTAATTAAAAACTCAATTAAACAATTTCAGATACACAAATTCACAGACATTTCATTAAAAATTTTCATTTTAGTTTATTTCAATAAACACAAACACAAAATTTATTTATTTTCATATATTTTGACATTTCATATCATAAGATTGTTGTGATAATATTTATTATAACAACGCTCTCATAATAATTATTATAACATTGCGATAACACTAATTTGAAGTCTACACATAACTGGGGGTCTCCACGAGCAATAAACTTGGAAATAATTATGTTCTCATCTGTCAAATTCTATTTCCAACATCAAATGTTCACGTGTGGACCGTAGAAACATTTATTTGCAAATAAATTGCGACATAATTGTTCAAACTTATGTTCAAGAAATAATGTTGAACATAAGCTGTCAAATTTTATCGGCATTTGTTGTTTGCGTGAATTAAAGAAAAGAAACTTGTAGCTGTGGTAAAAATACATTGTTTTTTAAATAAAATAAAGCAAATTAAGGTAAAATAGTTTTAAACAAAATTAAATAAACTAAAATAAAGACAAAAAACATCGATCCATTCACAGTGAATTTTTTCAATTTATGTCCAATACCACAATACGTGCTCTATAGCTCAGAACATAAGCCTGTACATGAACATATTTGTGCTGTTATTCTGCCGACGTTATTTCTTATGTTCGGAAATAAATATTGCGCGTGGAGACGTGCAGTAACAGAACTCTCTCTGCGATTGAATTTGACGCTTGCTAACAGAAAAGTATTTGATATTATGTCTCGTGAAGACGCTGTCATCAAGACGTAGTGTATGGACTGGGACTAACCGCCGACGATGATATTTTTGGGCAGCCGCCGCCGTCGACTAATCGTTATCGGCCTCGTTCCCTGAGTGCCACGCAATTCTTAACAGAATTTGTCATTTTGTTTTGTGAAAAAGAAAAATATTGTAAGAGTTGTGGTAAAAAAATAAGTATATTCTACTTTCCCAAAATACGTGTTATACTTTCAAGCTAAAAAATAAAGTGAAAGTCGACATATAAACAATTAGATACGAAAGAAAATGGGATCTAGCCAGAGTGTGGAAATACCCGGGGGAGGAACAGAAGGCTACCACGTATTAAAGGCAATGTTATTGAATTTTTTAATGTACATATTTAATATTTGATATTTTCCGTTTTCTAGGTTCAAGACAATTCTCCTGGACAAAAGGCAGGACTGGAAGCATTCTTTGACTTTATTATAGCCATAGCTGGCACCCGTTTGGATCAAGACAATGACATGTTAAAGGAACTTTTAAAGCAAAATGTAGATAAGCCAGTTAAGTTAGTGGTTTATTCAAGTAAAACTCAAACTGTTCGAGAACTAACCTTAACTCCCAACTCGTTGTGGGGTGGTCAAGGACTTTTAGGTGTAAGCATACGTTTTTGTTCGTTTGAAGGCGCTAATGAACATGTTTGGCATATTTTGGAAGTTCATCCAAACTCCCCGGCAGAGACTGCTGGCTTAAGAGCTTACTCTGATTATGTTATTGGTGCAGATGCTATTAGGCATGAAAATGACGATTTATTTACTTTGATTGAAACGCATGAACAGCAGCCATTAAAAATGTACGTGTACAACATCGATGATGATGCCTGTAGGGAAGTGACAATTAAACCAAATTCTCATTGGGGAGGTGATGGTGCCTTGGGTTGTGGTATTGGTTATGGTTACTTGCATCGTATACCAATACAAGCTGGTAATGCGTCTGTCGCAAAACCACTAACAGCTATTCCATCATCTACAAATATAGCTTCATCGAAAGCAACATCCGTATCAGCTCCTGTTGTTACAGCTTCGGCGCCAAGTACAGTTATTGCTCCTTCATTGCCATATGTTCCACCTCTAAGTAATACTTTTGCTTCTTCCACAACTGCTGCAGCACCTATCATTAATTCGATAGCACAACAGGATACTGCAGTAAATACCACGGCCCAAAGTGTTTTCAAAGCCTATTTTAATCCAGATGATAAACCACAATTAATGACACCAGATTTAACTATGGCCTTTAATGCGGATATTT
This sequence comes from Panzeria rudis, assembly GCA_956483635.1. NCBI lineage: Eukaryota > Metazoa > Arthropoda > Insecta > Diptera > Tachinidae > Panzeria > Panzeria rudis. The sequence continues at coordinate 31,623,649 of OY101451.1, read as the reverse complement.
CAAAACAGCCAGCTGAGCAATTGCGTTCGACTGAGGACATACAAAAAACCGCGTCACAAAACGAATATTCACTTACACAAATACAATCTTCTGAAGCCAGTTACGATTCCGTTGTAACATCGATTGCTACTACTTTACCACCACCTTCGAACATTTACATACCTGGTATTATAGAAACACCTAGCAATATTTCGGATATCCCTTCAACGCATCCATCATCTCAATTACCATATCCGCAAGCAACTGCTCCCCCGCCGCAGATGACTGCAAATCCAATTCCTATGTACTCCACCGGTATGCAACAATATATGTCATCTCCAGCGTCTCTATCATACCCGGCTGCACAAACTATACCAAGTTATCCACAAATGCAGCCATCAATGGGTGGCTTATATCCAACGCAAACTACGCCCGTGCCACCGCAGGTGGCAGCTCATCAACAACAGCAACAAACACAGCAGCCAGCAACATTGGTACCCGTTATGGCTCCATCGGCAGCATCTGCTCCCATAATGCCATCGCCATCAACTTCGTCTATAAATCCTTTTACTCCTTTACCAGCTACTTCATCGGCATTTAGTAATTAAGTTTTATGTTACAATATAATTTTTATTCATAAATTTGTTTATTTTTATTTACGTTAACGAATTGTATACTCCTCTTTCTTATCTAACCAAATCTCTCCCTATAATGACTATTAAGTGGGCTTTTTAAATTTAAGCTCTTTTTGTTTTCAAAGAAACATAATTTAGCAAAAACTGAGTGCGCAAGTTTTCTTGACAAAGTCAAAATAAAAAGTGTTTGAAATAGCTCAGATATTACTTATGTACATTAATTTTGTTTTTATTTCGGCCTTGTTGTTTAACAAGAAAATATAAATGGCTAAAAGCTAATAAAAATAAAAGATAATATTACACAGCAAAAAATAATGAGAAATCATCGGTCATGTTCTGTAAGCCGAATCCGGGTAAATTTCTCGTTTTTCCAAAAATAAATAAATGCCCCCATTGATGTATTTTAAATAATATATAGTAAATTGATTTCAGATACGATATTTTAAGCTCTAAAAAATAAAACACTATAAAAAAATCTGTAAAAATTTCGCTATTAGTGGATTCAATTTTTCTAAATCGAGCGTTTTTAAATCGACTCGATTTACAGAACAGCGAGGCGTGTGTATAAACGTGGGTTCAAGTGATGACGAACTGGTTCGAATTAGGTGAAACATGTATGATTTTTACATTAGCGTGTCATTGGATATCATGCGCTTACGTGCAAATTTAAATAAATTGATCTCCATTGAAATGAATGAATTGAACCAATGCAAGATACCTGATTCGATTATGATTTTTCATGTAAATATAAAAAAATTAAAAAAAATATTGCCGCAGCTGTGATACGGCTGGTCATCTTGTCGCGATGTGGAGGCTTAGGTACTTCGTATTGTGTAGGCCGCACTGCCGGGGGCAGCAGGTTTCAGGTTTTCGGGCTGCTGCTCCCGGTAGGGTCACCCATGCCAGATGGCCTAGCAATAGCACCGACTAAGAACCACCATCCCCCGGTCTGATAACGTCTTTTTCCCCGATGGGGCGGTTATCGGACCAGTCCGTTTCTCGGCCCCTGGGCCTGTCCAAATCCACCAGCGTCTGTCCCCATATTGGGCGGCTGGTGGTCTGCGTCTGATCCCAATGGGGCGGCAGTTATTAAACCTGGCATTAGGTATAAATGCAATCCCCCACTAAACATCAATGGAACCCAAAAACCATGCCCCACGTACCCGGTTCGGGGGTTCCCACGGTGCCAGCAGTAGGCCGTGGTGAATCGAATGTTACTGCTTTTCAGGCAAAGAGGGTGTCCACACCAGGCCCGATCAGTCTGCGAGCTACTGGTGGGGCGGGAATTCAGCGTGGTTCAGCAAAGCTGGTGAACCACCAAGAGGCAACACAGCCGAAAGGTGGTCGTCTTAAACCTAGCGGCGAGGTACCTCTGGACTTCAGGCCTAGTACCTCCAAAGCTGCTAAAGCCCTTGCCGGCAAACCGGCTAAAACCCCTTCTTCGGGTGCGGCGCGTTTGGACACGACCCTCTGTTTCCCATGTGTCAAATGTGAAGGAAAAGGCAGTGAAAGACTTTTCCTCCTGCCCCAGTACTTTGCCTCCCCCTGCCAAATCCGGCATCACCAAGACCCCTAGGCACAAAAACCCTTCCCGCACGGCTGCCACTACGAAGCGTTCCGCTTTAAGAAAAATTTCGGCCTTAGGCTCCATTCCGGCTGACCAGCTCACTAATGAGCAGGCAGTTTCCCTTGCTTGGGCTAAAGCCCACATGGCCTCGCTGCAGAAGAAACCTCCCCTCTGCACCGAACAGGTGCAGAGGCCCAAACGGCAACGATCAGAGGAGGAAAATGCAGCTGGGGCCAAATCTGACGGAACCAAACGTTCCACTCCTTTAGCGAGGTCACCAAAGGTTCCTATGGAGGATGTTCCCAAAAACCCTAGAGGCTTTGCCACCATACCCGCTGAACCATCGGCCCCAGAGGAGATCCTCAAGATCCTTAGGAGCTGCAACCCCGGGCTGCCTACCCATGACTGGAAGGTGGCCACGGTGTAAAATGGTGTGAGATTGGCCCTTTTTACGCAACATCGTCGATGTAATACAAACATATCGATATATTATATCGATATATTTGCAACAAATCCTCTTTGTAAAATGGGGACGGAAATTTTCCAATTGTCAAAAGCAATTAATGGATTTCATGAACACTTAATTCCGTGTTAGAACGGAAATTTTCCAATTGTTTTTCGTTCGACCCAAACACTGTTTTCATGAACTCAGTTAGTAGCTTTTGATGAGAAAGTGCTGCCAAACCAATCCGTGTTGGATTCTATGAACAGGCTGAATAAATACAACTCACTAAAAGGGATTTATTATTATTGCGTGACTACAAGAAAATCAAATAAAATATATCATTCTCCTTGGTGGATAGGAAGAGGGCTGGCGTGCTGCCTGGTTCGTGGCTGGTTTCTTTCATATTTTTTTTTAGCATATGCCCTATATATAAGATATATGTATATCTTTTTCCTTTTTGGCCATATCTCAGCCATTTAGTATAGTTTTTAGAAGTTCTATAATAAAAATCATCCAAATCGGCCCAGGATGATTTTTATTAGGTCTGTTCAATAACTGAAAGTTGTTACTAATTGTTACTAGTTGTTACTGGAAAATGTTCACGTACTCGAAAAACTAGCAACGAGAAAGTGAAAAAAGAGCATAAGTTGAGAGAAAAAAAATTTGTTGCAAGTTTTTGCTAGTAAAATTTTTACTAGCAGTAATTAGCCAACATCTGTTTAGATCTTCTGTTTACAAAATAAATGTTTGAAAAATTCATGAAAAAGTTAACTTTTTCTAATTTTAATGAATTATTAAGAAATTAATACTTTTTAAGAAGTCAAAAATATTAAATACGATAAGATTGGATATTTTTCTTTAATTTGACTGCAGTAGTGGCCGTTAAGAGTTAAAAACGCTTGAATTGGGTGACAGAAAATTTTCCACCTTAAGGCTAAATCATAAAGGTTACACTCGAAATATTATGTGAGTCAAACATAAGACAAAAACCTGGCAAGTTCCTGCAAAGAACAAATTCAACTAAATTAATTACTTTAATTAATAACTTTATTTCTACTGTTTACAGATATTTTAACTAAAAAATCCTTATGTATAAGCAGTTGTATTTTTATTTCTGCTATTTAAATACTTTACACACAAGGTTTTATTTACGGACAGTTAAAAAAGGTAACATTTTTTATCCTAATGGCGTTTTCTTTTCTAAAACAAAAGTGTACCATAAGTGTTACATTTGATTGGGCAACATTTTTAAATGCTCCACTGATTTGTAAGAAGTGTTGCATATTTGACGTTTACAAAAGAACACTTTATTTCAGAAACAATAACAAAACCAGCTGTTAATGTAGTGCTGCATTAATGCCCCTTTAATTAAAATGAGTGTTGAATATGTAACATTTTTTTTTCTTTTTAAGTGCAACATCATAAGAAAAGAACGCGTTACACTTTTAAAATAACGCATATTTTTCAGAAAATAACATAAAGAAATGTAAAAGGCAGAATAAATGCAGCATATTACTCAGAAAAGAAAACGCCATAAGTTGTGTTCATGTACTTTAAAATGATAAAATTTTCATATATTTTTTACGATATGTCTAACTTTTCATACAAAGTACTAACAGCTAATGTAAAGTTTTTTGGGTGTACAAACTGTTTATTGTGTTAATTGCACATTTTTGCCAGTAAAGCGTTCATTTACTTTTTCATATCTGGGAGAGTAATTTTACAAATTTCTGCTTTACTCTCCCGTTGCTAGTTTCTGCTAGGAAAGTAAATGAAGAGACCTATTATAGTACTTCTAAAAACTGGATAATACTTCTGTGAACCTTAATGAAATATTTACATTGGCCATTTGTCTTGGGCAAAACAATTTAGCAAAGAATTCCTTTTATTTTAGTAAAAACTTTTTGCGAATTTTCTTGTAAAAGTGTTTTGCACATTATTGTACATTTGAAAGTTGTTTATTGTAGGTACATATTACCCTGATGGAATACAAGATGAACGAACTTGAAGTTATTGGAATATGTATAACGAAACCATAGTTACCAAAATTATTTTATTGACAAATTATATATAAAATATATTCTGTATTGAGTATTTCCTATAAATAATAATATCGCTACAATCCTGCTGAAAAATCAATATTAATACGTACAGAAATGGAAAATTTTGTATGTCCAGAGGAAGTAACATTATTCATTGAAAGTATTCGTTACTTTCAAATCAAGGATGTCGGTTCATCAAAATGGTTAGATGTCCATGAAATGGTTATAAAATTAAGCCAACAAGCTCTGTTGGAAGCAGTTGAGCATCGTGAAGAGGAGGTTAAGGAAATGTTAATAGCTCGTGATAAGCTTAGGGTGCTCATACACGAAGCTTATTGCATATTTTTGTGGAAGACAAAAGTTTTACCGCATCTCTTGGACATCGATCCAAACCCTTTGGCTACTTTTCTAATATATACGGTTTTGTTTCATGAAGCGTCGGTTATAACCCTGTTGGACATGTCGTTATACCATGAAAGTGGCTGCGAAGCTTTACAGGATTCAGCTATTGATTTAATTGACTATTGCGCTGAAGCAGTAGCACAAGTTATTGGCTTAACAAGGTATGTATAGGTACATACATACATATGTTACAGGATGACGAATTTTTAGATTTATTGTGCACAATTTTTTTGTATAATTAACATCTAGCTCTAGATAAAAATATATCTGTGGACTTTTGATAAAAAACGTATGTGTTGTTTCCATAACTTAGTGTCCACCAGGGACCGTAACTGTTATGACTTTTTTCGAAAAAGTCAAATAATAACAGTTATTTTTTGACCAATATGTTTTCGCACAAAAAAATGGTTATTTTTTGACTATTATTTTTTAGGTCAAACATAAAAGTTAAAATTTGACTGATATTTTTTTGGTCAAAATAAAAGTTAAAATTTGACCGATATTTTTTTTGTCAAAAATAAAAGTTATTTTTTTGATATTTTTTTTGGTCAAAAATAAAAGTTAAAATTTTACTGATATTTTTTGGTAAAAAATAAAAGTTAAAATTTGACTGATATTTTTTCGGTGGAAAATAAAAGTTAAAATTTGACCGATAAATATAAAAGTTAAAATTTCAAAAAAGAGCAAGTAATATTTGGAACTAATAATCTGGCATGCTGAATATCCTACTAATCAACATCGATTTAACTTGTAAATGAATGTAAGGAGCATCAATAGCTCTTATATACAATTTTGTTAAATAAATTGGTGCAATAGTTAATGCTCCTGCTCACTGATATCAATCATGACAAGTGGTTGAAATAAACAAAGAATGCTGGGATTAGAGATGGGCGCGTGTCAAAATTTTCCAACACGACACGACCCGAGCACGAATCCCGGATGTCCAACACGCACGCCCAAAATTTTCAAAACACTGCGTATTCGTGCACGAAATAAAATCCAAAAATAAAAATTTTTTTATATTCAAAGACATATTTTTCTTCTATTTTAACGTTTCATGTTGTAGTTGTATATTTATTTACATATTTCTGTTGAAAAACAGTAACTTATCAAGATTTGCGCTCAATAGTCTTGTGCGGCAAGCTTCTACGTTCATACATATTTTAATCTTAAAATCTTTTCGTGTCAAGTGTTCTCAACACGACATGTCCCGAGCACGCACGAAATCAGATTTTCTCTCACGAGCACTTCGTGTTAAGTCGTGCGTGTTCGTGACACGAAAAAAAACACGACACGCGCCCATCTCTAGCTGGGATAGCGACTTCTAAATCCGTTTAAAATTTAACTTTTATTTTTGATTAAAATAATATCGGTCAAAATATAACTTTTATATTTGACCAAAAAAATATCAGTAAAATTTTAACTTTTATTTTTGACCCAAAAAATATCGGTCAAATTTTAACTTTTATTTTTGACTAAAAAAATATCAGTCACATTTTAACTTTTATTTTTTACCAAAAAAATATCGGGAAAATTTTAACTTCCAAAAATAACAATTATATTTAGACATTTTTGAAAAAACTAACAAAATAAAAGTATTTTTAGATTTTTATATAATCATCAGAGGTCAAGCTCAGATGAATATACATATATACTATGATATGAAACGTCATTTCATTTGTTGTTTTTACTTTACTTTGTTTATTTTCTTTATTAAAATTAGTGAAAATTATAAGAAATAAATATTTTTTAATGAAAACCCATAAATTTTATGATATTTATTACATAAATCTTATAATAAAAATTTTAAATATTTTTTTGTGGTTATTGCTGTCCATATACAGGTAAAATGTTCGATCTTAGCTGTACGACGAAGAAGAAAATATGATTTATCATAATATAAATTCATCAATGTCTACCCCTATGCATTGATATTAATGAAAAATTGACAATTTCTCTGCCGGCGTTATATTAGGTGTATGATGAAAATTCATCAGATGTGGGCATTATGTAATGCAAACAAGCATTGTTTTCCTAATGCGCTGTTTATAGAACTCAAACAATCGAATTGAGTGAACAATTTGTATGAAAAGCACTCAGTTTTTCGAGTGGTTTCCATACAAATTTTCTACTCAAGTCAGTTGCTTGGGCTCTAGAAACAACACATTAATGCATTCTACAATGCAAACAACAGAGCTGTGAAAGATTGCAATCAATTTAATTGCAATCACATGATTTCATGATAATGATTGCTAGTTTTTGATTGCAATCAAAATCGTAAATTTGATTTCATGATTTCAATTTGAAATCATGAAATCATTTCGATAAAAACTGTATTTCAAAGTGATTGCAATCAAAATTAAATCAGAATCAAAATCAATCATCTTCAAATGATACTCATTTTGCTAGAAATAAAGCTTACTTTGATAATTAAAAAAAACTGCATGAAATAGCTAACTAGCCTACATTTTGGTACGTTTTTTATACAATTTTGTTGGACTCACACTATAGTAGTGATTTCAGGGAAATTGATTGAAATCAAATGATTTCAACAAAATTTGATTGCAATCAATGATTTAAAAAAAAAAATTATTTCAAAATGATTGCAATCTTGACATGATTTCAGTTTGAAATCTGAAATCATTTTGAAATCAAAAGAATGAAATCAATTTGGTTGAAATCATTTTGATTGCAATCAAAATTGATTGCCATTTTTTACAGCTCTGGCAAACAAGCATTGTTTGTCTATAATTTATATGAAAAGCGCTCAGTTTTTTGAGCGATTTCCCTAAAAATTGTCTACTAAAGTCCATCGTCTGTCATGTGGAAATCTATGGTGTTGTTTCTAGAAGCCAAGCAATCGACTGACTATAAGGCACCTTTCAAACAGAAAAAGCAAAATAAAAATCAGTCGATCCGTTTGGAAGCTATGTATGGTGTAGATAAGGGAGAACACTACTACATAGAGAAGAAAAAATTTTTTGGGGGAAAAAGAATAAAAGCTTTATTTTATGGCAATTTACATGAGCTCTTTTGTCAACAGTCCACAGATATAAATTTATAAGCTTTTGTTTAATATCTAAATTCAAACAATTTGTTGTGTAATTTTCAGCATGGGCTATCACGAAAATAATACTAACGTTGATGTTGATGACTCCATACTAACTGAGCTTGAGCGCCATAAAAGGGATTTAATCTACAAAATTGGATTAAAATGTATTTCTATTCTTAACTATTTAGCAGACCATGCTGACACTTTGCCAATTAGTGCCACTAGGCGTATGGTAGTTACCCACGATATCCCATGGCTAATGATTGACCTCTTGAACTTTCGTCCTTGGCAAAGAAAAACTAAGAAGGGCATTGAAAAATATATTGATGAAAAATGGGTTTTAGTCAAAGGTGAGGCTGTTGCTAAAGTTGTTAAACATGAAGCCCAAGCCTGGTTTTGTCTCCGCCAAATTCTTTTCAACAACCATCTTATGCAATCATATCAAATAAATGAGGAAAGACAAAAACATTTACTTAAAGTGAGTGTACATATGTATTTTTTATATTCAGCGTGTTGCTTAACATAATTTTTATCAATAGTGTCAAGGGCTTTTACACGAGGTGCTTTTGGATCAATTAACCCCTTTGATTGATCTTAAACATTATTTATGTCAAATATCCATGGCCGGAACAAGTTCGAATGTTTTCAAAAAATCAAATCTAATTTTGCAGGAACTACCTGAAATCAGAGAAAATCTTATTAGCGAGACTGAAGAATTTGGTGGCTTTTTGGGCGTAGCGCTACTACAAGAAAAAATATTTCTAACGAAAGATAAGGAAACCATTTTTAATGTAGCCCAGCGTTTAAATACAGTTTATAACACTGACTTTTTATCGGAATTGGAAGAAAAAACTAAAGAAACTGAAAAAAATATCCAAGAAAAATCAAAAAATGTCAACGAAAACATTCACAAATGTAGTAATTGTTTTGAGGAAGCCGAAAAAAAATGTTCTAACTGCAAAAGTGTTTACTATTGTTCAAGGTAATGTATGAATAAACGTACATTCATTCATGGAATTGATTCATTCATAGTAGGGTGATCGATTATTCGACATTTTTAGAGAAACCGATTTTCGAGTAGTTCGACTATTTGAAGTTTTAGAAAAACCGGTTACGGTTTTTAGAATTCAGAAAAAACCGGTCGAGCGGTTGAGAAAATTATAATGCAAAAGTTTTGAGTTAACAGTTCATGTAATTAATATCCGCATAAAAACATAATTTTGAAGATAAGGCCAAGTTCCTATCCAAAAATTTCGTCCGTTAAAAGTACTGAGATCACAATGAGGGTCAAGTTCTTGATAAGTATGATACCATCTAATTTCTAAGCTAACTTGGAAATATTTTCCCCATTTTAGAAATATAAAAAAATATTGCCAAATAACAGGTTGCCTAAAAATGAGATGGTATTATACCTATCAAGAAATTGGTCTTCATTTTGGTCTCAGTACTTTCAACGGCCAATACTTTTGGATAGGAACTTCGCCTTATTTTCTGATTAATTGTTTTGTGCGGATCTGACTTCTTTTTTCTAATTTTTCGTTTGGTACAACACTATAATTTCCATCGCTATAATTTCCCATAATTTCTTAATTGCGCATTATAGTGCTCCTTATATGCGGCACGCCTTCCCATTACGTAATCAGCACAGTTTTTTTTTACTAAAAGACCTTTCTAGGAGGATTTACAATCAAAATCCGAAAAAATATTGTTCCACACATATAGAGGGAACCCTAGTGCACAGATTTACATTTTTTCTTTTTCTTGTTTATTTCTTGACACTCACGCAACAAGCATTTTTGTCTATGATGGATGTCAAACTCCATATAAAATATGAAGCTTGATATAAATTCTACATCAGAAGGCCAATTTAATTCGCCCCTTCTACCATTGTATAAAATTAGTTCACCTTAATTGCATGCTTCAGTAAATGCTCTTGAATAAAAGTACTTAGGAAATTCAACAGTAAAAGTTCCTCAAGTTTTAATATAGTAAAACCTAATAATATATACGAATCGAAAAGTATTCGACTGGGCCGGTTTTTTAATTAAATAAAAACGGACTATTCGACATTCGAAAAATCAACATTTTGAAAAAACCGACAACCGCATTGCGGAAAAACCGGTTGAAAAACCGAGTCAAACACTCTAATTCATAGTATGTATTAGGGTACTCATTTAATCGGTTTTAATCGGTTAATCGCTCGATTAATTAATCGGGGTTTTGGTTTAATCGGTTAATTTAGTTATTAATCGGTTAACCGATTACTAAAGTTTTTTCATAATTTAAGTAATTTCAATTAATAAAAATGCAAAAATTATTGATTATTTTGAGTTTATTAGTAAAATAACATAACAAAAACATAACAATTCTAGAACTAAATCAAGCAAAAAAAAAAGAATTCATAAATATCTATTATGTAATAAAAAAAAATAAAGAAGTTTAAGGAGATCTTCTAAAGTAATCTTTTAGAAAAATAGTTTAGTTTAAATGTTTAGGACATAGGGTACATAGAGGCCAAACAGGAACTTCAAAAACATAAGGGTGCTGTCAAAAACCTAAGTCTAAGGATGTATTAGTAGAACATTTTGTATTAGAATTGGTTTAAAATGAAAATTTCCCCACAGCACTAAAACCGCACTTGGTTATAACAAAAAGTATTCTAAACTATTTATATTTTTTATACATCAATTTTTAGAAGTTCATGCAATTATTGTTGTATTAATTAATGAAAATATGAATTTAGAATGCTTTTTAATGCATTCGAGCTTAAAAAATATTTATTTGCTAAAGATTTTTTCGCAATTTTTGTATTTGGTACCAACAATTTTTATCCCAAATAAGAACAAAAATACAATACTGTTCAATGAAAAATAGGGTTGAAAACTTTGATAAATTTCAACACACAAATGTCAACAAAATTAAAAAATATTTTAAAACTACAGCAAGAAGAAAATAAAAAAATTAAATAAAACTAAAAAGTGTTAGTGAGTGGAAATAAAGTTACGATTTAGTGCATTTTCACGTGGAAAAATGATAGTCTCTCAAGTGTGTTGAAATGTAAATATGGTGTCCTCTCATTTTTGTTGAATACACAATATCTATATATGTAAAGAGAGTTGTCATTTATTGACAGTGCGAGAGCTTGCTATCTATGTTTATCAATGGTATTTAATACCATAGGATACATAGATGCCAAACAGAAACTTCAATAACCTAAGTGTGCTGTCAAAAATCTAAGTCTAAGAATGTATTAGTAGAACATTTTGTATTAGTATTGGTTTAAAATAAAAATTTCCCCACAGCACTAAAACCGCACTTGGTTGTAACAAAAAGTATTCTAAACTATATATTTTTTATACATCAATTTTTAGAAGTTCATGCAATTATTGTTGTATTAATTAATGAAAATATAAATTTAGAATGCTTTTTAATACATTCGAGCTTAAAAAATATTTATTTGCTAAATATTTTTTCGCAATTTTTGTATTTGGTACCAAAAATTTTTATCCCAAATAGGAACAAAAATACAATACTGTTCAATGAAGAATAGGGTTGAAAACTTTGGTAAATTTCAACACACATATGTCAACAAAATTAAAAAATATTTTAAGACTACAGCAAGAAGAAATATAAAATTTATATTAAAACAAATAAAAAAATTAAATAAAACTAAAAAGTGTTAGTGCGTGGAAATAAAGTTACGATTTAGTGCATCTCCAAGTGTGTTGAAATGCAAATATGGTGTACTCTCATTTTTGTTGAATACACAATATCTATATGTGTAAAGAGAGTTGTCATTATTTTATTGACAGCGCGAGAGCTTGCTATCTATGTTTATCAATGGTTTAGGATTTAAGCGATTCTTTTCTTTAGTGTTGATAAAATTTAATTTGGAAAAAATCGTTTCACGTATCGTAGATGTTGGAGAAATCGAAAGCAATCCATAATATAGAATATCTAATTTCGCAGTCCTTTTCCTGGATCTCTTTCTCTAAATAAAATCTTCCATTATGTCATTAGAGTCCTGTTTTAATTTGTTAAAATTCTTAACACTTCTAATTCTGTTAAAAGATTGTTTGTATTACTATCGAGTTTCTTCTGGTCTCAGGTCATCATCTGACTCATCCTGGCAAAGCTCAGCAAAAAATTTGATTTCCGAATTCCTTAGTTTCCGTTTTTGTACTGTTTTTAAAACAGCGTTGCTAAGAGGAAATATTCCTGAGTGGATGTTTAGTGTATTTATTTAGGTTGAGTGTATTTAAAACTTCGTCTCTCATTAAATCGAATCCTTAGATTTTTAATTAAATCGTTGGCAATATTATCATTGGCTTTAATTAAATTATTAATCAAAAACTTAATAATTTCCTCGAGCTCAATTAGAGTAGCAGAGTCTTGACTAAGAACCTCTTTTATAGCCATGTTAAAAGGTTTTAAAGTTTCACTTAAGTTAAGATCACTTCTTTATTTGTATGAAAAAATAATTTCTAAACACATACCTTTTGTATATGAGACGAAACAAATAATTAAACAAACACAGAATATGTTTTATGTCGCTTTTTACAATGTACGATTAAAAGTCAGACTGGACTTTAACGGCAAGTTCTGCATACAAAACTTGCCGTTAAAGTCCACGTTAACTCTTAATCATACATTGTGAAAAGGACCGATAATACTACAAAAAAATTAAAAATTTTGTTAGATCGGTTAATCGACTGAAATTAGCCGGTTTAATCGTTAATGGAAAATAACCAATTTTAAATTAACCGATCAGTTAATCTGGTAGTAATTAACAGGTTAACAGATTAACGATTAGCCGATTGTACACCCTAGTATGTGTGTATGTACTAAGGTATTCAATCGGTTAACCGATTAATTACTACCCGATTAACTGATCGGCTAATTTAAAATTCACTATTTTGGGCTAACGGTTGAACCGGTTAATTTCAGTCGATTAACCGATGTAGCAAAAGTTTAATTTTTTGTGGACTTAACATATTTTTGTGCGTTTAATTATTTGTTTTGTCTCATATACAAAAGGTTGTGTTTAGAAATAATCCATATATTATATAAAAATGAGGTATATGATTGTCTGTTTGTTTGTTTGCAGATTTTTGTTACGGCATCACGCCTAAGCGGCTTAACCGATTTAAATGAAATATGGCACAGATAAGTATGTGGCCCACAATTAATATAGGCTATATCTGTTTCCAGGATTTTGGACCGGGAGACGATAAATGGGCCAAAACCGCCTACGCATACCTCTACCATTTGGCATTTGTTACGGCATCACGCCTAAACGGCTAAACCGATTTAAATGAAATTAAGTATACAGATAGATATGTGGCACACAATTAATATAGGGTGTATTTGTTTCCCGCATTTTGGACCAGGTGATAAAATGGGTCAAAACCTCCCCGTACGCATAACTCTGTCATTTGTCAACCGTTTTTCAAAATTCTTTATTGGTTTGAAAGGGTTTACTTGCAGTTAGGTCCCATAATTTTTTTCACCAAAATCGGTGGCGATATTTGCTTATCTCTGTCATTTGTGAACCGATTCGCAAAACTCTTTTTTTTTTGTTTGAAAGGTTTTGCTAAACTACAAGGAAACCCTTTTTTTCGAAAGCTGGTGGCGGGCGGGGAATTCGGTTCCCCACGCATGGCTCTGCAATTTGTCAACTGATTTTTAAGATTCTTTTTTGGTTTGAAATGGTTTGCTTGCGGCTTAATGATGAAACAGAACTGGGTCTAGACGAGTTTTTCCATACAAATTGACATTAATCATAGCCGTAAAAAGCAGTCATGAAATAGAATCTATTTTATTTTGAGAATCGTTTACATAATCGTTGAGATAATCGTTTACAAAGTTGTATTTTTAGTGATTAGAAGATTGGAAAAATATATTCTAGGTATTAAATGCATAAATTAAAGGATTCTTGAACTCCAATTAATGGACAATTAATTCCGTTTCTGAACGGAAATTTCCGAAATTCCAGCACAAACGGTTTTCATGAACTCAATAAACCGCTTTTGTAGAGAAAATTATGCCAAACCAATCCGTATTGGATTCTATGAACAGGCTGATTATTTTATTTTACAGACACCTTAGTCATAAAGCGAAATTTAAGCGCGCGAAGATGGCGGGCACATCTAGTCGTAAAATAAATTGTTTCAAATTAATTAAAATTCTTTAAGTATTTTGAGTTGTGACTGTTTTCATGCTTCAAATGTTTCGATTCCGTATGCATAATGAAAACTTGGCATAAGTGACGAAATTGAACTGAATATTACCGGGGTCTCTATGCAATATAAAATCACTGTAGTTGTTAGTGTTGACTCATGACTATATTCTACGGTGACTTTTAATGTAAAGTTGTATGGAAAAACTCGTAAGAACCAGTTCAATTTAATCATTTTGTACACTTTAATTCACGTGAGCAAAATGTTCTCCTTTTGTTCACGAGAGGTGATTATAAGATATGACAAAAAATCTTAATCCCATAACGAAGCGACACCAAATATTCCTGTTATAAAGAACATTCAGGTATGTGATGCAAAACGATCGTTTTCAAAACGATTTCAATAAGATTGTTTTGAAAAGGTGTGATGAATTGCGACCGATCTCTTCAGTTAGTTTTGAGCTAATCTCAAGCTACTGACTTAAAAAGCTCACTAGAAGATAAAATCTAAATAATGTAACAGAACTGTGAAGAGAAATTTATCAAAAAAGGTTGAAAAAACAATTAAAAACCGATTGAAAATTATTGACAAAACGACTATAGCAAACACATCACACCTTTTATCGCTTTCAAATCGTTTTTCATCACATACCTGATTAAAATTAACTAAAATAAAATTTATTTCTTGAGGGCTAAGCAATTTCTGTATGCATTTCATTGATGAATTCCCAAATCGTGAAATGCACAAGACATTGCTTAACCCTCAACTAATAAAAAACACTTTAAATACAATTGGAAGAATATCTCAAACAATAATTTAATAAATGCATTAAAATTACCTTTTAATACACAGAAAATGCCAACTTGACGATTGGATGCAACATAAAGGGAACTGCTTAAAAAACTAGACACCACAACGTTACTTTCATGGATTAGAGAATACGAAATTTTATACGTTCACATTATCAACACAGAGACCTGCGCCGTGACGGCTCACAGCCGGCTGAGCCGCCGATAGTTTTATACAGTCGCGCCGCCGCCGAGAAAAGTTCGGCTTACCTCGCCTGAAGACTAGCCGCCGATTGTCCTTGTACACTATGTAATAATTTTTTTTTATTAATTACTGATATCAAATTTGATTTTTGTTATTTGTTCCGAGTCGGCTGAAGGCGAACAAAATTGCTCGGCGCAGGTCTCTGTCTCAACATCCCCAGCACATTAGTTATAAAACAATTTAATTTTCTAATTTAATAAAAATTTATTCTGTTTAACATTAAAACAATGTTTATTACATCTGTTTTTAGACACAATTGTTGTTATATTGGTGTGTTTTTGATAAAAACAAAAACAAGATGCATCGTTATCATCATACAGATGAACCCCATTTACAGACTAGGCTAAAGATTAGATATTAATAGCTTAGCTGTTTTGTCTGAGGTGCTCCTTGACGACATCCAAAGCCTGTGCTCCTTGACGACATCCAAAGCCTGGGTTTCTTCACCGAAGTCCTTGATGACAACAACGGAACAGCCGCAAACCTTACGGGGCTTGCCTTCTTTGTCAATCTTGCACAAACCAGACCATTCGCCGAGTTTCTTGTGAGAGTCCACGCGGATTAGTGGGATTTGGTGCTCATGACAGAGAGCAGTAACGAGCTTCTTGTAATTGGGTTCGTCAAAAGACTCAGCCAAGATACACAAAACTGCTTGACGTCTAAAATAAAACATGAAATCAGTTATAATTTTCTATTATAGAAAATAATAGCTTACTTGTCCAAGGCCTTGCAAGCTTGATGAATGCCATGCACAAGACCATCGGCAATTAAAGATTTCTTCAGAACTTCTTGCAAAGCTTGATTAATATCCATTGCACCACCTACAGCAGGTGCTGCTGAGGGAACATCTCTGTTTGTAAAAGAATAATATATTAATTTACTGTTTCACATATTTACATACAGAAAATCTTAAGCAAATGCATTTAAGTCGTTGGTATTTCAACAGTTTCATGTTCAGCTTTGCTTTTAGACCGTGTAAATTTTCTGATTTCGTGCACTTACACATCAACGTCAGCCATATTTATATGTATTTGTCGTCCTTGAACTGAAATAGTAAAATATGTCACTCATTAATTCACAGATGTTCATTATAATTTAGAATAAAAATTTTGCGCGGTATTAGAACCGAGTTAATTCCTTTCGTACCTTTTTGACAACCGGAAAGAAAGAAGGGAGATATGCAGCCAACTTCACTTTATTTTGATTAGGCTCGTTAAATATTTGACATCTACTGGGTACATTCAGTGATTTCGTCAACTTTGTTGTAGTATATATGAAAGA
Organism: Panzeria rudis; assembly: GCA_956483635.1. NCBI lineage: Eukaryota > Metazoa > Arthropoda > Insecta > Diptera > Tachinidae > Panzeria > Panzeria rudis. The sequence continues at coordinate 31,607,014 of OY101451.1, read as the reverse complement.
TATATTTTGTGCCACCCTCAACACTACGTTTAGACTAGCGATAAATAAGTTAATACTACATTAACAACAGAGCAATATCTAGTAGATTTCAGTTGATATCTTTATCGAAACCGATGCCATTTACACCAACCTTTTTTGACATATATATATATATATATATATATATATATATATATATATATATATATATATATATATATATATATATATATATATATATATATATATATATATATATATATATATATATATATATATATATATATATATATATATATATATATATATATATATATATATATATATATATATATATATATATATATATATATATATATATATATATATATATATATATATATATATATATATATATATATATATATATATATATATATATATATATATATATATATATATATATATATATATATATATATATATATATATATATATATATATATATATATATATATATATATATATATATATATATATATATATATATATATATATATATATATATATATATATATATATATATATATATATATATATATATATATATTGAATTTGACAATCTCAACTTACATGCTATGTTACGTGTAGACCTCAAGTAAAAGCAACAAAAATATTTAAATATTTTACATGAGATCATGCCATATATCTATACTTTTACATATCTTAAAAGGAATCTGTTATTTTTGCTGCACATATATGTATGTGATACACATGAGTTTTAGTAGTTACTAAAGCTAAAATTTTGCTTTATTTAGAGTCGACGTTTTAGAGCTTTGTAGTTTTAGAGTAGATAATGTCAATAAAATGTGTTGACGCTTTGGGATTTTGACGAAATGGGGTGTTGACGTTATCCCGAGCGCACTGTATTAAATTTTTTTTATTTTAATGAAGCAAACTAAATAAAATTCATAATAGGTCTGTTCACTTACTTTCCTAGCAGAAACTAGCAACGAGAGAGTAAAGCAGAAATTTGTAAAATTACTCTCCCAGATATGAAAAAGTAAATGAACGCCTTACTAGCAAAAATTTGCAAGTAACACAATAAACAGTTCTACACCCAAAAAAACTTTACATTAGCTGTTAGTACATTCCATGAAAAGTTAGACTTATCGTAAAAAATATATGAAAATTTTTTTATCATTTTAGGGTACATGAGAATACAACTTAGGATAAAAAAGTGTTACCTTTTAACTATCAGTAAATAAAGCCTTGTGTGTAAAGTATTTAAATAGCAGAAATAAAAATACAACTGCTTATACATATGGACTTTTTAGTTAAAATATCTGTAAACAGTAGAAATAAAGTTAATTCCAATACAATTGTGGAATTTTTTTTATTAATTTAGTTGAATTTGTTCTTTGCAGGAACTTTTTTCTTATATTTGACTCACATAATATTTCGGGTGTAACCTTTATGATATAGCCTTAAGGTGGAAAATTTTCTGTCACCCAATTTAAGCGTTTTAAATTCTTTTAACGGCCACTGCTGCAGTCAAATTAAAGGAAAATATCCAATCTTATACTATATTCACACTGCTATAGTTTAACGTTTTTCGGCAAATATTTTAAGAAACTAAACAAAGTTGTTCAGACTACAATTTTATAAAGTTTCTGTTTACAGCATGACGAATTCATAAAAGGTGGTAGCAACGGTAGCTAAAATTTTTTTTGTGTCCTAAATATTAATAATTTTGGAATGTTATTAATTAGAATTTTACATGTGTATGTACATTTTTCCATTTGAATTGAAAACTTGAACCAAAAACGAGGTTTTTAATACTTTTAAGCCAACACAAATCATAATTTTCAGAATACGCTGCTTGTTGTTATAGAAATGCTACAACCTTTTTTAAATTCGATTTTGTTTACATATTTTGCCGCCATTACAAACCGTGTTCAATAAGCACTAAAATCGAAAAATCGACTGAACATACATCAAGAAGTACTGGAACCCTGCCTTTTACTGGTTTTTGAAGGAGTTTCATTTTGAAACACGTAAATATTTTGACAATTGAGTATATGGGAAAACATCTAAAAATTAACGTGTTTGGCTCGTAAATACTTAAAATTGCCATAAACACGGTAGTGTGAATTGCCTATTACCGTATTTAATATTTTTGGCTTCTTAAAAAGTATTAATTTTTAAATAATTCATTAAAATTAGATAGTTAACTTTTTCATGAATTTTTCCAACATTTATTTTGTAAACAAAAGATCTAAACAGCTGTTTGGCTAATTCCTGCTAGCAAAAATTTTACTAGCAAAAACTTGCAACAAATTTTTTTTCTCTCAACTTTTATGCTCTTTTTTCACTCTCTCGTTGCTAGTTTTTCGAGTACGTGAACACTTTCCAGTAACAGCTAGTAACAACTTTCAGTTATTGAACACACTTAATTTCTCTAGCGTCCACCCGTGGTAGAGGGCTAAAAGATATGCCGAAAAAAAATAATTTATTTTTATACAATTTAGATAAATGCAACATTCTGGAGGTATTCGAAATCGATTAGATTAATTTTTCCCCCTTCATACATCGCCACTCAACCCTAATGGATAATGCCTCGCTATAATAACGTTTATCAAAACAAAACGCGCAATAGAAATATCCAACTGAAAAAAGTTGCGCTTTTGTGACCTTTGCATTCGAACATCTCGAAATCGGTTATGTATAAATGAAATTTTGTTTCTACATTAGTTAAATTTGATTGTTTCCCGATGAAAATATGATACAACAAAATGTTTTGGTCTCAGTGGACATTTCGGTGGAAATGCTCATATACAAAATTTTTGAGAAATTTGCATACGAGAATTACCTCACTACTAAATTGATGTTCATATCGTTACTTTAATTTACAAAAGGCGTATCTAACACATACAAATTTTTTAAGTTAGAAACAAATAACTGCATAAAAACATTTAAAATAATTTTAGAAATATAGAAAAGGATCCTGCCTACATATTTCATAGTTCTTAAAATATATATAGTACTGTTTTGTAGTTCTTTTATTCAGTTTTATGTTTCAAACTTGAAATTTTTTATATCTTAGATACGCCTTTTGTAAATTAAAGTGACGATATGCTGTTTATCACAACAAATCCTAGTGGTTTGTTTTTATCAATTGCCATTTTTTGCCGACTTTTTATTCCACTTGAGTCAAACTTTTTTGTCCATTTTACATTGCAATGTCCTAGGGGTGGAGTATTCCATGGAGCACTTTAGGCGGTAAGCTAATAAAAAGTTTTTACAACAAAAATTGTAAGAGTACATTTAGCTGAGTAAAACATTAATCTATTCTACCTGTTCCGACAAAAGACTTTAATGCTTATTTTCAATATTAATAAAAGAGTGCTGTTTGTAGTTTTTGAATAATTTATTGGATCTCATATATATTTATTATTTCTGATATTTTTGCAATAAGAACGGTTCAATATGTATATCAAACATATACTTGAAAGTTCCATACTTTGTAAATGGATTTTATTGTACAATCAAAATCTTACCGCATAATTTTTTTATTAAGAAATGTTATTAAAAATGTATATTACGTGGACATGGTTTAGAAAATATTACGTTATAGCCATAAACTGCAACATAGAGAACATATCCCGTTTCTCAAAACTACAAGTTACACACAAAACAACAACACTTACAAATTTTAGGCCCCTATTATGATTCACCACTCAACAAAGGCCAGATTTTGTAAATAAAAACGATTTTTGCGTTTTGAAAACGTATTTGCGTTTCTTTTCATACAAATTTGAAACGTTTAGAAACGAAATTTTTTACAAAATCTGCCTATAAGTTGCGTTGTCAATGTTACGACCCAACTCAACAATTTTTTTGTATTATGTTTCAAAACCAGTTTTAGTTTTCTTCGAAAAAGGTTCTTATCTATGCTATGTTTTTTGAAACCATAGTAGCCATCACAAAATATTTTAAATATTTTTAGTTTTGGCCTTATTATTTTTTCTTGAGTTTTTATTATTTTTTGAGTATGTCAACAATATTGGTTGGCAAATGTGATAGGTTGACGTCTGGAATAATGAAGCAAAAGTAGCACAATAGTCAAAATTAAAACCAAAACACAACTGACAAAAGCAGTTGTCTCAAGTTGATAAAAGTTGTAATCCATAATAGAATTTGACAACTACAATTCAACTATCAATTTAGTTGTGGATCATAATAGGGGACTTATTGTTGTTTTATGTGCATTTTACTTTTAGATTTGTAACTTGTAGTTTTGAGAAACGAGCCCGCCCTAGGGGCATGTTTCACAAAAAGTACAAGTTACATATCTACAAGTAAAATACACACAAAACAACAAACAAAATTTTTAAGTGTTGGTGTTTTGTGAGTATTTTACTTGTAGATTTGTAACTTGTAGTTTTGAGAAACGGACCCCAGATATTAAAAAGTGTCTAAGCGAATGGTTGTTATAAAATTATGGATAATATATGGGACACATATTAAAATTATAAAATGAAATTAAATCAAAATTAACTACATTTCAACGAAATAAAAAAAAAATGATATACATACATATGTATGTATATGTATTATAAAATGTTTTGCACAATTTGTGCAAATTAATTAAAATATATTTTATGTGGATATTAAAATACTAATAAATACGAAAATAAAACTGAAGTATCATATTTAATTTGTATGCATTGTATTTATATGTTGAAATTAATTTCCAGAAGGATTGACTCCACTTGTGTTATTTGACAGTTGTCCGGGGACCGAAAACTGGGGCCTGAAGCTAGAAAAGTTGCCGGCTGGGCCACCAGTAAATGCTGGAAGTGTTGGTCCTTGAAAGCCGGCTGGGAATTGAGCCATAAGTTGAGCTGAAAAAGTAAAAAAAGTAAAAATATAAATGATCTGACTTCGGAGCTTCGTTGTCTGATATACTTATCAATGAAAAACATAAAAAATGTTAATGAAATGATCTTTAAAATTAAATACATATGATACATACATGCAATTTATTTGATTAAAAAAATCCTCCTTATAGTGTTTGGCGATTTTCGCCTTCGACTACGACATTTTTGTAATAGCTTAACTGCACGTCTCCACGCGCAATATTTATTTCCGAACATAAGAAATAACGTCGGCAGAATAACAGCACAAATATGTTCATGTACAGTCTTATGTTCTGAGCTATAGACCACGTATTGTGGTATTGAACATAAATTAAAAAAATTCACTGTGAATGGCTCGATGTTTTTTGTCTTTATTTTAGTTTATTTAATTTTGTTTAAAACTATTTTACTTTAATTTGCTTTATTTTATTTAAAAAACAATGTATTTTTACCACAGCTACAAGTTTCTTTTGTTTAATTCACGCAAACAGCAAATGCCGATAACATTTTACAGCTTATGTTCAACATTATTTCTTGAACATAAGTTTGAACAATTATGTCGCAATTTATTTGCAAATAAATGTTTCTGCGGTCCACACGTGAACATATGATGTTGGAAATATAATTTGACAGATGAGAACATAATTATTTCCAAGTTTATTGCTCGTGGAGACCCCCAGTAAAGGCCAAAATGTCGTAGTCGAAGGCGAAAATCGCTAAGCACGATAAAGGCTAATATCTTAGAAGACTTTTGGAAACATTTTTAATCGAAAGTTGAAAATATATCGAAGGCCTATATTCTAAAAATGCTAACTCAAAAAATCCAAGTTTTCAGGATGGCAAAAAAAAAATGCATTTAAGCAGGCAAGGTATTTATATTTTAAGCCACAGACAGTGGCGGCCCTAGCGTTTAATAAGGGTAGGGCGAGATTGTCTTTCGGCGGCCTTTGAAAATATTACTTTTATCGCGAATGTGGTAAAAAACTTCGCAGAAATTGTTAAACTAAAGAAAGGCTCAACATTGGTTTAAATGAGTCGTATTTGATAAAAACGCGAGTCATAAGAGACTTCCAGAAGAGTCGCGGCTAGGGTACCAGAAGAGCCATAAGACTCGAATATGATCAATAATTTCATAAAATACAGACTGGTTAAGAGCAAGTTTATGTTAACTTTATGCTGTCGGTGTTGTATAGTATGCTTTATGAAGGATATTGGTTCGATTCCCAGTTCAAATTAAAATAAATAGTGAGTAAAAATATAAAATCAGTCATTCCTGCATGTTCTGTACTTCGAGTCGATTTAAAAACGCTCGCTTTAGAGAAATTAAACCCACTAATAGCAAAATTTTGTCAGACTTTTTTGCGGTTTCATATATTTTAGAGCATAAATTATCATATCTGAAATTAATTTAGTATATATGATTTAAAATACATCAATGAGGGTATTATTTGATGTACATGGCTGCCTACTGAACGCAAGCAATCAAGTAGAATCAATAAGATTCCGTTTTGACAGGGCATTATTTATATTTGGAAAACGAGAAATCTATTCGAATTCGGTTTAGAGAACAGAGCCGATTATAAAAATACCAAATTTTTTACTCGCAAATGATTACATATATAACTCAAAATATGATTCGAAAATTGCTCGCAAATGATTACAAAAGGACTTCAAGTCATAAATGAATCTTCCAGAAGAGTCTCGGTTAGAGTAACATTTTCTTCCGAAAAAAGTATATTTTATGAGCAAAAAATGAGCGCATATTCTGCCTTTTTAGTCGCGCTGAAGAGTCGAAAAATACTCGAATTCGATTACAAATTTCAAAAAATGTTACTATCAGTATGTATTGTAAAATATAACTCACCGGCATTACTTGCATTTCCTGCTGTAGCAGCCAATCTCGACAAAATTGACCTTTCTGACATCTGCAGACGTTGAGCTACGGGTGGTATGCGCGCCAACGTAGCTGGCAAACGTGAAACATCACTCTTCATATCTGAAAGCAGTTCTTCCAATTGATTGAGAACTTTATGTAGAACAGCGTTAGCTGGTTTATTGCCTGCTAATGATTCCTTGCTTAAATGTTGATGAGACTCGGCCAAACATTCAACTTCAGCAAAACGAGCATTCAACGACATTGCTGGATGATTCGGATCCTGTGCCAAGCTTAAGAAAGCTGCTCTTCTCAATTGTTCCTCAATTACCAAAGATTGTTCAAGTAATTTAAAGCGTCTGGCCAAGAATTTATTTTTAATTTCTAAGAAATTTCCCTTGCCAACATCCATTTTGAATGGCTCATTAATAATGGCAAAACGGATATCGTTTTGAATATCTTGCCAGCGACCATAGCCATGCGTAACTATTCCCGCTAAAAGCCAATAATCATGACGACGATGCCAAATTTCATATTCACGACCAGGAACAGCGGCTTTTTCTTCATTTAACCACAAAGTATGCAGTTCAGTGAAACCACCATCGGCTATGTTAAACATAAATTTCCGCTTTAATACTTCTAAACTTTCTTCAATCTTAGGCTTGCTTATGGTTTCTTTGTCACCGGGTAATTTATTCATAGATATGGACATGTTCGGTTTTTCTACTTCTCCATCATCTTTAACTATTAAAACATCATCGTCATCATCATCAATGATCTCAGTAGTTTTATCATCATCGTCTTTTGAGTTGATCAACTCTTTGTCATTTTTTTTCGCTTCATCCTTTATTTCTTTTTTCTCCGCTGTAGGTTTCTCGCATACTGCTTTATCTCCTGCTTCGGATTTTTCATCTTTATCATCTTTTAGCTCAGATTCCTTATCTTTTTTAGACTTTTCCGTTTTTACGTCACCGGAAATATCTGGCTTTTCGTCATTCTTATCTTCATCCTTTTCGCATAGTTTCTTTTCATTGTTTTCTGGTTCTTTTTTAATATCATCGTTTTTACCGGCGACGGCGGTAGTAGATTTTTCATCAGCTTTTTCTGAGGCTGGAGCTGGACTAGGTGCTGCACTTGTAGCTGGAGTAGCACTGTTGCTAGTTGTAGCACTTTTATCTTCCGGTTTGATTTGATTTTCTGCACCTTCTTCTTTTTTGATAGGTTCGCACGGTTTCAAAATTAATTCAGGCATGCTGTAGTAACCATTAATGTGCTCAAACTCTTGCACTTTTTTACGTATTAAAGACATAACGCCAATGCGTGTTAAAACGTGTTGTCTAGACAATCCTTCTCTGGGTACACCATCGGCAAACGTTTCAGCATTATCGGCCCCAGGTTCACATAAATGACGCATGAACAATGAGACGTATGCTTTGAAATTGCGTTCCGATTTGCCTCTTAAATCACGAACTAGCCATTGTGAGTTGAATGCATCTTGAGGTGGCATGCCATAACGCATGATGGCGTTTAGGAAACTCTTACGTTGTCTAGCGTTGAAACCTAAAACCTCTATATTTCCACCCACACGTGCCAACAGTGGTGGCAATGGACGATCGTCGCGCCGTTCAACACGTCTACGCGCTTTTCTCCCTTCTCCACCGTTTTGCTCATCAAAGTCATCATCGCCACCATCTTCATCTGATCCAGCAGAATAGTCTGAGTTATATTCCGAATTATTGTCCTGCCAATTGGTATCCTCACGCGTTGTATCTGCAGCAACGACTCCGCCATCAGTATAGTTTACTTGTTTCCGAACACGTTTACCTTTGCCTAAAGTACGACCCACATCCTCCTGATGCTGTTCGTAGTGATGACGCAAGAGCTTAACCCAATATGCGGGATCAGAATTTTCAGCTTCTTGTTTAATGATTTCAGTTTCTTCTTCCTCTTCTTCTTCTTTAGTAGCATAGGAAGCCACTTTGAATGATGATAAATATTCGTTAGCCCAAGATTCTTTTTCCTCGATACCCTTGTTGGATCTGTCTAATAGCTCGGCCACCGCTTTGTCGTCATAATGAATGGCTTCTTCTTTATCGTCTTCTTTAAAGAGTTCTTCCGTACCAAAACGTAAAATATCATCCAGTTCTTGTTTGGTAAAGTTTGCACCCTTACCACCCATACCAGGCCGTACTACTAAATGGGTCAACATCATTTTTCGTTTGGCTACTTGAGTCACTCTTTCTTCAACTGAATTACGAGTGACGAAACGATAAATCATAACCTTATTGGCCTGACCAATACGATGTGCTCTGGAAAACGCTTGAATGTCATTGTGCGGATTCCAATCGGAGTCATAAATAATGACAGTATCAGCAGTTGCTAAATTAATACCTAAACCGCCGGCACGTGTACTCAATAAGAACACAAATTGTTGAGCTCCTGGAGCATTAAAACGATCAATTGCTTCTTGTCTTAAATTTCCCGTGATACCACCATCAATACGTTCGTACTTATATCCTTCGCCTTCAAGGAAATCTTCAAGTATGTCTAACATTTTTGTCATCTGAGAAAAAATCAATACGCGATGGCCCTGATCTTTTAATTGTCTCAACATTTTGGAAAGTAGGACCAATTTGCCAGCAGCTTTTGTAAGAGAACTTACTTCATACAAACCTCCAGCAGTAGTAGTTGCTTCTTCAGCCGCCGAGGGGAAAAGATAAGGATGATTGCAACATTTCTTTAAATCCATCATTACATTTATGAGTGAACAAGAGTTTCCACCGCTTTTCGAATTCAAAGCCTCATAGTTCTTAGTCAAGATAAATTTATAGAATTTCTTTTGCAGAGCGGATAATTCAACTCTTACAATAAATTCAGATTTTGAAGGCATATTCTTTAACACGTCTGCCTTCAAACGACGTAACATATGAGGTCCTAGCATTTCATGTAGACGTTTAACTTGTTCCTCCTTCGAAACGTCCGCAAATTCATTTTGGAAAGCATTCAAATCGTTGAATTTGTCGCGAGACAAGAAATTAAGCAAATGAAACAGTTCTTCCAAATTATTTTGTAGCGGTGTACCAGTCAGAAGCAACTTATAAGCTATGTTATAAGCGTTCAAAATACGGAAAAATTTACTTTGATTTGATTTCAATCGATGAGCCTCGTCCACAACTAAAACAGCCCAATCGATTGAGCCTAAACATGCAGCGTCCATAGTAATTAACTCGTAACTCGTAAGTAAGACGTTGAATTTATACTGGGTTGTTCTCAAGCGAGAGGCTTTGCCACCTCTAATGGCCCCCTCTTCAAAGCTCAACTCATTCTCTCGTATAACCGCTCTAGAGTCTTTATCTCCAACGTATGTAATGCAGTAGAAATCAGGAGCCCACAGTTCAAATTCTCTTTCCCAGTTAATAATGGTAGAAAGTGGCACTGCTACCAAGAAAGGGCCCTTGCAGTGGCCTTCTTTATATAGGGAATACAAGAACGTTACGGTTTGTATAGTTTTACCTAGACCCATTTCGTCAGCTAGAATTGTGTCTACTCCATTGCTCCAGGAGTAACGCAGCCAATTGATACCTTCGATTTGGTAAGGATGAAGTTGCATGCCAGTACCTTCCAAAAATGGTGGTTGGTCTTCATATTTTTTCTTCAGATCCGTTATAGGTTTTTCAGGTGGAGGGGTATTTCGCCTTACTGGACGTTCTTCATCTTCTACCTCTTTAGCTTTGCTCTTGCGTCCCTTTTTCTTTTTGCCCAATCGTTGCTCTGATGTACACATGGATCTTAGATCCAAGTAGTAGTCGATTGCTTGCTTAAGTCCAGGAATATCATCGGACTCATCTTCCCAAGTCGATTTGTCGTATGGAAGATCGCGCCACTTTACCAAGTACATTGTAGTGCCATCTCTAGCAGTTCGATGATTGATGACGCGCTGGACTATCAACCATTCGGGTTTAACACCATTCTTATAAAAACGTTCTTCCAAATCTTTCTTATAGGACTCATCTTCCTCTTCAGCCTGTATGCCGCCTTTAGCTTTGTGTCGCTGTATACGCTGATAGCGGGAGTCAGCTTCATCCAAAGTTTCTTCAAATTTGGGTGGTTCCTCCATGTCGTACTTGCGATGAAAAGACCTTATCATTAAAGGATGATGGACTTCCATTTGAATTTCCGGTACCCATTCACAATGCCAGTAGGACATGTTGTGCCATTTAACAAAGTATTCTCGTATTTTAGTTTTCTTCTTTTTCGATCCAGAGTCTTGTCGTTCTGCCCAACGCCAAGTAATGATTTTCTCTGCCTTTCCAGTTAAAGGTGGGCAACTACAGCGAGGACATCTCCAGTCCCCATCCGGTATATTATCCAGGGGAGGATTTAAGCAGAATGTATGATACGCTGAAGGGCACGAATCGCAGCACAACAGTTCTCCTCCATCTTTACAAACTCTGCAAAACTCTTGATGCTCATCATCATCATCATCTTCAGCTGCCCCGCCATCGGCTTCACAGTGAGGGCAGGACCACTTTCCCTCTGGTGGCTCTTCCAATTCGGGTTCCAAACAAACCAAGTGATAAGCACGAGGACAAGTATCGCAAAGTATTATTTCACCGCCCTGTTGACACACTTCACAGTAATCCTGATGTTCATGTTCGCCTTCCTCACCATCGGGAAAGCGTGAGGTTGTCTTAAGCTTCTTCTTCTTTTTGAATTTGTTCCCGATTTTAACTTTAGCTTTCTTCTTTACAACGAGTGTTTCATCGTCATTCGCCGTTTCTTGGCCTTCACCAGCAGCTGCTGCAGACGATGTGTTAGGAATGTCGTCAGCACTATCATCAGATTTTTGCAGCATTTTTTCGAATTCCAAATCGGAATCTCGTTCTGATGCTCCAGATGCATCTTGATCTTCATCCGAACTACTCCGTTTGCGCTTGCCGAACTTTATTTTTAATGTTGGTACTTTGGCAGAACGCCTTCCTTTTTTTCCACGACCCCTTCCTCCACGTTTACGGCGTCCGCTAGAAGATTCTTTTTCCTCCTCTTCTTCCTCCTCCTCTTCCTCTTCTTCATACAAATCATCAGGCTGAAAAAAATTTTTTACAATTAATTCAACCAACAAAGTTTTAAAATGAATGTTTTTAACGCACCTTTTCATTTCTTGACGATCTAGAAGATCTAGGTTCTTCAGCATCCTCACTCTTTGCTAGGTCTGTTTGTAAATTTGGATTAGCTTCACAAAATTCACGCCATTTAGCATCAACGAGCATCATAAGTTTCGGTGCCGGTATTTTGGCATTCTCCTTTTGTAGTATAGGTCGAACATGCTGAGTAAAAGCTTTATATGTAGTTAGATTTTGTAAATCAGATTCGCTGTATTCAATCTCTACGTCCGTTACGTTGAAGGCTGAACAAACATCCTCCACAGACGGCATACCTAAGAAATAAAAAAAATTAAATATAAACCAGGTAATAAAAAGTAACAAAAAAATTAATGTACCAGACGAAGACGCTTCCTTTTCTTTACTGGCTTTATCGGCATCTTTACGTTTACGGCCACGCTTTGAAGACGAAGATGTTGTCGTATAGTCAGCATCGTCATCTTCTCGTATGCCATCACTTTCGTCTTCACTTTCATTCTTCTTACGCTTCTTCTTTTTACGCCCCTTTTCTTCACCTTTTTTTGTTTTACGTTTTTTGCCTTTTTTCTTTTTGCGTGTATCTTCAGGATCGTAATCGTCATCTTCGTCATTCTTATAAGAATAATAGAAAAACAACAACGATGCTATTAAGAAATCCATAAATAAAAAGCATTAATAAATAACACAGTTACAAATTGGAAGTTTTTTCCCCTTTTGAACAAAACCAAATTTTTTATAATCTGTTTGATAGGAATACTCTGTCCTTCCTATAACTTATAAGATTTTTTATGGACATATCTAATATTTCCTCTATGTATATTTCACCTTTATTCGATACATATTCTATATCGACAAACAAATGCACGATAAAATTACCTTCAAAACATCTTAATACATCTATCTATCTTCTATATAATTAATAGACAAACACTTTTTTATATCCCTTTTACGCCCGTAATACTGAACCGATTTTGATAAAACTTATACCATTTTAAACATATTTTTTCAGAGAGGTGTACAATAAAGTGATTCGGCCTACATACCAAATAAAAAAGTTGAGCCAGTCATCCCCTGGATCAAAGATTAGCTGAAAAAAAAATCCAGAATTTTTTTTTAAATTTTTTGCCACGCCCCTGGATACCGCCCTTTAGATTTTTGTGCACTGCGCTGCCATTTATGGTCAAATCATAACATATTGCATATCAGGGACGGTATATGAGATTTTAAAATTGTACCAATTGTGGTCTAAAATTGTACTTTTATGGACCTAATTGTACCAAAACAGAGTTTTGATACCAGAAACATGTATTAACGCTCGAGGGGTTACAATTTGTTTATTAGATAATTTATAATGAAAATGTTGTAAAAAGCGTTACGAAGGGGTGCGGTGTAAAAACTCCGATATAGTGTTACGTAATATGTGAATAGAAAACATATCACTTTTCTATACATAAGTACATAAATATATAGTATTATAATGTGGCAAAAAGGAAAGTATGATTAACTTTAATTTAGCAATTACAATTTCTAATCGATAATAACTCATTAATTTGTCATACTGGCTACAGGAAAATAGAAGGATATATCCTCAATAAAGTTACGAAATATTTGCCTTTACTACAATCCAAACATATTTATAAAGTTTTTTTTCGGACTTTAATAAGTATCATGATTTACAATAGCTTTAAATTTCAGAGACTACGTTTTGTGAGCAAGGCTTATCTGACCACTTTCAATACTCCTCCTTTTAAGCCGAACTTTGTTCTCAAAACAAAATTAAATTTAGTTCGGGTGAAATGTTGTATATGTACGAGTGGTTGAAAAAGACGAATAGTTTATTACAATAAGGAGATTTTCTAAAAAATGGAAAAATATTAATTGTACTAAATAAGCGATTGGTGTACCATTATACTTTTAAAGTCTGATTTGTACCAAAAATGGTACAATTGTACCAATTTTGCCATCCCTGTTGCATATCGTTATTCATGGTTTGACTATGGCTTAATTTTTGCCTGTGCTGACTTTTTAATTCGACATAAACTTCTTGGCGCCACTTATGCAATCTCGGATCCTTCCTGTTATAGCCACTTTTTTGCACGTGGCAAGAGAGCCCTTCTAAAGGTTAGTATATCTAGTTTTTAATATATTTCATTTAAGCCAGACCAATCAATATATAAAAAAAATAAAATAAAATTGTACCAGTTACTCCTTATAATGAAAGCTATATATATCAATAACATTTCTAGTACTGAAAAAAAAATGTTTTTGCCACGCTCCAAAATACAGCACTTTGCTGGTTTTTTTTATATACGGCAAGCGATATAATATGGGCTTGGCATAAGTGAGCATGTTAAAAGGTAGACATACAAAGTTTTCGAAGGGGTTTCTTGCCACGTGCAAAAAAGTGGACACAAAAAGGGAAGGATCCGAGATGTCATAAGTGGTGCCCAGATGTCGGATTAAAAAGTCACCAGAGCCAAAAATTAAGTGACAGTCAAGCTATAAAAAACGATATGAGACATGATAAAGTCGGACTTTAAATGGCGGCGCTATATGTAAAACACAAAAAGTGCTATATTTTTGGGCGTGGCAGAAATATTTTTTTTTGCAGTCTGAGAAACGTCATTGATGTACCCTTCATTCTATGATGTAATTTTTTATTTTAATTTTAATTTTTTATTTTAATTGACCTGGTTTTATGTAGTATGTATTTGAAAAAAGAAAAAAGGGCTTACCTTTGGGTCGTGGCATAAAAGTGAGAATATTAAAATATAGACATACTAAGTTTCAGGAGAGCTTTCTTGCCACGTGCAAAAAATGTTACATTTGGAGGGAAGGATTCTAGATGTCACAGGTGGCGCCCTGAATTTGATGTCGGACAAAAAATTTACCAAAGCAAAAACGTAGCTATAGTCAAGCCATGAACAACAATATGGATTATGTTATGATCGGACTACAAAAAATTAAATAAAATATATTTGGAATTGTTTCCAACTAATCTTTAATCCTATGGGGTGACCGGCTCAACTTTTTTTTAACCACCTTAGTGAACATGTGTGTTGTATGGAAATAGAGAATTTTTTATAATTGAGTTCCATCACTTAATTGTTGGGTATTCATTTAATGGCGTTTCTGCTTTAATCGGTTAATCGCTGGATTAATTAATCGAGGCTTTGGCTTAATCGGTTAATTAATTCATAAATCAAGTAATTTCAAAAAATAAAAATGCATAAATTATCTATTATTTTGAGTTTATTAGTAAAAAAAACAACAACAAAAAAGCAAAGAAATCGAAAGCAATCCATAATACAGAATATCTAGTTTCTCAGTCATTTTCCTGGATTTCTCTAAACTTTTAAAATTTTATATTATGCCATTAGAGTCCTGTTTTAATTATATTTTTTTCAAATTCTTAACACTTCTAATTGTTTCGGTTAATTCTGTTAAAACATTTCTTGTATTACTATCGATAGTTTTTTTCTATTGTCAGGTCATCATCTGACTCATACTGGCAGAGCTCATCTACGAACATTCTGCAAAAAAGTTTATTTTCGAATTCCCTAGTTTCCGTCTTTGTACTGTATTTTAAAACACTGTTGCTAGATGGAAATATTCCTGAGCGGAGGTTAAACTAATTGAATTCCTCTCTCATTAAATCTAATCCTTATATTTTTAATTAAATCGTTGGCAACCGTATTATTGGATTTTATAAAACTATTAAACAAAAACTTAATACATAATTCCCTCAAGTTCAATTAGAGTAGCAAAGTCTTTACTAGTGAAAAAATATATCGATATATATCGATATACTTTTATATATCGATTGGCATCGATATATATCGAATAAAAAATATCTATATATATCGAAATATCGATGTTTTTTCAACAATGATAGTTCACACGTAGTCCCTAAATTTTTTTTAATAAAACAAAAAAAGTACCTTTCTTATAAATAATTAAGCTGGAAAGAGTTAATTTCCAAGATCCTTACTTTTCCACCAATATTTCACGGAACATACATCAACAAAATTACACTCAAAGAATGATAATTTTTCGAACAGACAAAATATTATAAAAAAACAAAAGATTTTGTTAGTAATATTCTATTTGATGAAGACTGTGCCGAAATGTTTTTAGAAACTGCACAAAAAAAACCAAAGTTGAAAAAATATCGAATTTGATACCGTCGATATATTTGGAAAAAATATTGATATATCGATATATCGAATAAAAAAAAAATATCGACGATATATATCGATACATTTTTAAGAAAATATCGATATATCAACATTTTTGCCCATCCCTAGTCTTTACTAGACTCTTTTATAGCCATGTCCAAAGATTTTAATGTTTTACTTAATTTAAAATCGCTGAACACACTTATTTGGTTGTATAAAAAATAATTTCTAAACACATACATTTTGTATAGGAGACGAAACAAATAATTAAACACACAAAAAATACGTTATAATAATACAAAATAATAGTAAAATATATGAAAAAATTTGTTACGTCGGTTAATCGACTGAAATTAGCCGGTTTAAGCGTAGTATGCGGCTCTGCCTGAAATTCAGGCTGACATAAGAAATATGTGTAAAAAAGACAAACTGAAATGCAGGTTGGTAAGTTTCTTAAAGAAATTTCCATTTACTAGTACGCAGTTCCAAAAGAAAAGTACACGGAATTTTTGTTCAGACAATTGTTTGGTCATGGAATTTTTTACATTTCTAATTTTTCGTACATTGTAATTAATTTTTAATGTTTTTGTGTGTTGTAAATTAAAAAATATATAAATTTGTGTGTATGCAAACAAAATTCTGTGTAGAATTCTACACGATTATTTTTCCGTGTAGAAATAAATGCAAAACATCAAACCTGAATTTCGGTAAGAACTGTATACTACGCTTTAAGCGTTAATCGAAAATGGCCAATTTTAAATTAACCGGTCAGTTAGTTATTCGGGTAGTAATTAACAGGTTAACCGGTTAACGGTTAATTTTTCATGATTTATGGCTTATTTCGGTCGTAAGACATCTGTCCTTAAGACCAATATTTGAAAATTTAAGTTTTTGGAGTTTTAAAAATTTCATGAGTTTTTAGAAAAAAATTTTAATTTTTTATAAAAAAATCATTATTTTTTCGATACCAATTTGTGAATAACTAATAGGTGTCCGACCGATTAATCGGCTTCGACTCCGGTATCGGTCAAAAATTGTCAAGCCAATAATCGGTATTCGGCATAATTTGACCGAATTTTGCAGAGGGCCGAGCTTTTTTAAGACAACTATTTGCAAGTGTTACAAAAATATGCAGAAATTATCAGGCGTAAAAGTTTAATATAAATTTTTAACAAATATGTAATTTCAACGATATTTCCATTGAACTGTTTCAGAAGCAATTTAGCATTTTAATTTCTGCACAACTTTTATTAATGTATTAATCTTGTCAATTTGTTTATTTCAGGATTTATTATGGTTTATATTTTTATTAAGTATGTAAGGACGAAGGCCGCTAAAATGTTATTATTAATTTGTAAATTTAGTTACTTATAATAAATAAAAAATAAGTATATGCTTACATTGGGTTTTAAAGGAGCATCCGAGTCATTAGAAATTTCTGCTTGTTGAGCCGATTCATCCAAAGCATCTTCCTCTTCTAAATAAAACATGAAGAGAAATTTTTTATTATTAACGTTAAAAATTATATGTCAGTTTTCGTAATTTAAATTTAATTATTCATGTGGCTTTATAAAACGACTAAAACTTAAAATATTTATAAAACTTATATTAATTATAAAATTACTATGCTGTTCATCATTTTAAGCTAAGAAAGTAAATTATTAGAATTGCGATAAATAATATTACAAGTAGATCCAAAATGAGCAGGAATCCGGGTACCACTTTATATATGCATCATCTGGCGTAGGAACGAGTAAAAATTATTTTAGTCATACATGCAAAAAATTTTATTTTTAGGAAATACTCACGATGTTTCTTAAAAAACGATATTTTGCGAACTATTTTTCAACTAAAAATTAATAATATTTATTTATTTAACATTACATACAAACACCGCTTTCCGTATAAGCTTCGCACAAGAAAAAAGGAGTTGCGGAAATGAAGAAATCTTCGTAATTTTTCCCAGAGGAAAATATCGGCCGATTTCATAAACGCCACAATTCATTTCAGTGATACAAAGTCTTATATGCTTTCTTGTTGTAAACAATGTAAAGTCGCATCACTGTAATACATTGTGGCGTTTATGAAGTCGGCTATCATCATTGCAGCATGCCAACATCGTTTCAAATCCGGTGAATAGAAATCGAAAAAGAGAATACTTCAGGATCGCAAATTCTGGATTTGGGTTCATATTATCATAGATATGCCCAATTGAAATAATAATGTTGAAGCCACTAATGCTGACTTTAGACGACATGTTTTTTACATATGGTTTTTCAGGTGTGTGAGACATATGAGTGATTCCACGTAAAACGGCCCTATGCAAGGAAAAATAATTTTCTAATTTTTAATAAAAATCTCTCAATTGATGTTTTTTTAGCGAATGTGACAGTTATAGAAAAATAAAAAAATACACAATTTAATATTTTTTAATCCATTTGAGGCACTTTTAAATTATCATGGTCACCCTCTTTGTATGTTTAATATTTATTTCAGATTTTCTTTTATTCCCTTTCTCATTATTAACAAAAACCGTTATAATATACTTGTTTTCCTTTTTATTGAATTTAAAAAAATATTCAGCTAGAGTATTCTGCTGTCTATAATAGAACGGATAGCAAATAATTTAATGTCTCATTATTTTCTTATGAGTTTATTTTTATATTATTTATATTAATTAAATCAATAAGTTTTATTTCTTCGAATTTTTTAAATTTTCGTACTAGGTCACACCCGTCGGTCACACTGGTCTCATTTTAAAAATAGTTTTTTTATAAGAAAAATAATTTTTTGTTAAACAGTAAATACACAATACAATTAAAAACACTTTGAACAGATATCTATACAAAAGTTATTGTGTACCTTATAGTAAAAATTTTACAGAATTTATACTGAAAGTCATAATTCTTTAAAACGAAGATTTGTAAGGTCACACCCGTCACAGCTTTCTGACGACCATTCTGAGCAGAACTCGTGTTTTATCAGTGTCCACCCGTTATTCAATGACTTTAAGCTTAATGTTCTTGCGAGCCGCAACGTTTTTTTTAAGTACAAAATTTTATATTCTTGATTTATAACAAAAAATGTGTGTAAAATGGTCACACCCGGCTAAATGGAATTACTCATATGTAACTTCGCATGTTTGTCAAAATTGTCAATTTACAGACGGTTTATAATTTTTGCTTTCACACGTTCATGTACAATTACATCTGACATAACCTCTGAGTGTTCATAACAGCTGAGTTTTTGCACAATTTTCATAAATATATAAAGCGCTCTATGTTTTTTAACGTTTTTTCAGCCAAACCACACTTCTGTTAATTTAATACAGCTGATGTCATATGCCTTGTCAGATGAAAATAGAACATGCTCTGATTGAACATTTTTCATACGACTTTGCTTCTGTAAATGTCATTTGACAATGTTTCGTATGTTTCACACGACATGTATAACTTTTGCAGTGGGAAATTTGACAAGTCAGATGTAAAATACATGTGGTCTAAAGTCAGCATAACTCCTTGAGAAAGTGATAGAAACAAAGAATTATACAGTTTTATATTGAAAAGAAAAAAGTTAAAAACTAAAACCCGAGTACTTAAAAATTGCGCTCTGAAAAGTACAAAACAAGAAAGTATCCGTGGTCTTATAACGGATAAGTATCCGTCATATAATATATCGAGGGCTTATATTCAAATAGTGCTAATGAGAAGTCGGTCCTCCTGTATGGGTGCGAGTCCTGGACATTAACATCAGTCCTAACGAGAAGACTACAAACATTCATGAATCGCTGTCTCCGAAAATTTTTAAAAATATGGTGGCCACGAATCATCTCGAAGAAACAACTTTTTTGTGCAACAAATGAAATCCCTATTGATCTCGAAATAAAAAGGAGGAAGTGGCGCTGGATAGCCCATACACTCAGAAAAGACGTAAACGAGACATGTAGAGGCATTATGGTGGAATTCTAAAGGGTCCAAAATCCAGGGAAGACCAAAATCAACATGGCGGCACAACACAAACTCAGAAGTGAACCAGATGAATAAATCGTGGAACGAACTAAAACAACTATCCAAAAATAGAAACGACTACCTATCTCTCGCTATGGCCCTACGCTTCACACGGAGTTAAAGGAAAATACATATGTACATACATATATGTTGTCATTGGTTCATGCCAACAAACGAGCAACTCTTGAAGCATTGGAAGGCAATATCCAAGCCACCATTGACGCCATACGGCCAGATTTATTGGAAAAAGTTGTCAAAAATTGGACCGATCGAATGGATCATATAACTAACTCGTAGCCGCGGCGGATATATGCCGCAAATCATATTTAAAAAATAAATGCCATGAAATTATCTACCAGAGAAATCTACAAAAACTTAATAAAAAAAAGGAAAATTTACATCGAATTTTTTAGTGGAGTTATTCGATTAATCGACATAAATTACTCGAATAAATTTTTACTCGAAATTGAAATTTTTGTTTCATCGAACATTGTTTTACTTTAATTATTCGATTAATCGAGCAAACATTATTCGAGTGAATACCCTAGTTCTTATGCAGCTGAAAAACACCCGTTACTTGCTAACATTTTTTAAATTTTAAACTCGTTTTGTCAAGTTTCATTTTTGTAGATATGACTGTGTTACAATAAAGGAGCGATATGTTGTTTGGTAAATTACAACACCTTACCAAGAATTTAAAACTTCATCGCTGTGGGTGCGTAACTTTTTCCAATGACAGCGGAAAAGTAAAAATATGTTTCTTCATAGTTTTTAATCGCCAATTGCTATATTTTCGAAATTTTCACGAAGTTATTGTCCTAATGTAGTACATACATACATACATAGATATGTATTAGTGAGTTACGAATATCAATTTTTAATATTCGCGAATACGAATATCTGAGCCAATATTCGTCGAAATTCGAATACGAATATTCAATCTAAAAGTTTAGTTAGTGACATTTATATTTCAAATTTAATTGAAAAAATCTACCCTTTGCGTCAATAACAATAAATTGAGAAAAACTGTCACAATACTATAGGTATTTAAAATTATTATGTCATTCCCATGACTGAATTTTAAATTAAATTATTAATTAGCACCATGATACAATAATACAAGGTAAAACTGTCAGCGCAGCTGTAGTTGTGGGTTTATATTTCACGAATGTCAAATTCGCTTTATCAGAGAAAAAAGTCTATGAAAAATTTTTCTATTTTTGACATTCAGGAAACATTTTACCTAAAAAATGCCTGTTATTTTTTATTGTTGTAGGGACAGTTCTACCTGTTTTTATTGTATCATGCTTAGCACCTGAATGCCACTTTTTTAAATTTTTGGTGGAAAGTAAATAAGGGAAAATGCGAGCTTCTTTTACCCATGGCCAGGCAATATTTAGTGACACCACCAGCGTGTGTTCTGACCGAGCGAATGTTTAGTGATGCGGGCCCCAGCAAAAACTACTGCTTTGCGATAAGCAGGTTTGTAAAGAAGAGTTTTGTTGGTGTAGCTTACAAACATGCTTACGTATTGCATAATATTTGTTCGCGATGTCCCACTTAGGAGCATTTCTTGTTAAACGCTTATTTCAGCGCATTTAGTATATAATAAAATCACACTATTGTTTTGTCGTTTAAGATCGTAACTCATCGTCATTCTTCGTAAAATGTATATTTTTATGATATCTACCTTACAGTAGCGCTTTCTTGAATGCACCACTGTAAGTGAATGTTTTTAAGTGGACGAAGAAGAAAAATATAAATACCCAGCAAAAACTTTTGTCTTTTTTGTAATCGGTAGTACTTTATTAATGGGTTGCAAAGTAATGAGTGGTACTTATTTATCTTATTACTATGCTCCAAATTAGAATTACTGCCTAGTTTTTAATAAAACGTATTTTTATCATTATCTGAAGGCAGTTACAATTTGTTGTGTTGCATTAAAAAAATAAGTAGACAACCACTTTTTAAGTCAACATGTGTTTGTATGTGCAAACTAATTTTTGTCGCTTGAACTTTTAAGTCAATAATAGCTAAGTGGGTAAAGTTATTGTCTTAATATCTGAACGAGCACAGGTTCGTATCCCAGCTGGTTAGAAAAAAATACAAAAAAAATAAAATTTAAAAAGCATAAATAAAATATAATGTGTATACAATTTCTTTTTAATTTTAGTTTGTTTATTTAACTACTTATTTTTTAGCTTCAAGTAAGCCAAATAATAACTAGTTAATTGCTGTGACGATGTAAATACATTTGTAAGGGGTACCCCTTATTTTTTGGACTTCTCAAACAAAAATAAGTAGTTTTCGAGTCAAATTGTAAGTAGTTATGACTTAAATCCTCATATACTTTTTTGCCTACGAGTAAGCAAAGTTTTTGCTGGGAAGCTTAAGCATTTCTTGTCATACATTATTGCATATATTCAGGCAATACCTTTGTCGCTACTATGAAGCGCATTTGTATGACAGGAAAAGTATTTACTGCATCCAAAATCTCGATATTTACACACCGCGTCGCAATAGGCTCGCAGGAGAAAAGACTTCAAAACTTTTATTTTTGAAGTTCAACATTCCTCTACTGAGCTTTGATTATTACTTTAACATGATTAATTAAATAATTTAACAGCACTTTACTTTTTAAATAATATGTCGTTGTGAAATATATTTTTTTTCTTTTTTATTTACTAAAAGAAGATTATTATTTTGCGATAGAGACAAAGGGTTTTTTTAAAGTAAAAATGATTAAAAATTAATGTTTTTTTTTAATTTTCAGTACTTTTTTATGTATTATTTTTTAGAACGTATTCGCAATATATTCGTGAAATATTCGCTTGAATTTGGCGAATACGAATATCATGAAAGAGGAGAATTTTCGCCGATTCGAATACGAATATTCGTAGCATCAGTAATATGTATGTATGTGTGTATGCAATTGTTCTTAAATAAATAATACAAACAAATATTTTGTTTTATCGCGCATGTTCTGAAAATCACGTTGATTTCAAATCACGTGATTTCAAAAGCAAATTGTTAATAACTGATTTGTTAGTGGGTTTTTATTGTATTTTAAGTTTTTGTCATTTACAATGGAACATTTTTTTGAACTTCCAACGTTATAAATCGTCCAAATTTACGAAAGCAATAATTTGGCCTTTATTAATTTTTTTGAAATCACCGTGATTTGTCATCTTGTGATTTACAGAACAGGCCCGTATAATTTTATTTGAATACTTGTTTCTTATAGTTTAAAGGTTTTGATCCTTTTTCTTATAGTTTGTCTTTGTCTAGGAGTTTGCTATATTTTGTATTTGTTATTAATATAAACTACATAATAACGATATCATTTACACGTGATATAAATATATATATATATTTTGTTTTGTTTTCTCTGATTGCTGTTTTTTCAGCAAAACTTGCCACTTAAAAATTAGTTTTAATTTATTATACATGGTTTTAATAATTAATTTTAGTCTAAGATTTGCTGTTGTGTCTTTGTTTATATTTCTTGCTTTTATAACATCCAAGCAAAAAATAACATGACAAATCATGTGTATAGTCATGGGTTCAAGTGATGACGAACT